>MNCI01027315.1:134707-172499 GCA_015680685.1 Gnetum montanum
CTTGCAACATTGGGCTCTGTTAAGGTTTTGAATTTAATTTTTCTTCTCCAGCTAGCACATCACCTTAACAACCCCCCATTATTCATACCGTCAAGGCGTCAAGTAAGATTTACAACGCGTGAAGTCTCTGTTTTCTTGTGCATCTTGACTTCTACACGCGGACTGCTCCCAGGTTTTTGTTGCTTTGCAAATGACTTTCTTTTTTCGCTTTCGCTTGCAGGGCCGGCTAAAAATTCGGTACAGAGTATCACTGACGAAGCAACGCTGAATTTAGCTTCTCTACCTGTTTTAATGAGCTACAGCAAAGGCCTATGGTATACTGTGTGCACTTGGATGATTGTATGAAAATATGGAGAAACTAGCTTCAAATCCGCAGCAACTATGGATGCAGATGATATTGTTGAATCCTCTGTTCAGCGGGTGAGCACAGTTTTCCGCAATATCTTCTGCATCCATGGCGGCAAGTCGCTTTGAGTGTTTTCTGAAAACATATTTTTTAGGGCATGTATTTGTGGAAAGTTATGTTCCAAAACATGTCTTTCAAGAAGAGCATATCCATGATGGTTGTTGCTGTTTTTTTATGTATTTTATTGTTGATAGATTTTTTGTCATTTCGCTGTTTAGTGTCTGCACTTGCGTGACTGTATGTGTATGTGGATAAATCTTTAATGTAGGAAAATCAAGCTTTTCCTGATATGGAGAGAATAGATCCAATCCGCAGCCGTGGGTGTAGATGATATTGTTGAATCCTCAACTCGATGCGAGCAGAGTTTTCCACAACATCTTCTGCATCCATGGCTGCAAGTGGCTTTGAGTTTGTTCTATGAATGTATCTCGGTGATTATATATTGACAAGAGAGAATATGTTCCAAGACTTATCTTCAAGGAGAGCAGATCCATAATGCTTATTGGTCCCTTCATCTATTTCATTGTTGTTGACAACTTGCTTTTCTAATATTGTCTGTACTTGTATGATTGTGCAGCCATGGATGCAGAAGACATTGTTGAATTCTCTGCTTGTAGATGGGCAGAATTTTTCACAGTATCCTCTGCATCCGTAGCTGTTGCTTTGAGTTTCTTCTATGAATAATTTGTTAGAGGTTATGTACCAAGACTTTGTTTTTCAGGAAGAACAGATGGATAATACTGGTTGGTGTTTTTCATGCGTTTCATTGTTGTTGTGCAGCCAATTCTCTGCTAACTGATGAATAGAATTTTTCACAATATACTTTGTATTCATAATAGTTGATTTGAGTTTGTTCTATGGATAATTTATTATTTGTACCAGGACTTGATCTTTCATGAAGAGAAGATTGATGATGCTGATTGCTGCTTTTCATGTGTTTCATTGTTGTTGACAAGCCTTTAATGTAGGAAATACAAAGCATTTTCTGATACGGAGAAAAGAATTCCAATCTGCAGGTATGGATGTAGATGATATTGTTAAATCTTCTGCTTGTTGGAAAGCACAGTTATTGTCTTCGGCATCCATGGCTGCAAATGGCTTTGAGTTTGTTCTATGAATAGATATGTTAGAGGGCATATATTCAGAGGAGATATTTGGTACAGTTATGTAAATTTTTGGTTTTGTTTTATAAATGCTGTGAAAAATATTAATGTATTTTTGCCTACACTATCTGTACAATATTCAAAAGCTAGGTAGTTCTATTTTCTTTGGGAGAATATGTTTTTTTAAATCTGAGGTATAATGAATAAGAGTATATGACTATGAGTTCATGGAGAAGGAACTTGCATTGTTGAATACGTTCATGTTGGATATGGGATCTTGGTTTTGTGCTGTACTAACAAAAAGAAATATCTCTTGGTGTTATCTGCGTACAAATTCGATGCAAAAATGAAGCTTTAGTTAATTGGATTCCATGACATGGAATTCAGCATTGGATGAATCTACCATCAAAGTACGATAAAGTAATTTGTGTTTAAATTTGTTCATTTTGATTGAGTAGGAATTTAAAATAGACAGAGAAGTATTAAAGGTGGATGATCAAGACAGATATGGATGAGTTGGACAGTGTAATGGAAGAATATAACCAAATTTAGCTATAATAATTTATGGACGTTTCTGAAAATAAATCAGTTTTTATTTTTGCAAATTTCTGGTTGTCCTATTTTCAAGAGAGCATGTAGTCAGTCTAATTCAATGTCACTTGATTTGTTTGTGTTTTCTGTTGATTACATGTTAAGTACTATGCTTTTCTTCTTCCAGCCTCACTTCTTCATGTTCGGGATTTTACATTGTTTGAATATTTCCAGAAACTCCTTAGAAGATAACCTGAAGCAGGGCATTCATAAGAGTTTTTAGTCTGTGAATAGATACAAGATTTGCAAAAGGAGCTTGTGATAAAATTGTTCTTGATGCAGTGGTCCACAGCGAAATCAGGAAGCTAGAAGGATGCATTCAATTTACCTCCAACTATGGAGGAAGAGGGGGTATTTATTTTTTAAATTTTTATTGAAGTTTTTTTAAGGTTTTGTTTTGATTTTTTAGTATGTTAAATATTCTGCTATATTTATTTCGATTCTTAGATGATGCCAGCTTATTTTGTGCTCTAATAATTTTTATGGTATTATGGCATTTAAGCAATCAGAATTGATTTTTATATGCACATTTTTATTTGATTTTAAGTATAATTACATTCATCAGTATCAACGGAAAACTTTTGTAGAGCCTCACTTATCACCATTCGATGTACGAAAGTTCTTTATATGAGTAGTTCTTGTTCTTCCATTTTTGACTTGCAAAGCCATGCTTTCCCTCGATGATACGGTCCATTTTCATGTATTAGTGGCAATTATTTTGAAAATTTACTCTTTATCACTTAATTGTTTTCTGCACGTTCGTAGCAAATTGACAAATTGCTTCATCCAAAAATAGCAAATTTGCTTTTAGTAAAAGGATCTTATATTGAGGTTGAACTGCATTTCTACCAATCAGATGAAATGGTGTGTCAATTGGTTTCAGTTGTGATAAGCAGTAGTGAGACTGATATTATTAGTTTATATGAGATTGAATACCACTGATTGTTGTGATAAAAATTTGCATCTCATCTTTTCTCTGTGCATCTGCTGGATATCGTTTCTCGGAGGTAGTTTTAGAACAAAACTGTGTACGCAATGATATTTGGAGTTTCAGAAAACAATTATGTGGGGATGATCTTTCTTCTTGCAACGGAGAGACTTTAAAAAAATTTGCAAATTGATTATCCGCCTTTGTTGCGAAATGCATAGGCTCTTTTATCTCTGGCTGCTAAGGTTTCTTAAGAAATTTGCATGCAGATACATTTCCTCTTTAGTGCGGATGGGGAGGCAGCCTTAAAAAAGTTATCGTGATTATCCCATGGCTGTGCTGTTGTCCGTGGTTATTCTAAAAAGTCTAATGCAGCTACGTTTGCCAAAATCCGGATATATTCTGAACAAGGCCTCCTTGATCAATTTAAGCGAGATGCCGGATTTGGGCTGTGCGCATTTAACAGCCTGTTTCTCATTGATTTGCCAATGTCTGGGGAGATTGCAGGCTGTTTAAACTCTACTCGTCTCCAACATTTTTCATTATGTTAAGTTTATTATCCTGATATATAATCCATATTTTTTATTTTGTCCCTTGTACTATGATTTTTATTTTGAGAAAATTGATTCTTTCTTGAATAATTGCCAAATTTATTTAGTTTTGCAACATATCTTGGAACCTTCTGCTTTGCTTAATATAGATATTATGGTTAAACCATTGAATGTTGTTGGTTTTATGCTCATGGTGATAATTGGTTTACTTGACCTAAATTTTGAAAGATTATCAATTTTATTTTTCTAATTGCTTTTATTAATTTGCAATAAAAAGGTAGACATTCATAAAGATGCACTATTTTTGTTAATTTTATAATGGAAAGGTAAATATTAATAAAGGTGCATTGTTTAAAGTCCCCAATTCAACATTATGACCTTCTAGCATTTAGGGGTTTTAAAGGTTATGGTCTAGCTTACCTAAGACATGCTCCTATGCTAGCAACATAGCAAAGTGCAAAGGGGGTGTTGGTATTGGGCTTTGAATGCTGCACCTTTGAGTACAAAGCTATGTCAGTTAACAACTTGTGCATGGTCTATGTTTGGCTTTTTAGAATGTTGAAATAATACCTTTTGGTAATTTATGTTGGAATTATTGATGGTTGTGTAATTTATTGATGGAATTATTGATGGAATTTTGTTTATTGATTATGTAAGAGTAGATAGAAATTTTGTTTATTGATTATATAAGAGTAGATAAGTAATTTGGTGAGAGAAGTAATTTGCTAAGAGAAGGGATTTGGGGTAAATCAACATAACTTTGTTAGTTTGAGCATGTAGTTTACACAATTGTATTTTACTCAATTTTTATGCTCATGTGGATTTCAAACAAAGAAATGAATTCAAGAAGCCAAAGTTTGACGTGATAAAGACCATATTCATATATAGAAATGCACCCAAGTCAAGTACAAGTATGATTGACAAAAGGCAAAATTTAAAGTTCAAGAGAAGTTTGTCAAAATTTAAAGTTCAAGAGAAGGTAAAGGCAAAATTTAAAGTTCAAGAGAAGGTAAAGATGAAATATTAAGTCCGGACAAATAGAATAGTTAAAAAGTGTTGTAATTTATATTTAAATTCTTATGACAAGATAGGAAATTTTTTTTACTTTCTCTTTTATAAAAGATTGATGGTGGGATGTAATTAAATAATGGTTTTAATCTCTTATCTCCCTTAAATTTTTGGTTCATTCGCATGTCATATACTATTATGCTCCTACTTGGCTATAAATATGTATGCAAAATATGTTATAAAAGATGCTTACGAAATAAGATTGTTTGAGATATACAATTTTCTATTACAATTCATCAATTTTTGTCACTACAACAATTCATTACTATTTCATCATTATCACATCATTAATTTTTCATTTTCATCACTTCAAACATTCATAAAAGACTTCAATGATTGGTCATTCTATCATTAGCTTTATCAAATTTATCAAAGATATTTAACCAAATTCTTGAGAAAATACATTTAGTATTTAATTAATTCCTTCTCAAATTGAAATCAATTTGATCAATCCTTCATCACAAATTATTTAGCTACTTGGGGTGACATCAACAATTCAATCTACATTGAAATCCAAGTTTAGAATTCATTGAAATTCAAGTTTCTTGTCTCACCACAACCTAACCATGACTCAAGGTATTCTTAGAAAACAAACCATGACTCATGGTCAACCTGTGATCTCCTTAGTGTCAGATTGCCATTACTTGTGGTCATTAAAATCATCGATCATGACTTAACCATGATTTGTAGTTATCAACCATAACTCATTCTATTTTTTCAAGACTTTGTATGTATTGTTCTAACAAAATTTGACAATATATATTGCCATTTTTCTAAGCTAAATTTGACTAAACAAAGGAACTCTAATTGAGCTAGAATTTTGTAGGTAGATTTTACCATGATTCATGGTTAGGTTAGGTAAACATATATCCTTAATTTTAAATTTTTTGATCATTTATCAGACCTTAATTAGTGGTGTCTTTGTGATATCATTAATTTTGTTTTTTTCCACTGCTTTTAAAGCTCACAACCCATGGTCAACTTGTGGTTTGAAGACCATGACTCATGGTAAACAAGTTTTTGAATATTTTCATTAAAATTTATCCAAATTTCAAAGTTTTCATCAAGGGAATTATCCTCTAAATCCCAACAAAGTATTCAAAATGATCTATTTGATACTTTTTTGAACAAGCGAAAAGAGATTGTATTAATAATAAAAATTTAAAGTACATTGATATTATTCTTGGGATCTTAACAATCAACAAATATGAAAGGATGAAATAAAATAACCAAATCAAGATATCAATTTAATCCCATACTCTAACATAAAAATTATAAGTGTGCAAAGCTTAAGAACTAGAGCAGTCAAGATTTATGTTATATATCATGTTCTTTCAATTTGTTACTTTGAGGCATCATACTCTATCTAAATTGATTTATATCTATTCAAAAGTTTGTTAGCTTCTTTCTTTCTAAATTTGTAAGATAGCATATGCTAGGAAAGCACTCCAAATTTTATTAATTTATTAACTACAAGATCTTGTAAAGCTTTTGTCATAATTAAATGCTAATTTATAGCTTTCCAAACTTTATTTTAAGTATTGCCAAGTGTAGGGTAGTGCAAAAACATATAATTATCATCTTCACAAACATTCTTACAAAAACAATAGCTATAATCATCTTCCATCTTACCACATAATTCATTTGCTATGAGTTATTTTTCATTTTTGATCCAATAGCTCAACTTTTATATAAAATACATTAGTGTTAACTTGACTAGCTAAGCTATCTAAATGAAGGAACTTGAAAAGGTGGAAGCATTTAAATCCCATAGCATAAGAAACATAAGTTAGATAGTTTTATATTTTCATAAAAGATAAGTTAACTATTTAAGATGTCTAAATGATGTAACTTGTTGACTTCTCACATTCACCACTTGTAGCACTATTCTTGTCTTTGTTGTTGATTGACAAGCATCATTCGAAGAAGGTGGTGTATCCATTTAAAGGTTTGTTTGCACATTATAATGGATGAGTTATCTATCCATAATGCATGATAACCTTTGTTTTGAGGGGTAGATGAATAATATTTTGCTTGGCTTTAATATTCGATACTCGATATTAGAGCCCTGATATTGGATACCTGATATCAGGGCCAAGATGCATTATTAGATATCTGATATCGCAGGATGTGTGCTAGCCTATAAATATAACACTTGGGCACACAGTTTGGGTATAAGTTAGTCAATAGAGTAGTCGAACTCTTGCAATTTTATTTCGTAGTCTTAGAGAACAGTCAGTGAACGTCTGTAGTGTAGATTTGAGTTAGTTGTATGGTGTCTTATTTGAGTGGCGATGTACTTGGACACATTCCATGGATAACAATAAGATCGAGATTGATTCTTATTCATTGCAACTCTTTGACTTAGATTAGATTTACTTTTCATGTATGATGAGTCATGATTTGACTAGCTTCGATATTGGATACTTGATATCAAAGCCTTGACATCAGCTACGTGATGTTGGAGCCCAAGACACAATGTCGAATATCCGATATCATGGGGTATATGCTGACCTATAAATATAGTGCTTGGGGTCATAGTTTTCATAAAAGTTTTTCATAGTTTTTGCATAGAGTAACAAAGTTTTTGCAGTTTAGTCATTCTCGAGTTAGAATATTTTTGAGTGCCTGTAGCAGGAGATTAAGTGTATGTAGACCTTTATTCAAGCACTGATGTACCTGAGCATAGTAATGTAATAGGAATAAAGATAAGCCCTTTTGATAATCCTTGTAGCACTAAGAATAGATTAATATTTCTTTAATGCATTCATTATTCAAGCACTTTACTTTAATGCATTTTCATTAAGCAATTAATTTTCAGTTGATAACTAACACAATCATGACCACTTCAAACATACATATAGTGTTTGGTAACCCAGAAACACTTAACATTTGGCAACCCAGCAATGCTATATGTGTTTAGGATGTGTCTGGAAAGTGGGAATGGGTACTTGTGTTAGGCTAGCTAGGCAATAGATGAATTGGGTCTTAAATTACTCTACCTTTCATTCTTGTTGTAGGCAATTAAACTTACAAAATATAAAATGATAAAAATCATATACTTCAGTTACACTTAAACCATACCCTTGAGCCTCACAAGTGTAATTGGAAAGACAACAAACATTTTAACACCCATTTCACTTCTTAGAGGAACCAGTGCATTGGAGAACTATAGGTCCATGGAATTTGACTGGATTGCGCATAAAAAACTTAGTGATTCGTATGGTTGGGTGTAGGGGTACCTTGCCACTCATCACTGGCGTTGTTGTCAAGGATCTTTTAGTTGTTATGTGCACTATCTAGGATTTAGTGGAAATTATTCAAATCATTGGAATGAACCTTAGAGAGTCATATCACATCTTAAGATTACTATAACAAA
Source organism: Gnetum montanum (assembly GCA_015680685.1). Classification (NCBI taxonomy): domain Eukaryota; kingdom Viridiplantae; phylum Streptophyta; class Gnetopsida; order Gnetales; family Gnetaceae; genus Gnetum; species Gnetum montanum. The sequence continues at coordinate 142,734 of MNCI01027315.1, forward strand.
TTTAAGAAGCACACTGCATTTTTATTTCCTAACATAACATGTATTCTTCTCACAAGAGTGATTCTTTGCCCAAGTCTGACGGAGTACATTAGTTGGTGCCTCAACAATATCGAGTGATATATGCTCATCCTGATGAGCATGTACCCAACTTCACCTTCATCCTACATTAGGATGAATAGTTGCAGTGACGTGACATTGAAGGCAACATCGTGTTGCTGCCCGATTGATCCATTCCTGCATTGCTTCAACAAATGCTTATATGATGGGATCTCCAGGAACTTCATGTTGAATATCTTGTCCAAGACATTGACACCAAGGATTATCGTCCCACTAAAGCATAATGTCTATGAGATTGACAACTATAACAACATCATGAATCTGCAAAGGGAAAAGGATTTAATGATTCCCCATTCCTGTTGTACCAAAAAGATGATGGAGAGTCCTTCTTTGGGGGTTTTCCATTCAATGAAATTCCTCTTTTTAACTTCAGTGAAGGAGGTCAAAACTAGAACTTGTAGTCCACAATTCACAATCTTGATTCTGGTAAGAATATATCCAATGGTAAAGAAGGATTCAAAGAAGCAAGTCAGGACAAGGATGTGGAGAAGAAACAAGATCATGATCATGGCCATGATAATCAAAGAGGTGGTAGTAGGCATTGTGATGATGCTAGTCCTTCTTCCTCTTCACCTTCGTCATCTTCTTCTTCTTCTTTTGGCTCTAATAGCAACCATAGGGATGTGACCATGATGAAGGTGACCAACGGGACCGAAATGATTGAAGGGACCATTGGGCAAGGCAAGATTAAGGACGCAAGCATTCAAGAGAGATGTGATGCCATGAACGAAGGGATAGTAGAGGGCATTGTAGGAACCATAATCATGGTCTCGATGAGCCTTTTCTTGCTACCTAAAGTATGTTAAACATCATAGAGGCAATACAAATTCCAACAAGGCATGTGAAGGATAGTTGAATCAAAAGGCTAAACATGGACAATATGCTTTGATTTGAAGGGGGATATAACTTAGATCTGTAGAACCATCTCCAAGCTTTTCAAGATGCATCTGCCTTGGAAAATATAGAAAATGAGTGGAAAAAGCTTAAGTTGTTTCCAAGGACACTCATTAAAGAAGCAGAGAATTGGTACCAATCCTTAGAGTCGGAATCTATTAGAAGATGGAGTACAATGCTTAAATTTTTTAATGATAAATATCAAACATACTCTAGAGTGTCCAACTTGAGGAGGCAAATCCAAAGATGGAAACAAGAGACACATGAACCCTTGGATGCTACCAGTGGTTGATATTATTCCTTAATGCACATATGTCCTAGCCATGGTTACTCTCAATTGGATCAACTTTGCCACATTCTAGATGTGCTTTGATCAAAAATGAGGGAAACCCTTGGTGTCTATGCCTAAGGGTGACTGTCAAAATTAAGTGCTCATTAGATCCAAAGATTGATCGAGCAAAAGAGTATAACCATGATCCTTCCATTCGTAAGAGGGAGGTTCAATTCTGTGATAGTGAGGAAGAATCAACACTTGATGAGGTGGTGAATAGGAAAACCTTGGTACTCCAGAAATTTTAATTTGAAATCATGAACAAGGTTGACTAGTTATGGGACTCCATGGATAGTAGATTTCAAGATGTCCTAAAAATTGCTGAAGAGTCCAAAGAATAAGGTAGTGATCGTGAGCACAAAAGCTGCAAAGAAGCTAAACATGCCTATTAAAGAGGTAAGGGCAAGATTGCTACAATATAAGAAGTTGCGGGAAGAAAATCAGATGATGATGATGGATGTGACATCTATCATTATGAACATCCTAAGAGATGTTGCACCATAGTGTCACACTTATAGGAATCTTGGGTGTACGCATTGAATCCACAACTTGCACAAAGGTAAACACCCAAAAGATTTCCTTATCCTTAAGGCAATTATAGGTAGTTCTACTAGCAATAACAATATTATCCAAGTGGAACTCCTCCGCAATCATATGAGCAGTATCAATAGTGGCAGCAACCATAGTCATAGGTGTTAGCACCACCAAGGCAGCAATACCCTTATAGGCAATTTGATCCATATGGATATTACATTCAGCAATTGTTGTCTCCACATGATTCTTCTAGTCATGTTGCTACTTTCCAATCTCACTACCACCCTTTTGATTATTATTGAATCCATCTTTCACATGTAAGGAGGGATACCACCTTTTACCCTTTTCCTCCTTCTATTCCTACACATCTTTCTCCTCCCTCAACACAATGTAGGGTGAATTAACAGCTCAACCGTAACAGCACAACTCTACTAGGGCCATTAATTTACAATTGGTTCATCAACTGAGTGGGTTTGATACTCGATCAAAGAAAAGGCCTTTCTTTCAAGCTCGTAGTCTGCCTAAGCCTTGAAATACATGTATGATTGACAATCCTATTCCTCTGTCTCCCTCTATATCAAATTCCTTTGAGTCCCCTTCAAACCAAATACCACCCAGGATCCATACTATGATGCTTACTCACGTTGTATCTGATTGGATCCATACTGGAAACCTTCCTAGGAAATTAGCTAATCTTGGAAGTCCTCTCATTTATTTGCAGATTGTTGGGAATGAACTGTGCAAAGCTCTTCTTGATTTCAATTTCAATGTCAACCTGATCTCTCATGAGATGTATATTGCATGGAACTTGCCTTCTTTAAAGAAGAGCAATATTATATTAGAATTGGTAGACCAGTCCATCACTGTTCCATTAGGACTAGTAGAAAAAATTATGACCACTATCTATGGATGGTCTTATCCTACTGATTTCTTAGTGATTAAGATGGAGAACTACAAAGGAGACTTTCTAATCATTATGGGAAGGGCATGGCTAAGCACCGTTGATGCAAGAATGGACATCAAAGATCTTTCCCTGGAAATATCTAAAGAAAATGCATTTGGGAAGATTGAGAAGAAGTGAGTTCCATGCATTGCATACAACGATATAGGGTGTCGTTGTGTGTAGAAACTCTGGGAAGTGAAACAAGCATCTATCTTTGCATGTAAACTGTGTGCTCCAAAAGTAGAAATTCAAAGGTGTTTGTACATAGCAGCCACAAAATAGGAGGATACCCAGTGGTTGACCATTGATTCTAAAAGTAGCACACATTGCATGGAACCGACTAAGAGCCTAAGATGCGCATATGTCACAGGCATGGGTAAACTAGAGCAAGTTCATCACCAACTTTCTAATAATGCAAATGATGATACCTACTGGGGAGAGTTGGAAATTCCTAAAAATTTCAAGCAAGAGTCCCTTAAACTAAAAACTCTACTAGCTAGCATGGAATATGTGTTCTTAAAGAATGGAAATTTGGTTATAATCAATGCAAATCTTACTCCAGAATAGAAAAAGATGCTGTTGAATGTTATTGAAAAATGGTCAACAACCTTTACCTAGTCATATCTTGAACTCATAGGGATTGATCCTAGGATATGCCAGCATCACACCTACACTGATATAGCCAGGAAGCCAAAGAGGAAATTGAACCCCAAACTAAAGCAGATCGTCAAAGAAAAAATTGAACAACTCCTTAAGGTAGGGTTCATATATCCCATTGTAGATAGTGAGTGGGTTAGACCACTCATGATTGTGCCAAAGAAAGGTGGCAAGTGGTGGGTTCGCATCAATTTTCAACTAATAAATATGGCAACATTGAAGGACCATTTTCCATTGCCATTTGTTGATAAGGTGTTAGACATAATATCTGGGCATTGCTACTATAGTTTTCTAGATGGTTATAGTGGCTATAACCAAATTCAAATTGCACTAGAGGACCAGGCCAAGAAAACATTCACAAGTTCTTGGGGAACTTTTGCATATTGTAAGATGCCATTTGGTTTGTGTAATGCCCTTGCTACATTCCAACATCTAGTTTTAAGCATTTTTCATCAATAAATTGGTAGTGGTGTGGAAGTCTTCATGGATGACTTCTCCACCTATGAAGCTAGATTTGAGCAAGCCTTGGACTGCCTTGAGCAAGTACTGAAATGATGTGTTGAGACAAACCTTAGGCTCAATTGGCAAAAGAATCATCCAATGGTCCAGGAAAGCATTGTATTGGGGCATCAAATCTCACAAGCATGAATTGAGGTAGACCCTGAGAAAATAAGGGTCATCAAAGGAATAACCCATCAACTAGAAACTATCAAAGATGTTCATTTATTCCTTGGACATACTAACTACTACCGAAAATTCATAGAGAATTTCTCTAAGATCGTAAAACCATTAGTGAAGTTGACAAAGAAAGATGCTCCATTTATCTAGACCATAGAATGTGAAAAAGCATTCCAATAGCTGAAAGAGAAACTTGTAGAAACTCCAATTCTATAAGCACCCGACTAGTCTAGACCATTTCATGAAATGACGGATGCATCAAATTATGTCTTAGGAGTTGTTCTTACATAGATAGATGATAAGAAATGTCCATATTATATCCACTACACAAGTTGAAGCATTGTGGGTGCACAATTGAACTACACCACCACAGAAAAATAACTGATGGCAGCGGTGTTTGCTCTAGAAAAATTCAGGCATTATGTGCTTAGATACAAGGTGTTTGTGCACATGGACCATAGTGCCATTTTTTCTTGATGAACAAGCCAATGGTGAGCCCCCGTGTCATATGGTGATTGGTGATCTTACAAGAATTTGATCTTACAATGGTAGATCAAAAGGGTACTAAGAATGTGGTTACTGATCACTTGTCTTAGTTGCGATGGGACAATAAAGAGGAGGAAAACCCACTATTTGATATGTTTCTTGTTGAACTCCTCTTTGTTGGTGTAATAATTGAATAATTGCCCAATAAGCCTAAATTATATGATGGCATTCTCACCTATCTTCTCACCCAAGAAATGCCACAAGGGTTGGACCACTAGAAGAAACAATAGTTTCTTCACTAGGTAAGATGCTTCATGGAAATCAATGGACACCTCTACAAGGTGTGAGCCGATGGCATGGTTCGATGGTGTGTCCCTAATGCCGATCAACTATGCATTCTCCAAGATGCTCATGAAGGTCCTTGTGGGGGCCACTATGCTGGGAGATGCATGATCATTAAAATCTTTATGGCAAGGTGCTATTGGCAAACAATCTTCAGGGATGCTTACTAATATGTCCGCTCTCATGAACAATGTCAATGAGATAGTGGAATGATTACTTGAATGGAAGAACCTCAATAATAGATTCAACCACTTGAACCATTCAACATTTGGGGCATTGATTTCATGTGTCTCATCAAGCCCATGTTAAATGAAAAAACATACATCATAGTCATTGTTGACTATTGTATGAAATGGGCAGAAGCAACAACAGTCACTAATTGTACATCTTCTACTACTACTTAGTTTGTACAAAAAAATGTTGTAAACAAGTTTGGTGTGCCACGTGCATTAATTTTTGATAATGGAACTCACTTTATAGGCACTACTTTTTGGAAGCTCCTGCAACGCTTGGGGGTTGAACATAAACTCACAACACCCTACCATCCCTAAGCCAATGTTCAAGCTAAGGCTACCAATAGGAAAATCACAAGGATTCTAATAAGAACTATTACCAAATATAGAGAGGACTGGAGCACAAAACTTAATGATACCCTTTGGACCTACCACTCAACATGGAAATTTCCTATAGGCTATTCTTTCTATAAGCTTGTGTATGAGAAATTACCAACACTTCCTATTTAATTTGAACTCCATACACTTTCAACAGCCTATGACGTCGACCTCAACTTGAGTGTACCACAAAAAGAAAGATTAATGACTCTCAAATGGCTAGAAGAAAATCAATTAGTAGCCCTATCATCTAACAAGATGCACACAACCTATAACAAAAAGTGCCATGAATTTAAAATTAGGAAAGTCAAATTTCAATTGGGAGATAAGGTTCTCTACTAGAATCCCATACACATACCTCGATGAACTAAGTTCCAGACATTGTGGAAAGGACCTTACATCATTTATGAAACTTTTTCTTTTGGAGCCATGATGATCTACAAACTTGAGAGCCTAGATAAGAAACAGCTAGTCAACATACAACAAGTCAAACCTTTTCATGAGCATAAGCTAGCTAATACAACAAATGCCTCATCGGATGGACAACCACATACAATATTTTGGATCTCCTCTTTTTAACTTAGTCATGGGGGAGATGGTCATCCATTCTAAATATATAAGTGGCTCCTTAGTTTTTCACTTTTTTTTGTTTTACATCTTCTTGTTTTCATGTTATTAATATTTCCTAATTTTTTTACACCATTGTTAGTATGCTTTCTTGTTATTGAATATTTTACAATTTATTATACATTTTTCTTTTCTTTATTAGAATGTGATTTTCTTAGTTTGTTTTAATAATACGTGTCTTATTTCCAATTGGGTACACCATGATTTAATTAATGTGGGCATGTGTTATCTGGCTATTTGATTGTTGGTGTTTGGATTCTAGCTCTGAATTTTGTTATGGATAATTACGACATGGTTCTTTGTTTATGCAGCAGGTAGTAAGTCCACAACATCCACCCATCCACAAACTCTATGGTTTTCCTTGTTCTAGAAATGTGTAGTTCCTTTTTCATTAATAAAACTTTAACAAATTTCTAACTTGGGTAATTTTTGGATTTGGAAAGGATTCAAAGGTTTGAATAGGGTGTGAATTCAAGGGGATTCAATATTTTTTGTGCCTTTCTACTTACCTAGGTGCATGTGTGTTTTCATGGATTTCTTACCATTACGTGTTAACTAATAAAGAAAGTTGAATAAGTCTTTGCATGGTGTGGTTCCCATTTCAGAAAAAATAAAAAATAATGAGAATTCAAAGCACACCCCTTAGACAAAATAAGTAGACAACAAGCACTAGTTATGGGGCTAGAAAGACATGTTACCCATGCTTGAAGGTCCCCTCTAACTAAGGCCCTTCCTCACTTCCTACTTCTTTTTTTTTTCTCTAATAAGGAATGGTGGTTGTTCTGTGGATGCACTCTTGTGTCTTAGAGGAGGTGGATTGGTCTTAGAATGGTGATGTGAAGTCACTGAATGTGGTTGGTTTTGGTCTGGACTAAGGATGGATTTCATCAAGTTATTTAACCATAAAATTCATAAGGGACTTCATGTAACCTTAATTAGGAATCACATTCCACTCTCTCTCATCCATCAATGCTTTCCATGTTTCACCTCACTATCAGTTTCATGTTCTTGTTTGATGTCCTGGTTTGAAGTGTCAAAATTCTTAGGTAGTTTCTTTCTAGTTTTTATACTTAACCTTCTATAACCATTAATCATCCATGGAGCCCACAAACTCTTTGGTTTGAAGTTATTCAAGGGTACTAAAATGCTTGTGCCTACTTTGGGGAGGCTCCACTTGCATATGTTTTGGTTGGGTTAGTTAAGTTCTTTATCCTTAGACACTCTTATAATCAAATCTTTTTGTTTACCTCATCAATGACATCCAATTATGCACATCTTCACAACATTTTTCAATGTACTTCCCTTTTTATTATTGTGAATTCTTAAACCCTCTTAAAGTATTTCCTTGTCTTGAAATTTTTCGAATTTAATGGACCGCTTATCTATTTTACCCTATTTGTTAGTCTTCTTGCTAACACTCCTAAAGGAATCATTCTACCACAATCACAACCTAGCTGAGTATAACCATTGACGAGACAAGGTACTTAATAGCTATGTGTTACAAATTGCATACTAATTTGTGATTTTGTTGTGATTGCAATGGGAAGTATGGATTGGAAGTGAGACTATCTTCACAAAGGATGCTATGGTAGTACCACACAATGAGGACCATTCATGATTGTTGGCTTTTCTCTCTCACTCTTCAGCTACCAAGAGGAATGGATGTTAGTTGTATCTAAGGTGTTCACTTCCCTTGTCATGAATACCCAACTTTGTAAAAGATTGTAAATCTGTATACTTGTGTAGTCAGAGTTTGTCTATTCCATCTGAGTTAGTTTGTATGTCAATCAATAATCCCACACCTATCCAATATTTTGTAAGGAACTTGTTCCCCCCATTCTTCACTTGAGGATGAGTTTTCATTCAGTTGTGGAAGTATGATGAGTCATGATTTGACTGGCTTTGATATCGGATACCTAATATTGGAGCCTCAACATTAGACACCCAATGTCAGAGCCTAGGACACGATGTCTAATATTCGATATTGCAGGCTATATGCTGGCCTATAAATATAGCACACGCGCTCATAGTTTTCATGGAAGTTTTTCATATTTTTTGTGTAGATAACAAAGTTCTTGTAGTTTAGTCATTCTAGAGTTAGAATATTTTTGAGTGCCCACAGTAGGAATTTGAGTGTATGTAGACCTTTATTCGAGCACTGATGTACCTGAGCATAATAGTGTGATAGGAATAAAGATGAGTGCTTTTGATAATCCTTGCAACATTGAGAATAGATTAATATTTCTCCAATGCATTCATTATTCAAGCACTTTACTTTAATGTATTTTCATTTATTAATTAATTTTTTGTTGATAATGAATGCAATCACGACCACTTTGAGCATACATATAGTGCTTGGTAACCTAGAAATGCTTAATGTTTGGTAACCCAGTAGTGTTGTATGTGTTTAGGATGTATCTAGAAAGTGGGAATGGGTACTTATGTTAGACTAGCTAGGTAGTAGATAAATGAGGTCTTAAATTACTTTACCTTTCATTCTTGTTGTAGGTGATTAAACTTACAAAATATAAAATGATAAAAATCATATACCTCAGTTACACTTAAATCATACCCTTGCGCCTGACAAGTGGAATTGGGAAGACAACAAACGTTCTTAATACCCATTTCACTTTTTAGAGGAACTAGTGCACTAGAGAACTATAGGTCCATGGAATTCGACTGGATCATGCATAAACGCCTTAGTGATTCATATAGTTGGATGTAGGGGTACCTCGTTGCTCATCAATGTACTTAGTTAATATTTACATTTCCATGCATATTAATGAATTGGTAGAATAAGCTTGACTAGTTTCGAGCATAAACACGTATTCGCTTGGTTATCCTAGCAGTGTTATTACTTGGTTCGCCCAGTAGCATAGTGCTTGGTTATCCCAGTAGTGGATACGTGGGTTTAGGATGTGTATGGCAAGCTAGGAATGGACAATAATTGTCCATAGGGTAGTTTAGAATTTACTTTTAATTATTAATTAGATTAAATAATTAATTTCTCGATTATCATTAGGAGTAGCAGAAGGTCACAACAACATCAATTATCGTATGTCTCACTTTGGACTAAACCATAGGTAACAAAGCTACCACTAGTCTAAGTGGGAAGACAACGAACTATGATCAAGACATAATTATCTAGATGCCCAAGTAGTCCCATCCACGAAATTTGACCAGATCATGCATGAACACTATGATTCATATGGTTGGGCATAGGGGTACCTCGTCGCTTATCATTGGCATTGTTGCTGGGGATGTGCTAGTTATCTTGATTAGTTATATTATACATGATCATTGTAAAGGTATTAATAATCTATCTCTTAGAAAATATTAATATTTTAAGTTACACACGTTATCAGGTAAAATCCTGTCTTCTTCACATAGGATCAAGATTGCATCACATGATGAAATAAATCATAAGAGAAATGATAGGATCTATATTAAAGAAAATTGCAGTGAAGAACCTCAATCAGGGGTTCTCTATGCTCATTTAGACCCTTACTACACTCAAGAACTAGGTTCACCTAAGGTAGACAATCCTAGAGGAGATGGAGTAAGTCCTAGATCAAGGAGGTCCTCAAGGCCTAGGACCTCATCTAAACCTAAACAAGATAAATCAAGGGACATGGGGACAACTATAAGAGCCATGGAAATTCTCCCAGGTCCTCATCTTCCTCTTCCTCTTCAACATCTAGTTCTGATGAAGCTGAACGTAGGTATAGAGATAGAGCTCCACTATGGGATCAAGATAAAGATAGAAATCGAACCCAAGGGCAAATCAAAGACATCAAAATGAGCATAGAAAATATCATCATAATTAGACGAATGAAAATATAAATTATCATCATGACATGTCTAGTACAAATGAACCCTTGTTGGCTACTAGGGACCTAACATAGATTAGGGAGGTAATTGAAATACCCCAAAGGAATCAAAGGGACAACTACATCAAATGGATTGACATGAAAAACATTCCTAAATTTATGGGAGGCTATAATTTTGATCCACAACATCACTTACAAGCCTTCCATGATGCATGTGCCTTGCAAAATATCAAAAATAAGTGGGAAAAGCTTAAGCTCTTCCCTAGGATACTAATAGATGAAGCAGAAAGTTGGTATAGATCATTCGAACCAAGTTCCATCCACTAGTGGTCCACAATGCTAGAACTTTTTAATGAAAAATACCAAACCTATGTGAGAGTATCCAACCTAAAAAAATTAATCCAAGGGTGGAAGCAAGAAAATCATGAACCCTTGGATGTGGCCTTGGATAGATACTATTCGCTACTACATAGATGTCTCGGCCATGATTTCTCTCAAAAAGAGAAACTTTTCCACATCATAGATGGGCTTCGTAATGAAATGAGGGAGACCCTTGAAATTTATTCCCAAGGTCAGTTATACGAACTAAAAGTCCATTAGATATAAAGGCTAATTGAGTTGATGGCAAAAGAAGAAGGAGAGCTATGTAAATGAGAGAATGTAAAGGGAAATAGTTGAGATCTAACTCTTCAAAAGAAAAAGGTCCATATCTATGATGAGGAGAAAGAGGAAGCTTTCAATGAGGTTACTTCACAACAAACCATGCTAATACAAAAGTCTATCGATGAGCTTCAAGAAAAGCTAGATAAGGTGAAATGGATAAATGAGAACGTTATCACTTGTGTAGAAATCATAGAGGAGAGTGTAATGCAAAAAAAATCAAGTAATCACAAAAAAAGGAGGAAAAATAACCAAGAAACAACTAGGAACACTTATCGAAAAAAAGGGAAAATGGTCATAAAAGAAGAGGCTATAGACTCAACCATCGAAGAGGATGATGGATGTGACATTTGCCTATATGACCATCCAAAGGGCTATTACCTAGTCATGTTACATCTACATGAGTATTGGGATTTTGCATTGAATCCCAAGTTCGTACAAAAGCAAATGCCTAGGAAATTACCTTTCTTAGAAGGTAATTATAGATAATCCTACAACCAACCGTACTATCCCAATGGGACTTCTTACTAGCCTCAACACTGTACTGACCGAAATTGTCAGCGTAAGGTTGGAAGGAAAAAACAAACGTTGAAAGATTGTCGGAGAGACACAACTGACCCTGCCTTCGTGTGAGGGCAAGTTGGAAAAGGAAAACGAAGGCAGAGTGCCTTGGATGGTCTACACGCAAATCAACCAAGGACTTCCCTGAGTGTAAGCTATGGCTTGCACTGGAGTTATCGTAACTGGTGATGTACAAAATGTAAACAAAGCGTAAAATTGCAACGACGTGTATAGAATAATAAAATAGATCAAAACAGAGCAAACAATGTAATGGAAGGCAATAATGAACTATATTGTATTGCTTAACAAGAATGTGCACTAGTCAAAGTGTAGTTGTGTGTGTGGATGGAAAGTCAAGCGCTAAGCCCCGGGGTGATGTGTTCATAGGTGCTTGGATGCTAGGAGTCACGTGCGCCCGAACGTCCAAAGTTGCTAGTCAATGCTCCCAAAGCCGTCAACCTCCAAAATTGGCCACCCCATTTATGTGAATGGATGGGGTATTTATAAGGTTTGGCTAGGCTCAGGTGTGGAATTCATGGATGAGATCAACGACTAAGAAATTAGAGGGAAACAGATCGTGTGACAAGTGTTTGATGGATAGTTGTGTGTGAATTGGACGTGCGTAGGCAGGCTACATTCTTGATCGGATGCACTGTATCTTACAACGTGTGTTGGCTTACACAAGCTAGCTTACGCCCATGGAAGTAGATACAATTTGGAGCATAAGAGCTTAACAAGCTCACAAATGGTGAAGAATTTACAATAAAAATGATGATGTACAACAAGAGAAATGATGATGTACAACAAGAGAACTTTTCGATCCAGGGATCAATTACTGCAGGGTGCTGATATGAGTGGTTTTGTGGCTGTTTGAGGCATTTCTATTTCACAAAAGCCTCCAACATGAGTTTATTTTATCTTGGTGTGTCCTCAACATGTGTTTGGCATGCTTTTGACTGGGCGTGATCAGTACTCACGTTGCCAGCATGAGTTGAACGTGACCTCAGCGTGAGTAAGATGAAAATGATGCATTTCACACAATTTTCGATCTTTGAAGCTTGTTCTTTTAGTGCAGTAATTACCTGACTGTGGTTGACCCTGAAAGTAAACTGGATGTTGAAAATTGAGCTTGGGTGTGCCTTGATTTGAGCCTCTTTTGGTAGCTCACGCTGGACTCATGCTGCCAACGTGAGCTGAGCGTGACCTCAGCATGAGTAATAAAATTTTGTGATTTTGGACCTGAAGTCTAGGATTCTGGAGGTTGGGACTTGAAGTAGTCATCAATGGACCTTGGGGATGACTTGTGCCTTCGTAGTCAGACCATTTAGGCTCAGTTTTAAGACTGTTGGAGTTTGTGCATGTTGGGCATGACCAGTACTCAGGCTAGACTCACGCTGGACTCACGCTATCAGTGTGACCTCAGCATGACCCCAGCGTGACCTAGGAAAATTTGTACAATCTAGCCCGAAATCTAAACTCCCAAAGGTTGAAACTTGAAGTGGACAACAGTGGCCCTTAAGGATGGCTTGCACCCTCAGATTGGACCATCTTTGACTTGATCTTGGAGTCGTTGGTGTTGCTCATTTTGGGGGCAAGTCCAGCTTGATAAGCCCATTGTGAGTTCCATGCCTTAGTCAAATTTTTACCTTTGAAAAGCTCAAAAGACTTTGATTTGTTCTAATTTCATAGTGTTAGGCCAAAATTAGTAGTGTTTCATTAGTCCCTCTTTGTTCAAGTCTATAGGAATCCACCTGAGAGGCGTCGACCAAGAAGTACAAAACACCATGACCAACCAAGTACCAAGCATTGTCCATCGACCTTTGGCTGGACGTCATCACACCATATTCAAAAGTACATGGGATTGAGGAAATGTAGTTTAGGATGCAAGGGGATTAGTTGTAACTGGGGGGAATTAGGAGTTGATCAACGGTTATAATTGCTGTTGGAATTGTGGGAGGGGAATGCTCTCATGTGAACAAGCTATGTTTTAGTCCTTGTCAGTAGCCAGTTTTTAGCAGACTCGGAACCAAGACATAGGAGCTGTGTTCTTTGGAGAAATGGGACTCTTGCAGAGTGTTTACAGGGGTCCATTATAAGCAGCCAAAGCCACACGATGATGTGCAACATGATTGTTTGAGACATGAGTGTAACTATTTTTCCAAGACAATTACCTTCCCGCCTAGGGCTTGTATGAGAAGAGCCAATGGTCTTTGGTATATGATGTTAATGGGTTCATGAAGACCTTTTCCGTGCATTTTTCTCTTTGATCTTTTTGTTCTTTTTTGTTTGTTTATTTGTTTGTTTTCTTTCTTTTTTGTTTTTGTGTTTTGTTCTTTTTGAAAGAGCTTACTTTCAGTGCTATACTCATGCTCATGCACTTGCATTTGTATCATGTACTGTGTACTGCGTTTTGTGTTGCAACTACTTAGAGAATCACAGTGTGCAATAGTGTATCAAGAGCTTTGGGATGAGTAGAATGTATCAAGGGGGCGTAATTGAATAGGATAAGGGGAACATGACTGGGAATAGGGAATGTATCAGGAGTCAGGAATGTACTTATAAACAGATTAATTAACCCAGTTGCGTGCATCAGGAAGAATGTGGTACCTTATCGTCATGATGAAGTGCATCTGTGCATGAATGCCTTAGGCGTGTTATCCTACAAACACAACTCCAAGAAGACAAGAAAACCACAAATGATTCGGTTAACTAAGCACTTTAAACTTGAAAAAAACCAAGGAGATGGAGCTTCCATGTGTAGTTTCAAAGTAGACTGAATCATGAATAGCATCAGCTTCATCAGGGTCCATGAGACAAATTATGCAGCAAGTCTTTGTGGATCACATAGAGCCAATTGCAACAACATATTTTTTCAGTATTGCCTAGTTGTCAATGATGTCGCTAGTTTATAGTCTTAGCGGACTATTGCAGGTTAGTTTGACATCATAACCCTTTGGACGGTGCCAGTTTAGCGTCATAGTGGATGGTGTAGTGCTAGTTTATAGTCGTAGAAGACTGTGAAGAGGCAAACTAGTTTATAGTCTTAATGGACTCTACATGCTAGTTTTACATCATGGTGGATAAATGTGGCAGTTTAGTATCATACCGGACAGAGCTTTGTGGTGTTAGTTTATTGTCATGACGCCGAGACACTCTTGGTGCCAGTTTCAAGTCATAGCTTCAGGACCGTTCTATGGTATCAGTTTTAGGTCACGATGCTAGGACTATTACGTACCTTTAAGTTCATCAGACATAGTACCATTTCAGGTATAGGTGATTTGTGAGATTAGCGAACTCGTTCCTGTCCATGTCAGCAAGTTTGAATGCTCCATTATTGTACACCTTGGTGACTAAGTAAGGCCCTTTCTAGTTAGTTGAGAATTTATCTAGGTGTTCATGGATGACCTTAAGGACCAGGTCTCCTTTCTTAATTGGGCATTTATATAGATTGTGTTGGTGTCTTCACCGTTGTTGTTTTTGGTACCACTTGATCTGATCAAGCGTTTGCACACGTTCCTCTTCCACCGTGTTAAGGTCAGCAATGCACACTTCATTTCTTTGGCTTTCATCGAGGAGGCTTGAGAGAGCTATCCTCAACGAGGGAACCTGTAACTCCAAAGGTAAAATGGCTTCAGATCTGTATACAAGACTATATGGAGTTTTACTTGTAGGTGTTCGATGTGTCATTCTGTATGCCCATGATGTGTAGACTAATTGTTTGTGCCATCGCCTCTTGCTTTGATTTAGCATCTTTTTGAGCACCATGATGACAGTTTTGTTTGTTTTCCATTCCGTTGTAGGGACATAGTAATGATGAGGTTGGCCCCAGTGGAGCAGAAGCAGATGATGTGGAGGATTTTGGGGGCTAGCCCCCTCCTAGTACTAATGTGTGAGCTAAATGTTAGTCTAGCTTTAGCTACCAAGTGTTTTGGGTTTTTGATGTCTAATGGAAATGTATGAGGATAGATGTAATGATATGGATTTAATCATGGAATAATGTGTTGGCATTCTATTGCCATGTTGACGCTCAATATTATATATATATATATATATAGTTTCTTCTTTTTCTCTTTTTTTTTTGTTTTTCTTATTTTCTCAAGTATATTGTGAACATATGCGTGTAGCTGAATGTAAAATGAGATTCCAAAATGTAGAACAAATCGGAAGACAAATATTTGTAAAAAGAAAAGTAACGAGAATGCATGAATTGAAGTTGCAACTTGTGACATGTAAATAAAAATTTGACATAGCATAACGAGAGTTTGTAAACTTGCAACATACTAAGCTCTAGTTTAAGGCCATTTCGGGCTATGTGCATTAGTTTTGAGTCATGGTGGACTGTTACATCTGTGTTGAAAAAAGAAAGAGGGATTACTAGTTTTAGGACATAGTGGGCCGAAAGCGATAACAGTTTTAGAAAATGTAAAAGGAACCAGCCATTTCTGACCGTGGCTAGTTTAACATCATTGCAGATGTTCGCTAGCAGTTTAACGTCATACCAGACGGCTGGTAGTTTAACGTCATTCCAGACGCTTGATAGTTCACCCTAGGTATTAAGTTGCTTTTTTACTCTTCATAGTTTGATGTGAGGGATGGGGCATGTAGGTACGATCTTATACTCCCCTTCCCCTTCATTGGAGATGTCAAAAGGTAGCTCTGACCAAGAGACATCTATGGGAATGGCTCCTATATATGTGTCATCCAATGCTTCCTCGGTTCTAGTAGGATATGGTTTAATTGTTGGTTTGTGTCTTGAAATGCACTCATGGTTTCTTGTTTAGGCTTAGAGAACTCAACCTCTGACCCTTGATCCATTCCCAAGTGTGAAGAAGTGAGTGATGTTGTCATGTCCCCATGTATGATGATTTCACCTCCCTCATAAGGTAGGTGAATTTCTTGATGGATTGGTGAGGATACGACTCTAAGTTTATCTAACCAAGGTCATCCTAGAATAAGATTGAATCCCGAAATTTCATTAATGACTACAAATTCAGCCAATGTAGGGAATTGGTTCCCTACTATGAAATCCAAGGTGACCATGCCATTTACCATGACATGGGAACCATTGAAGGATTTTAAAAAGGAAGTTGCTGTGGGCCGTAATTGCTCTGTAAGGCCTAGTTTTTTGATGATAGAAAAGGGTATTACGTTTGTCACTACACCATCATTAACATGCACCATATGTATCTTGAAGTGGTTGACTTGTATTGTTATGAACATAGGGGCTGTAATGACCTCTCCCATTTTCTCATCCCGCTTAATATCATTGACATGAAATTCTAGGGATGTGGGCCTCAATTCTTGAGGTTGTGGGGACAATACTGCATAAATGGATGGCTCATTTATGAGAAGGTCCTCACTAACAGGAACTGAAGTCAACATACGCACGAGAGCTTCCCAATGTACCAGTGAGGTCATTACTAGATCATACAGGCTTAAGGAGGTGTTCTTTTATTTCAAAGCTTGTGTGACTTGATTCAATGCACTCGCTATATCCTTACCACTTGGGATGCTCTTGT
The DNA here is from genome assembly GCA_015680685.1 of Gnetum montanum. Taxonomy (NCBI): domain Eukaryota; kingdom Viridiplantae; phylum Streptophyta; class Gnetopsida; order Gnetales; family Gnetaceae; genus Gnetum; species Gnetum montanum. The sequence goes on from MNCI01027315.1 coordinate 159,524, forward strand.
CTGTGGAGACTTGGTCCATTTGACCCAGCATTCGTATCTCTTGTGGAGGGATTCTTGTGTTAGTAACTGAGGATGTTGAATTTGGGACACTGAGAGTACTAGTATCCTTGTCTCGATGACTTATGCTAGGCTTACTGGTGGACGGAACCATAGGAACAACATTTAGCAGTATGGACTTTGGTGGTCTCAATTCGTGCTCATGATGTTCCTCTTCTAGGCCCTCTCTTATCAGCCTGTTAGTAAGGTGCTCTCGCAAGGGTCATGGGGGAACTGCAAGGGGTTGCATGTCAGTGTTTTGGCACCTAGATCACAAAGGGAGTGGGTCGGGTTTCTGATGGTGTGTTTGCTGCTGCGACAGAAGGAGGTACGTGAATGACGAATGGTTTTCGTGGTGCAAGAAATGTGCATGTGACAAAAGGGGTTTGGGGAGGTGTTGAGGTAGATATAGTTTTAGAAGGCCTATGAATTACAAAAGGTTTTTGAGGGATGTCTTGTCCATTGTCCACATGGATAGTGTTAATCACATATGGTGCATCCTTAGTATTGAGAGGATCCTTGTAAACCCCCATGGGTTGGTTTTGGGGCTTTACTGGGTTTGCTTCATCAAATACTATTTCACCCCTATCAATAATGCGCTAGATATCTTGTTTTAAGGTGAAGCAGTAGTTAGTTTTATGCCCACACCATTGGTGATATTCGCAAAACTTGTCCAACCTAAAGCCTCTTGGAACGGGGCCTCATTGGCTATTGCTAAAGTTGAGTTTTTAGCCAACTCACAGAATTGATTGTGTTTTTGGGATGCTGCGGGGAACGTTTTTTTGTGTTTGATTACCCCGTACCTTAGAATTTGATCTAGTAATTGTGAAGGCTTCATAGGCAAGGGTGTATATTGGGTAGGATATTTTCGTTCAAATGTACGTGTGACCCATATTTGTGGTTTTAGTTGAAGAAGTTTCAGGTGTAGGCATGGATGTGATTCTTTCATGGCTGGTTGGAGTAGTGGGTTGTTTTACTTTCTATCCTAAATTGTTAGGTTGGACTTTCTCCGCCACTACTGCTACCGTCGTTTTGGATTTATCCTTATCTTTCCTCATATGTTGGCTCTTAAAGGCTAAGTAAGCTGAGTTATTACTTGCTTGTGCCGCCTCTTCTATGTTCTTAATTTGTGCTAATGCTTGACTCAAAGTATGAGCACTCAAATAATAAAGTTTTGATTTAATAAAGTCATTCATGGTAGCCTTAAGGAGGGTAAGCAAGTATGTTTCAGGGATGGGATCGTGAAGTTCATTTAGGGATGCACTCCACCTTTGGATAAATTTTTGTACTGGCTCTAAAGGTGCCTATTTAATCTAAATTAGAATATCTAGCGTGGCTTCAGGATTTAAATTATATTTGAAACGGGTAACGAATTGATGTAACAAATCCTCTAGAGAGGATATGGAATTACGGGGTAGAGCCCGATACCAGTCTAAGGCTTTTCTTGTCAAGGATATAGCAAATACACATAGAATTACATGAGGACAGGCTTGAACCAATAGATATTCTAGTCAAAATGTTACCAGAAGGGCGTTTGGATCTCCCTCCCCATTATATTTGGTTAGTTGAGGTAATGAGATTTCCTTTGGTAAGGTTAACGATGGAACTAAAGGGTTGATTGGGTCATCTTGGCAGAAGTCTAGCATCTTAACTTCCTCAGTGTTTGCAACTTTAAGGTGCTTTACCTCCTTAGTTAATGAGTGCATCATTTTCTTTGTGTTTTCCCACTCTTGGGTGGTAGGCAGACCGGCTGGTTGAGTAGATTGCGATTGGTAGTAGTTTGATTGTTGCATTATCTAAGGAAAGGGAGACTGTTGGATTGTCGATTGTTGTGGTGGAGCAATATTTAGAGATGGGATTGCTAAACAACTGTTGAAACTCACTGCCTAGCCACAAGTTACGGGATGATGCCCTGAATGTGTTGGGCTGAAGTAATCAGAGGTGCTCCATGGGTCTGTACTTGCGATATGTAGTGGGTGGATGTGGAAGCTGGTATAACTAATGGCATCCCAATTACTTGAGGTTAGAAGACTGATCTTGCATTAGTTTGAGGAGGGGGTTGTTGAGACTGTACTTGTGAAAGAGAGGTTAACGTGATGACTAGAGGTATGATGGAGATGGACGCATTAGATTGAATGTTGGGCATGGCAAAGGTGGGAATGGAAGTGGGTGCATCTTGTTGAGAAACCAGTGCTCTAGTGTTTGCGGATGAAGGAGGAAATATTTTTTCTTCCCGAAAAGGTTGGAATAATGGGTTTGTATAGGCATGAGGACTAATAGTATGGTATGAATCTCCATGCTCAGATTGGGCCGCAAAGTCATCTTCCTTATCTCCACTCTGAGGCCCTACTGGAGGTAGCTGTAAGGTTTAATTTCTCACCATGAAAAGTTGAGATATGAGTCGATGATGGGGCTCAGAAAGAGGGATTGTATCAAATACTGAGGAAGTGAACTCATGACCTCCCTTGTAAATGAGCTCATAGTTTCGCTTTGCTTTTCTTTCTATGCGATCGATAGGAAAGTTGGCTTAAATCTTCACACAAATGAAGTTATATTGTTTTGGTGTGAGGATTGCATAAGTAGGGTCCTTGCCTTGTAGCCTAAGTGACTGGCGAGTTGAACCTTGAGGGTTTATCTCTTCAATGACAATTATGGGTTTTTCGTAGTCATAGGGTTTGAGGTCCTGACCCTAAAGTCAGAGATCTACAGTGCCACTCTGTTGATCTGGGAAGATTCCATAGTAGCGTGGTTAAGCTGGCTTAACAAGCTAGGCATGAGAAAGCTAGCTTGACAAGTTGGGTGTATACCAGGCAAGATGTAGGTTGCAAGTACTGAGAGGAGCTTGCTATGATTAGTTGATGGTGGTGGTGGGAACGTTGCTTGGTAGGCTTTCTAGAAAGCAACTTGTCTAAGTAGCGTGTGTATGCTATTTGAGTTTTTACAAGGTTGTGTGCTCGACTAATTTAGCGTGAGTAGACTAGGTTTAGCGTGAGTAGACTAGGGTGGGCTTGAGCAAGCTCAGCTTGAGTTTGGTGCTTGATCTACGTAGTGTTTAGAAGGAAGCGTAATCAACGTTTTACCAAGACAGTTAACAAATCGATCCTCCTTTTAGCACTAATTTACTATGCTGACTGAAATCGTTGACTTAAGGCTAGAAGGGAAAAACAAACGCCAAAAGATTGTTGGAGAGACACAGCCGACCCTGCCTTCATGTGAGGGCAAGTTGGAAAAGGAAAACAAAGGCAGAGTACCTTGGATGATCTACATGCAAATCAACCAAGGACTTCCCTGAGTGTAAGCTATGGCTTGCACTGGAGTTATTGTAATTAGTGATGTACGAAATGTAAACAAAGTGTAAAACTACGACGATGTGTATAGAATTATAAAATAGATCAAAATAGAGCAAACAATGTAATGGAAGGCAATAATAAACTGTATTTTATTGCTTAACAAGAATGTGCATTGGTCAAAGCGTAGTTGCATGTGTGGATGGCAAGTCGAGTGCTAAGCCCTAGGGTGATGTGTTCACAGGTGCTTGGATGTTAGGAGTCATGTGCGTCCAAACGTCCAAAGTTGCTAGTCAATGCTCCCAAAGTTGTCAACCTCAAAAATTGCCCACCTCGTTTATGTGAATGAATGGGGTATTTATAAGTTTTGGCTAGGCTTGGGTGCAGAATTCATGGATGAGATCAACGGCTAAGAAAGGATATGGAAACGGATTGTGTGACAAGTGTTTGATGGATAGCTGTGTGTGAATTGGACGTGCGCAAGCAAGCTACATTCTTGACCGGATGCACTGTATCTTACAACATGTGTTGGCTTATGCAAGCTAGCTTACACTCATGGAAGTAGATACAATTTGGAGCGTAAGAGCTTGACAAGCTCACAAATGGTGAATAATTTACAATAAAAATGATGATGTACAACAAGAGAAGTTGATTCCGGCTCACTTGGAACTTCTCGATCTAGGGATTGACTACTGCAGGGTGCCGATATGAGTGGTTTTGTGGTTGTTTGAGACATTTCTGTTTCACAAAAGCCTCCAGCATGAGTTTATTTTGTCTTGGCATGTCATCAGCGTGTGTTTGATGTGCTTTTGACTAGGTGTGATTAGTACTCACGCTGGACTCATGCTGCCAGCGTGATCTGAATGTGACCTTAGCGTGAGTAAGATGAAAATGATGCATTTCACACTAATTTTTGATCTTTGAAGGCTATTATTTAAGTGCAGCAATTGCCTGACTATGGTTGACCCTAAGAGTAAACGGGATGTTGAAAATTGAGCTTGGGTGTGCCTTGATTTGAGCCTCTTTTGGTACCTCACGCTGGACTCATGTTGCCAGCGTGAGCTGAGCGTGACCTCAGAGTGAGTAACAAAATTTTGTGATTTTGGACCTAAATTATGGGATTTTGGAGGCTGGGACTTGAAGTAGTCATCAATGGACCTTGGGGGTGACTTGCACCTTCGAATTCAGACCATTTTGACTCGATTTTGAGACTGTTGGAGTTTGTGCACGTTGGGCATGACCAGTACTCACGTTGGACTCACGCTATCAGTGTGACCTTAGTGTGACACCAACGTGACCTAGGAATATTTGTGTAATCTAGCCCAAAATCTAAACTCTAGAAGGTTGAAACTTGAAGTGGACAATAGTGGCCCTTGAGGATGACTTGCACCCTCAGATTGGACCATCTTTGACTTGATCTTGGAGTCGTTGGTGTTGCTCATGCTGGGGGCAAGTCCAGCTTGACAAGCCCAGCGTGAGTTCCATGCCTTAGTCAAATTTTTGCTTCCCAAAAGCTCAAAAGGCTCTGATTTATTCTATTTTCATAGTGTTAGGCCAAAATTAGTGGTGTTTCAAACACTATCATCAATTGCAGTGGCAAAACCCATAGTCATGAGGGAGGCCATCATCAAATCAACATTTCCCTTATTGTTAGCCAAACCCATATCGATATTATGTTCAACAACCTGTTTCCTCGACTAGTTCTACTTCCTCTACCTTGAATCACTAGTACCACTCTCTCAAATATCATCGACCTACAATATCTTTTGAAGGATCACCATCTGATGCCTCTCATCTTCCATCATATCCCTAATATTTTGATACTTCCCTCCACCATTGATCACCACTAGCAACATAGGAAGGTTCAACACCACGAAATTAACAAGAGAATGCCACTTGTACTATAAACATATATAGAAATGATAATTCTAGTAGATCTCCACCATAATCTAGAAAACACCCTTTCTTTAGGATAGTTCCCATGCATAAGCACAACACTCATGGATCTACTAACTCATCAAAACTAGCACAAGGCCAATCTGATGCAACAACCTTCCTCACCAGAATGATATTTCCTAATTATGTGAAAAAGCCAATGACCATTACCACTCCAACATAAGACATAAACAATGAACTTATCATTGTGGAGGGTCAAGAAAATCCATGCATCACTAATAGTAAAGGATGTAGTTGTGGATTGAAAATTCAAAATATTAACACAACCCACAATAAAGCTAAGTAACAAGTGTGTGAGTAAAAACCAGTCTACATAGTAGCCACTAAACCAGAAGACACCTGGTGACTAGAAAATGAGAATATAAAATTGTTTCAAAGATGCATGGACACAGTTGATCCACTTATTAATTCTATACTTAAGAAAATGGACCAAATAGAGGACTTAGACATAGATATCTTACATTTTGATTATACAACAGAAAAGGATATTAAACATGGAGACTTGGGAATTAAAATAGAAAATCAAGAAGAAGAAGCAAACACATCTGGACCTCCAAAAATGGAAATCCCTTTAAGTCTAAATGAAGATACATCTCGAAATGATCCATACGAGACTATCACTAATGTTATATATGCTATCACATGATTAATTAAATTAGTAATGGTGATAGATGGAAAATTGGTGGTGTATAACCACAGAATTATGCGGTGCATCTCCTAAATGTGTGGCCATAAGATTAGTCATGAGGGAGATGCTCCATCCTGGTTCAAGAACTAATAAGTGCTTTTTACTTTTTTGTTTTACAATTTTTTATCATTTTCCTATTTCTTCCAAAAAATTTTCATTCTTAATATGTTTTTCATTTCTTAATATTTTTCATTTCTTAATATTTTTCTCTTTTCTTAAGTCATTTTCTTTATGTTTTATGAATGTATTTTATGTTTTTGTTAATAATATTGCCAATTCATGATGCAAAAGTCAATGCTATGTGTTGGATTTTTGTGTTATGCTATCGAGATGATTAGGTAAGTAATTGTGTAAAGCAGTGAGACCACCTCATCCATCCCTCAAGTTCTCTGAATAAAAGGTCTTTTTCATGGAAACAATTTGGTTCTTCTTTCATGAAACTAAAATTAATCAATGATGATTGTACCTTGAAGAAAGAGGGAATGACCAAGTGGGAATAGTAAAGGGTGTGACCTCAAGGGGACTTGTTGGGTTCTCTTCTTGACTTCCTTCATGTGGTTTATGACTCCTCTTAGAACATATCATCACTTTTCAATGTTGACCAATGACAAGAAGTTGAATAAGTTTTTGCATGATGTGGTTTCCATAAAAAAATAAAAAAGAAAAAAAAAAGAGAATTGAAAGCACATCCCTTAGACACAGTAATGGGCTACAATCACTGGTTATGGGGATAGAAAGACATGTTACCCATGCCTAAAGGTGTCCCTCTAACTAAGGCCCTTCCTTCATCCTTCTCTTTTTGGAGTGATGATTGTTCTTTGAGGTGGTTGTAGACACATGATGGTTAGTAGGAAGGAACACATCAATGCAAGGTCACTGTTCATGGTATGGACTTGGTCTAAACTTGGACGGATAGGTATGTTGATCATTTTAATGACATTTTTCATAAGAACCTATTATGGACATGGTGAAGTACCTTACATCTTAATCTCTATAATCCCTTCTCATCCCATTATTCACCTCACTACTGCATGTAATTATGAGCCTTTTCATTTTATGTAGTATAGTGTAACATCTGAACCATGTTAGTTGTGTGTTTTTTAGAAAAAAAACATGATCTACATTTAACTTCTAGGATGACCATGGACATCTATAGAAGTGGTTATGCAAGGGCATTATGGTAGGAGCCTGGTTTGGGGAGGACCCACTTGCATAACTTCTGTTGATCATGGCTTTGAACTAACCTTCACATCTTCCAAAACATCTATGATAGTTTCTCTAAATTTATGCATAATTTTGGGACTACTTTTCATCCATTTCAATTACTTTTTTACTTTTTCCTACTATTTTGTTAAAACATCCTTCAAGTTTAATATTTCCTGGCCATGTTTTGAATTAGACCTTTGGTTTTAATTGGTTGAAAACTTGTATGTTTTCAAAGTTATGCTTATTAGTCATGGGAGCTAGGGATGCCTACTTTGAAAATTTTTAAATTTTTTTGACATCCTATTTTCAAACATTGTGGTAACAAATAATGTGAACAGCTTAATGATTTTAGTTACCTCATAGCCTTGGGCATAGTATGCTATAATCACCTTGTGCTTAAATGAAAACTAAGGGATCCGAAAAGGGTTAATTATTAGGGAAAATTTACCAAAACTAATGTTGATCCTTTTTTGACTACAGGTGATGCTAAAAGAAATTCATAAAGAAGAAGGTCTTTTGGTAGGCCCAAAAACAAAGCCAAGAGGTGAACAATAGAGGATATGCCCATGGAAAAATGGTAGCGCATACAAGATAGCAGCTCAAACTTTGAATGTTTGCTAGGATCTATGGGATGATGAGAAGAAATTTCAATCCATCCTTTAAGAATGTTCTGCATAACTAGAGAAGCATTGACATAATAATCAAGGTTAAAAGTTTGCCACCACTAGTAGCAATAAGAAGAATCATCTTTAGTGGATTCTTAAAGCCCTATACAAATTTTGTAATCTTCAATGTCTAGATAGTCTTTTTGTCACTCTGTCATTTTGTATGCATCCACTCAAATAAAATTTTATAATGCGGCACTCAAAGTCAGTCAGTAGTTTGCATATTAGTCAATAATCCCATACCTTCCCAATATTTTGTACGAAACTTGTTCCTCCTTTTGGTCACTCAAGGACAAGTTTTCATTTAGTCATGGGGGTATGATGAACTATATTTTGCTTGGCTCTAATATCAGATACCCCATATCAGGGCCAAGATGCATTATTAGATATCTAGTATCACAGGATGTGTGTCGAACTATAAATATAACACTTGGGCACACAGTTTGGGCATATGTTAGTCAATAGAGCAGCTGAACTCTTGTAGTTTTATTTCATAGTCTTACAGAATAGTCAGTGAGCATCTGTAGTATGGATTTGAGTTAGTTGTATGGTGTCTTATTCAAGTGGCAATGTACCTAGACACATTCCATGAATAACAACAAGATCGAGATTGATTCTTATTCATTGTAGCAGTTTAACTTAGATTAGATTTACTTTCCATGCAATTTACTTTTCATGTACTTAGTTAATATTTACATTTTCGTACATATTAATGAATTGGTGGAATGAGAGCGACCTATTTCAAGTATAAACACGTATTCATTTGGTAATCCCAATAGTGTTATTGCTTGGTTCGCCTAGTAGCATAGCGCTTGGTAATATTAGTAGTGGATACATGGGTTTAGGATGTGTACGGCAAACTCAGAATGGATACTCATTGCCCATAAGCTAGTTTAGAATTTACTTTCCATTGTTAATTAGATTAAATAATTAATTTATCAATTATCATTAGGAGTAACATAAGGCCATAACAACATCAATTTTCATATGTCTGACTTTGCACTAAACCATACGTGACAAAGCTACCACTAGTCTAGGTGGGAAGACAGTGAACTACAATTAAGACATAATGATCTAGATGCCCAACTAGTCCCACCCATGGAATTCAACTGGATTGTGCATGAACACTTATGATTTGTATGGTTAGGTGTAGGGGTACCTCACTGCTCATCAACATCCATTTTTTTTTGAAAGTTTCCAACTTAAGAACGTCTAACTAATGGATGATCCCTTGCAACATAAAGAATCCTTGTAACTGTATCCATTGAGTAACCCAAGAAACCTTAGATAGAGATGTTAGCCTATAAAAAAAGAGACATTATTCTTTAAATTGGTTATGATTCATGTTGGGGTAAACAAGGCATGACTAGGGAAATCGATATATATAGCCATCAATTGGTCAGATCTTACATAAGTGGAGATGTTATTTTTTTGAAGAAAGATAAACTTAGATCTATAGTGGTATGGGCACATTTGACAAAAACACACAAAAGTAACCATTTCAACTTGGAATATAAGATATCTCTATTAACAAAGGATCAACATTAAAGCTTCCATAACCATATAGACCATAAAAATAATTCAAAAAGGATTAAAATATCAAAATATTTAAACAAAAAAAAAGTTGTCACTTATTGGAAATAATTTTGATAGTTGGAGCCAATATAGAAAACCTTTATGCATAATTAAAGTGTATGTGTCATTAGCTATGGTACAATGTCATAGCCCTTACTATAAAGTTGTAGTTATACTACATTTGTGACATCTTTGGTCATTAATTGCAATTAGACTCTTGTAGTTTGTTTTCATAGTGTAGTAAATAGTCAACAAGTGCTTGTAGTATGAATATAAGTTAGCTGTATAGTGTCTTATTTTAGTGGAATGTACATGAACATATTTCATTATCACAAATAAGATCAAGATTGATTTTATTTCATTTTAATACCTTGACTTAATTGAAATTTACTTTTCTTTGTTGTTTATTTTCTAATGCAACTTAGCATAATATTTACATTTTCATTTCATATTAATATATTAGCAAAATTAGCATGATCTCATCTCAATCATAAATGTGTACTCACTTAGTAATGCCAACATGCAATTGTCTGGTGCACCCAGTAACTAACATAGCACTTGGTAACCTATGAATGGGTATACAAGTGTTGGATGTGATGATAGGTTGGAAAATAGACAGTCATCATGGTAGGCTAGTTTATGATTTATTTTTGTTGTTTATTAATTAAATTAATTAATTTCTATATTTTTAATTAGATTAATTATAGGCCATACAACATTAATCATTATATGCCTCACCTAAACTAAACCTTAGAAAGTATAAGGGCTACTATTGATTTAGGTGGGAACATGACAACCTATGATCATTTAAACTATATTATACATAGTGCTAGTCCTTCTATGGGTTACAACATAGTTTATCATGACACTTGTAGATCGTATAATTGGGAGTTGGGCATACTCGTCATCCATCACCTTTTAACAACCAAAGCTATATTCATATTTAAGTGCAAATGATAATTTCATAAAGTCTTCACAATAGTCATCTATTACTTTTATAAGTAATTCAACTAAATTAATATCCACTTAACCAAAACTTATTGCAAAATGAGATAAGGGTTCCACTATTTACCAAAAAAGAAAAACCTATTGTGTCCAACTCAAATTACATGTAAATTTAGAAAGAGAAGGATTTTAATTTTTTGCATTTTTCATTTCTCTTTTGGATTTGGCTAAGCTTGAATAATATCATTAAGAGAAGAGCTTCATAATTTCCTATTCATGATTTTTTAAATCTTCTACCAAATGCTTATTACCAATGGAAATTTTAAAAAATAATGGTCTAATGATTTTAATAACATCTTATAATACACACAAAGATTAGCTACAATTAAACCTTGTGATGTATTAAAATGTTTATTAGAAGTTTACGACATATATATTTAGAAATGAAGATCTTATGTTTTGCAATACTAACATCTCTTTAATAGGATTCATAAAATATATTCTTATGAGTTGGAACTAAAGAAAAGATGTTATGAGATATGTGTTAAGTGCTAGTTGTTAGAAGCTAGATGCTAATATAAGAGTGGAAGAGTCCTTGTAAGATCCACTTATGGTTTCATTATCTGGTGTGGTTATGTGCAATGTATGTTGTGTGATTTAAACTTGTGATGTTTATGATGTGGTTGTGTTGTGATTAGATGGTAGTTGGTATTTTATTATGCATTAGTATATTACTAACATGATGAATTTGATGTTGTTTCATATGATGTTGTTCCTGTGAGATTGTATAAACTCATTTTCACATGTTTTTTCTTGAGTGTCCAATAGCATAACATGCTGGGAAAGAAACATTTAGAATTTGCAAAAACTTTCAATCAAACATTAATAATATTATTCTTGGTGATCAACTTGCTTTGTCTACTTCAATTATTTGTATTTAAAAGTGTCTTTGTTCACTTGTTCTCTATTCTATTTTAAAGTCTTAATGTGTATAGTTATTTTTCCACATCAAGAGAAAATATTAAATTCTCAAAAATGTTGCTTTTCAATTACAACTTCAAGCTAAAAAGATTCTAGTAAAAGTTGAACAATTAATTTTTTTTATAGTACTAATTTCTTTTTGTTTTGGAAGCTTTAGTTGAAAAAGCTATCAATTTCAATTGCTATTTATTTATTATTTTTGATTGATGCTTTTCTTTATCTTTAGAAAGAGCATTTTTTTTGTCTTTACAAGAAATTCTTTATCAAGAAGTAAAAACTTATGAGGGTACTTCTCAATAAAGGTAATTCATAATTCTTTTTCTACCCTAGATGGAACTTTTCTTTGATTGTTGAGTTGTACAACATTGACAAGCAGTGGAGCAATCCAACACCCAATCATACAAGTTATGAGTGTTCATGCATAGCCCAATTGTAATTTGTGGATGTGGGAATGTGATTATGCTAGTAATTGCTTTGAGTTCGTGACCCTTGTCTTCCCATGTGGAGCTAGTATAATCTATGTGTATGGTTTAGCTCACAATGAGGTATATGGTATGTTGATGTTGATTGGCCATATGGCTCCTAGCATACATGATAAAGTGTGAAAATAATTCTAAGCTTAAAGAAAATAGTAAATAGTCTATTCCAGCCTACAGTGATGGATATCTGGTCCTGATTTGTCGTACACACCTTGGACTCATGCAGTTACCATTGGGATTACCAAGTGTACCATTACTCATCAAATCAAGTGATAACACTACTGGGTTACTAGATAACTACACTTAGCCATGGAAATCATTCATATCTATTCTGCTTAACAACGGTGAAAATAAAGTTCATGGAATAGTAAATATTAACTAGGAAAACATTTAAGTGAAAATGATAAAAATTATTCTAGGTAAATAGTAAAGAAACTAAGTGGATGTTGCAATGGTAAAAAGTAATCTCAATCTTTATTTCCAGTCAGACTTATGTCCAAGTACAAGATTGATGAGACGCGATATGCACAAGCCGCGATATCGCCTACGTGATATCGCGGCCGCTGCGATATCGCATTCCATGCGATATCGTGTACGCGATATCGCGTCGTCCCCTACAATATCGCGTATGCGATATCGCGGTTCGTCGCCAAATCTATAAATAAGAGGTGGCACTCCCCTCATTTTTCATCCTAGGCTTAAAGTAGGCAAACTCTAGTAGTTTGATCACTCCAGAGATAGAATATTTTCCATGTGCCCGCAGTAGGAGTCCCCAAGTGAATGGCTCTTTATTCGAGCAGCTTTGTACCTGAACACAAGTTGTGTACGGCAATAAAGATGAGCTTTGTGGATAAACCTTGTAGTGCATGGAATAGGTTTATTATTTGTTATTTATTACATGTTAGTGCGGTACGAGTACGACTTGCTTACGAGCATCTACGGATGTGTACGGCTAGTCAAGGAATCAGCTGCTCATCGCAACGCGGTATGAGTACGACTTGATTACGAGCATCTACGGATGTGTACGGCTAGTCAAGGAATCAGCTGCTCATCGCGATTAGGTTCTCTCAACCTAAACTCCTAGAACGTGGGATAAGTACGACTTGGCTACGAGCACCTACGAGTGTGTACGGCTAGTCAAGGAATCGGCTGCTTATC
>MNCI01027315.1:174388-222648 GCA_015680685.1 Gnetum montanum
ATCACCCTTCAGTCCAACAGAGCGTAACACATACGGTTATGTTAACGCATACCGTAACTGACTGGATCAAGGTAGGCCACCTTCCCAGGAAACTAACTGACCCTGGGAGTGCCTTAATCTATTTACAGATCGCCAGAAATGAACCACATAGGGCTCTTCTTAACTCAGGTTTTGGAGTTAACTTAATTTCGTGAAAGATGTATCATGCCTGGACCCTGCCCCAACTTAAGAAGAGCAACATTGAACTAGAGCTGGGAGACCAGTCCATTACCATTCCCTTGGGATTGCTGGAGGACATCATTACCACTGTGTGTGGTTGGTCTTACCCAGCTGATTTTCTGGTGATCGAAGTGAACAACAACGAAGGGGACTTCCCAATTATAATGGGAAGGGCATGGCTAAGCACAGTAGACGCATGCCTTAGGATCCGTGATCTTTCCTTGGAAATATCTAAGATAAACATATGTGGAAAGATCAAGAAGAGGAAAGTTCCATGCATCACATACAGTGATTCATTGAGTGATGACATGGAGGAAATGTCTGCATGTAATAGGTGTGTCCTTGAAAATATGAAACAAATATGCCTGTATGTAGCAACCACACAACTAGTAGTAGATACCCCGTGGTTGACAGCTACTCGAAGGAGCAACAAAATATGCATGTAACGAACTGGGGAAACCCATGCCAACAACGAAGGCATAGACACCTTGAAACATGAGTGTTGCCAACTTCCACCCCTTAATCTAAGATCATTAATTGGGAGAAGTTGGGCACTTCTACAAAATTCAAATAAATGCTCATTACTTCAGATCTCTCCCTTACAACTCAGTCATGGGGGAGATGGCCACCTATGCTAACCATATGGGGCCCTTAGTTCTTTTAAGTTTTTGTTTTACAATGTTTTTATTTTACACGTTTTTGTTTTACAACATTTTTGTTTTACAAATTTCTTTCACTTTTCTAATTTTTTTTTACAACTTTCTTTAACATTTTTAGTTTTTGTTTTACATCATCGTTATACTTTTCCATTTTGTGTGTGAGTGTGTGTGTGTATCCACCATGTAAGTTTGTCCCATAATAAGTGTTCAGAATGATGGTATGAACTGTTTTCATATTGATTGCTAATGTTTGATTTTTACCTTTAAGTTACAATGTTGATACTAAGGTATGTTTCTTTTGATATGGCAGGCAATGAGATCACTTCATCCATCCATCCACCAATTTCTATGGTTTCTCTTGGCTTGGAAATGTATAGTTCCCTTCTAATAAGAACTTTAACGAATCGGTGACTAGGTATTTCTCAAACTAAGGAAGAACTCAAGGATTGAAAAGGATTTGACTTCAAGAGAACTTGATGTTTTTGTGTTGACCATTCTCTTAGTTGCTTGGATGTTCCCTTCTTGAGTTTTCTTACCATTCCGATGTTACCCAATTATCGGAAGCTGAGACAATAAAAACAAGAAGTCTTTGCATGGTGTGGTTCTCACGCATAAAAATACATAACACAAAAAAAAAACTAAGTGAGAATTCAAAGCACACCCCTTAGACGAATAAATTTGGGCTACAAGCACTGGTTATGGAACCAAAAGTGTTCCCTCTAACTAAGGCCCTTCTCGCTTCTCATTGTCTCCTTCGTTTTGTCGAAATGGTGGTGGCTCTTTGGAGATGCATCCTCGTTATCCATGTGGATGGTTTAACCAAATGCATCGATGCGAAGTCACTGGATGTGGTTGGTTTGAGACCGGAGTTGGAATGAGATTTGCCAAGTTACATTAATCATGAAACACACAAGGGGCTGTACACCACCTTGTCCTTGGGATTCCATTCCATTCTCTTCTCTCCATCCTTCTCTCCATGGTTCATCTCATTGCCGGTTGTATCATTAGTGTATATATTTTGGTTGATACATTGTTTTATTTTTGGTAAACGCTTGTGGTTAAGACTTTAACTCTTGTTCCAACGGACGTTCCCAGAGCCTACGGACTCTTTGACCGTGGGTTTGTTAGGGCATTAAGGGCATGAGCCTGCTTTGGGGAGGACCCACTGACACTCCTATTTAGAGCATTAGTTAAATTCTTTCCCTTAACATTTTGCAATGAATTATTATTTTTTTCATTACCATCTTGACATCCATTTCACCGATGTTTTCAGTTGCTCCTTTTTATCTATCTTTTTACTCCTTTCCTTTATCCATTCTAACGATACTGGAGGTTCGCGATTAGTCATGGGGGTATGGGGCCCGCTTTTTTCAATTTTCTCCTAGCCCCACAATTTTTAATTTTCTTCCTAACCCCTACACCTTCAGTAGTGATCAGTAACATATTCCCAGGTCCATATCAGCCATACCACAACCTAGCCAATGAACCTACACCGAAGCAAGTTATTAATTACATAATGATTCATTTACACTTGCTAATATATGATTGTGTTGTATGTGTAGATGGCGATCATGCAAACAACAGATTGGATCTAGAGTTGGAGCAAAACACTTGGAATGGAGCAACGCTGAAGCAGCTATGCAAGGAGCAAGATTGATGGCGCGCTTATGGATGGACAACGAAAGTGCAATCTCGGCGTTGGCAACAGCAGCACTTCTTTCTATCTCTCTCTTTCTCTCAAGCTGCCAACAAAGGCCTGATGTCATTGTAATAAGGTGTTTACCCTTGTTGTCATGAACACCAGTTTTGTCAAGTCTTGTAATAATGATCCATTCACATGTCATCCCATTAGTTCCATTCCCCTCA
Source organism: Gnetum montanum (assembly GCA_015680685.1). Lineage (NCBI taxonomy): Eukaryota > Viridiplantae > Streptophyta > Gnetopsida > Gnetales > Gnetaceae > Gnetum > Gnetum montanum. The sequence goes on from MNCI01027315.1 coordinate 177,133, forward strand.
ATAATTCCATACCTTCCCAATATTATTGTAAGGAACTCGAGGAAGAGTTTTCATTCAGTCATGGGGGTATGATGAAACATGATATGCACAAGCCACGATATCGCATCCCATGCGATATCGCTTACACGATATCGCGTCGTCCCCTGCGATATTGCGTACGCGATATTGCGGTCTGCTGCCAAATCTATAAATAAGAGGTGGCACTCCATTCATTTCTCATCCTAGGCTTAAAGTAGGGAAACTCTGGTAGTTTGATCACTCTAGAGATAGAATATTTTCCATGTGCCCGCAGTAGGAGTCCCCAAGTGAACGGCTCTTTATTCGAGTAGCTTTGTACCTAAACGCAAGTTGTGTACGGCAATAAAGATGAGCTTTGTGGATAAACCTTGTAGTGCATGGAATAGGTTTATTATTTGTTATTTATTACATGTTGTTAGTGCGGTACGAGTACGACTTGATTACGAGCATCTATAGATGTGTACGGCTAGTCAAGGAATACGCTGCTCATCGCAACGCGATATGAGTACGACTTGATTACGAGCATCTACGGATGTGTACGGCTAGTCAAGGAATCAGCTGCTCATTGTGATTAGGTTCTCTCACCCTAAACTCCTAGAACGTGGGATAAGTATGACTTGGCTACGAGCACCTACGGGTGTGTACAGCTAGTCAAGGAATCGGTTACTTATCACACTTAGGCTAGTCAGGTGCCTCAGTACGACCACTTTGAGCACATGCGTTACGTGTGGTGATCCAAGTAACGATTAGCGTTTGGTAGCCACAGTTGCATAGTTCAGGGTGTGTACGGTAAGTGGGAATGGATGCTGACGCTAGTTAATTTAGACTTAGGTCCTTAGTTAGAGTAGTTAGTTCTCTCAACCCTTCACCCTTTAGCATAGGAGAAAAACCATAAAAGACCATAAAAATCATATACCTTGGACTTACTTAACCATACACCATGACAACAATAAGTAAGTTTGGGAAGACAACGAATGATTAACCCCAAGTGTTCCATGGGGCGTTTAGGCATTTAGTTTGCAGAGTTCGACCGAATCACACGTGCTACGCTCGTTTCGTATGGTTGAGTGTAGGGGTACCTCGCCACTCATCAAAGATGCTCGAATAAAGACTTCATACAACATTCAACACCACACTATAGGCACACACTACTAAGTACTTAGAATTAAAATTATAAAACAAACTGCAAGAGTTATACTACTATGACTAAAAACTTATTACAAATCCATGCACCTAAGTGCTATATTTATAGGTTGTTACACATCCTATGATATTGCATATACAAAAATGTAGTATGTGCTACGATATTGGAGCTACAATATTGCATATTTGATATCATAGTCCTTCAAAAACTTGATTTAATCATACCTCGACAATTGACTGAAAACTTGTCCTCAAGTTAAAACAAAATGAGGATAGAGTTCCTTAGAAAATTGGAAGGTAGATTTACATGACACTATTTACTATATACATGATACTTTATGCCATAGTGGTATTTTATAAAATTGACACAAGACATACAAAAAAAAAATCTAAATGAAGCTTGATTATGTAGTTCCTGGTGGTGGTGGTTCTTTCATTGGTTGCTTCCCCTTGTCATCAGGCTTCTAAAATTTGTACCTATTCAAGAGTACCTAAAGTTTCTCCTTCTTCATTCCTAGGTCATGTATCATTTATGCTTATTGTGTAATGTGTGATGGAGCTGGTACATCCCATAGACATGGCAACTACGAGAACATTTGATTAGCTATCATGCCATAAAATGCCTCCTCTCTTCTTCAAATGTCATGGCCTTGGCTCGTAGTTCATGATAGTTTGATAGTCTTTTGGCTAGGTTTACTACAACATCTTTTTTCTCTTGGGAGCCAACCTTTACTAATTTTATTTGAAATTTTTCCACTTGAATTTTTTGTAAAGCATCTTTGCAATCTGTAAACTTCTTTTTGTACATTGCACACATGGCTACTTCTTGTTGCTCTAGTTTATTTCTAGGCCTACGTGCTATTAACATGGCTAGGTTAGCATATTGAAGATTAGCTAACCCCATGTACTCTTTCAAATCCTCTATCTACAGGTCTTTATTTTTAACATCTCTCTAGTGAACATGGGCATAGTTGTCCAAGATGGGCTGTCAATCTAGATTTTGTGCTAATATGGAATTGATTTTGGTGTTCGCCATCTAGATCTCTTTCTCATTAATTTGCTTATACATTCCCATCTAGTCATGGAAGTGTTACTTGAGTTTTTCATGCTTCTTAGGTTCTTTTTCCATGCATTGATTTCAATGGTTGATTTCTGTCTAATCATGCGTACCTCCTCCATGGAGAGGATTTTGTTTTCTCTAGCTAAGAAACTCATGTCTTGGTTAACTCTCATTAGTTATTCTCTCAACTGATGGATGCTCTCCTCAAGAATATTTTTTTTCTTCTCCACAATAGTTAACTTTGTAGTATCTACAACAAGTTCTTTATTCTCTTCTTGTGCTACGGTGAGTGCCTTGGTATGTGCATACATCTATGTTTTTGCTATTAAGGCATTTCACACCACTTTTTCTTTCTTGTTTTCTATCTGCTTATTCTACTTGATCAAGTGGTTCACTTGCTCTATTCTGAATCGTTCTAGTTGGTCAAGTGTAATGAATTAAGTAGGATCTCTATGCTTTGCCCTTAGGGTAACGAGCTCTTCTTGTAGTCTAAAAATTTTAGCTTTTTCATGCTCTACCTCGATCTTTGCCATGACCAACTTACCCTTGATCATAATCAGCTCTAACTGTACTATAGTGACATCACTTCGGATGTTGAAAAGTGTTGTCATTACTTGTCTAGTCTACAATAGTTGATCTAGCACATCTTCATGCTTTGTAGGAGGTATTGAGATTCGAGCTAGTATTTGAGCATCTCTAGCTCCAATTAGATCTACTAGTGGCAAAATAGATACATTGAATGATCCTTTGATGTGATTTGTAATCACCTCTACTACTTTTACTACATCCTAGTGGTACATGACCACAATCGTGGCTCCTTCTCCTATTTCTAGTACTACTTGGAATGATGCAGTGTTCCCAAAGATCTATTATGCTTATTGGTCCCCTTCTCCTAACTCTAATGATATTTGTCTACTTCTAAGATCTACAAAAATGGTGGGCTAAATGGCACTATCTATCACTCTATAGAGATTGGCCTCCTCATGCATTTGTCCAGCTCATGGTTTCTACAATCTATTGCAGATGACTCATTGCTGATCTGTAATCCTATGGTAGCGATGGTGGGACTTACAATTACTACTATTCTTGTTGTTGCTACTAACCACTAGGACCTACTTATTATTGTTGTTTAGTCTGTGTGGTTTCCCCAACTTCTATTTCTTCCTTTACTTGATCTCTCTTTGGTGGTTCAGGCTTAAGCATCTCAACATATGAAGCATTTTGAGCTCTCCTGAGAATGTCATTAGTGTACCCTAGGATCCCAGCACATTTACACAGCTTCCTGATTAGGCAAGGGAATGTAAGTATCAGTTTCCCTACCTTCTTTTCCTTGAACCATCTCTAGCTTTCCATGAAATAGAATTGTGCAAGATTGGAATTATTTTTCTTTGTTAGGGCTGCACTTCCTCTAGCCACATAGGTGGATAACTTGTTGAGCCCCCTTGGTGGAAAATAGGTGATCTGTGCTAATTTTAAAGTAGATTCTCTCATCTAGAGTTAATTCATTCTGTTCTTTGTCTTCTTTGTTATATGCCCTTCTTAGCCATAATTTCCTAGTTTCTTTATATGATGTGGTGGATAGATGTGGTAGTCTTGCCCCTTCATTGGGCACATTTAGAACTTTTGCTATTGCCTTGATCGAATAAGAGATAGAGAATCGTTCTGTGTTGACTGTAGCATCTTCTACCTTATTATGCCAAAACTGGTAGGTCTTCCCAAGGTACAATTTACCACTGTTTGATAGGATGGGCCACAGCAGTGATGTTTGGAGTTACATCCTTACTAATTTTGGAACAAACTCCACAGATAGACCAAAGTTCATTTTCACAATGACTATGGTTAAAAGTGATTTCTCCTAAATTGCACGGAGGCATTCTTGTGACAGCATGAGGCACTATCCTTGTACTTGTGGTTCTTTGCCTCTCCCTGAGCCAAATGTCCAGTAGTAGGAGTTTCTTGATGGATGTTTTAAGACTGAGCCTCCTACTATTCATGTTTTGCTTGTGGCTCTTGTGCTCCTATTTGGCCTTTTCCTTGGCATCTTTGTCATTTGCTTGTAGGTTCTGAGGGTCCACCTTGTGCTCCTCTCTTTGGAACCATCTGTAATCATTAAGAAATTAGAAACTATTAAGATGTGTTCTATGATTTCTATAACTCCCTTCCTTTCTCATACCTTTAGTTAGATCAAATTTCTAATTTATTAGGATTGTAGAGTTAGATAAACTTTCAAAAAGAAACCTCCTAAGTGTTCATTTCCTTATAACCTCTTAGAATTGTCCATTTTTTTCTTGTTCATGGCTCGTAATGATTGGTTTGGTTCCTTAAGAGTAATATTTAAGTGTTTCTAGCATTAATGTGATTAATTTTTATTAAAAATTTTTAATTTTCCCTTCATACTTACCCTTATAGTACCTTCTAGGCTTTAGCAAATTCTGAAAAATTGGCTCATATTTTCCTTACTAGCACCTCCCATGACTAAGATGAGCACTTCAGGATCAAATATATTTGAAAATCACAAAAATTAGAATGATAATATGCAAATTATTGCTTGGGAAAGCTAGGAGGTTAGAGCTCAAATCACAAAAGAAAATTGAAAAAATCTCTTTAGGTGCAAATGTGAAAATGATGGAAATGTGGTTAAGTGTTCATGTATTTATAAATTTATGGGCTCTGAGATCAGGGCTACTCTGATAGGCTAAAATTTCACATTTCTCATTGACTTTTGATGAGTAAAAATAACCCATTTGGAATCTTTGGAAGGTTTAAAGCATATTCAAAAGTTATTGGGCTATAAAAATGCATATTCTTCAAGAATTTGACATTGAAAGCATTTAAAGAAGTAATCTTGGGCTATGGAAGTTCATGAAGTTTTGATAAGATGGATGAGATGGGTAGAAGATTCATGTTGTGTAAACAGATAGTTTGAATGATAAGGGAAGTTTTTATTAATGTTAGTGGTATTGGAAGGCTTAAGATGATGTGGAATCACTTGGCAGGTATAAGATACAACAGTTATACAAGTGGGTCCTCCCCAAAGCAGGCTCCAACCTTTAATTCCCCTGTATAACCATGCCTAGAAGTTTCCTTAGGAACTTAAGGAGTTGAATGTAACGCATACCTTTTTAGCAAAACACACATGTTAGTACCACAAAAATTGTGAAAATTACACTATGTTATACAAAATCACAAGGTATGATTAGTTAAACAATGAGATGAGATGGACTTAAAAGGGATTGTAGAAATAAGGACATGAGGTGTCTTACCATAGGAATAATGCATGCTTGTGTTTTATTAGTGGTTAAAGTAATCATTAGCCTTTCTGTTCAAGATGCAAACCAAGTCCATATCACATTCCAGTGACATCACATCATTTCATCTCTTGCAATCACAACTGTAAGACTATCATTGTTGTAAAGAGTATCATCACTTGGCATATTATCCAAGGGAGGAATTTATTCATAGCACTTTTAATTTTTTTAGATTTCTGAGAAGATGCCTACTTTTAGGCAAGGGTAACATGTCTTTCTAGTGACATGGTAAGGTAGCACTTATTTTGCTCTTACTCCCATCTTTCATTAGATCTACAAGGATATAATACAACCTAAGCAACATGATAGAAATCATAATAGTAATCCAAGAGAATCAATAAATCCCCTTCATGTCCACCCTTTACATTCCCTCTTGGTTCTTTACTTTTTTGTCCAAGCATAATGATCACAAGTTTATTCTTCGTTGTATGATAGAAAGAATATCATAATGGCCATGGCAAGAACCTCTTATTAATGGAATGAATGGATGAATGTTTGGTCTCACTATTCAAATAATCAGTTCCTTGTGACATGATAGCATAGAGAGATTTTCACTTTATTATACTACATCTTGCCTTTATTCTTAATGTGTTTTATTAGCAATCAAAAATATTTACAAAGAAAATGAAAACAAAGTATGAGAAAGATAGTAAGAATTGGAAAAGATATAAGGAATGAAAAATGTCAAAGAATGAAAAATAATCAAAGAATTGAAAAATATCAAAAAATATCAAAAATTTAAGAAATGAAAAATATAAAAGAATGAGAAAATATCAAAGAATGTGAAAAAGTATAAAAGAATGGAAAAAATTGTATCAAAGAATGTAAAAAGGTATATCAAGAAATTAGAAATTAAAAACAATTGTAAAACAAAAAATTGAAAAGCACTTATTAATTTCAGAATCAAAATAAGGTGTCTTCCCCATGATTTAATTCATGGTTGAGTGTTCGGAAAATGTACTCTAGGTCTCCTAGATCATAAAGTCTACGTGGTTTAGTTACCATCCTTAGTGATTTAACGTTTTGGTTATCATCCTAAGTAATCTTGATGGTAATGGAATCTTGGTTGTTTAAGTTATTGTTTTCTTTTCCTAGTGCTATTTGATTATGGTTTAATAGTTTCGTTCTTGGGTCCTTAGTTGGGTTCATCTTCTTAGAATGGGAATTAATAAGCAAATCATATTGTTCCATGCATGTTTTAGATGATTTTAGGTCATCAATTTTTAGCCATTTGGTGTCTTTTGGTTTAGTGGCTCTTGCTCTTTCTTGTGCACACACTTGTTTTTCACATTTGGAATGGACTAGTGCAATGACTATGTTAACATCATGAAGTGTTAGTCCACAACTACACACTTTCTTTTCAATTGTAATGCTTGTCTTCCTTCAATATTTCAACATATAAATCTCTCATAATTATCTTAGCATCAATTGTGCTAAGCCATGCTCTCCCCATGATAATTGGAAATTCCTTGTCATCATTTTGCACATCGATTACAAGAAAGTCTATTGGGTAAGATCACTGATTAACAATGGTCACTACATCATCTACCTATCCCAAAGGAATGGTAACAGATTGATCTACAAGCTAAAATATGATATTGCACTCCTTCAAGGTGGTAGGTTCCATGCTTAATATGTTTCATAAGAGATCAAATTTACCCTAGAACCTAAGTCTAATAGAGCTTTACATGGCAGATTTCTAGGTACTCATAGATAAATCAAAGGAATTCCTAGATCAATTCTTTTCTTAGGGAGTGGTCTTGCCTTTATCCATTCTATGACTATTTTGGTGAGCATGATAGTTTGCATGTTTATATTTGATGATAATGGAAGCTTACTGGTAAGAAGAGGATCTATGGTAGGAGAAGTTGGTCTCAATGAAGCTCTAATTCTACTAGCCTTTTCAGGACTTGTCCTAAAGAAAGGACATTTCTTTGTCTAGCCTTTAGTGTTTTTGGTAAGATCCTCTTTTTGTATACTAATTTCCCTTATAGCTTTCTTTGCTATGATTGCAATGGTAGCTCCCCTTGCATAGTAGGTGGTGGCACTAGTGCTAAAGGATTTAGATGTTGATTTGAAGAATTAGTTGCTTGGAGATGCATGTATGAGTCCGTGTTGGTCCTTGGTGGCATTGGTCTGTGGTACTCAAGCAAAAAGTACTGTGGATTTTGAATAGTTGCATTTGTTAGTGAGATTGAACATTGGACGTAGTATCAATAAGGATTAGGTTACCGTTATGGATACTATTGACGTAGTGGTGGCATGACCCATGATTGGGGTTGTTGCCACTACTGCTAGTATTGTTCTTGTGGCTGTGGTAAAGCTCTACTAAGATAGTATGTTGGTTGGAAGTTCTACCTATAGTTACCTTGATGATAAGGTAATCTTCTAGACATTTTTTTCTTAACAAATTTAGGATTGAGTGCATATGCCCTTGTTTTCTATAAATGTGCCATTACTAGGCAACATCCCTTGGGATGTTTGTACTAACACATTATACATCCTTGCTCATTGTGGAGCTGGTGTTTGAACACTGAGACACTGTAGCAACTTTGCCTTTTTGTCCAAAATATTTCTTCTTTTTCTTGTCTTTTCCTTTTCCAAATGCTTGCTTTGTTTTCTCCTCCATAATTTTTAAGGCTATGGTACATCTCTCATCAACTGAGTCCCTCATCTTTGCTACCTAGGTTGGTACATTGGCAATTGATTTTTGAATTGGTAGCATTTTCTTTTGGATTATGTGTTCCAAGGTTTTCTCTTCTTATGTGTCACAAAATCATGCATCTCTCTTTTGGATTGATGGATCTCTGTTATACTCCTTAGTTGATTCTCTCTTACTCAACTCACCTTCTTCCTTTTCCACATGGTCAATTAATATCTGGGTTTGATGGGCAGTCAATTAAGATAATTGGCCTTGAGCATAAATCTCAAGGGTCTTTCTAGTTTTGTTTCAAAACCCATCTACAATGTGTCTTAGTTGCTCTTGTTATGAGAATCCATGGCTTGGGGATCTGTGCAGTAATGGATAGTATCTACCCATTACTACATCAAGGGTTTTATGAGTCCCTTATTTTCATCCTTGAATTTATTTTCTTAAGTTAGATACCTATGAGTAAGTTTGATACTTATCATTGAAGATCTCTAGCATGGTACTCCATCATCTGATTGATTCAGGTTCCAGTGATCTATACTAGCTCTCTATCTCCTTCACAAGTTTTCTTGGGAATAACTTTAACTTTTGCTAATCACTTTCAATATTTTATAGGATGCAAGCATCATGGAAAGCTTGGAGGTGGTGTTGTGGATCAACATTATAACCACCTCCAAATCTTGGCATGTTGTTCATATCAAGTTATTTGATACAGTTGTCCCTCATGTGCCTAGTTAGAATGTGTATAGCTTCCTGTATGTTAATGATGCTGTGAGTAGTCATCAGGGCTTCATCATCTTGATTAGGTTCATGCACTCAGCTATAGTAATAGCCCCTTCTTTGCTCATCCCTTTCATGATCTTTTCAATCCCTACATCTTCTCTATTTGTACTCTTCATATTATGAATCAGAATGTCTTGAATGATGGTAATAATGGTCATGAGTCCTTCTTCCTTTACTATCATGGTCATTATACTTTTGCCTCCTTTTGTGAAAGTCATCTGATGATTGTGAGGATGTAGATGAGAAAATAGGAGAATGGTGTTGGCTTGTTCTCCTTTTTTAACTTTGATGTTCTTCCTTATGAGATCCAATAGGAACTCTTGACCTTGAGTCTTTGTGCCTTAAGTCTTTTTCCTTTCTTCTAAGTGTCTCTATTAAGTTAGAGTGTGATTGATGCATGATAGGTTCCTCTAATTGGATGATAGACATTTGTGACTGGAACTCATGGTTTTGGTGGAGTTGTTCAGATATGAATTCTTCGTCATCAAGCTCTTCCAAGACAATAGGAGAGTTGACCTTCTTTCATTTGTTTTGATCATGCTTGGCCTCCATAACATTGTCTCTTCATAACTACTTTTTAGTGGGCTCATAAGGTCTAGTCATGTGTGTGGTCCAATGATACCCTTTAAGTGCTTCACTCAGTTTCATCCCCTTGAGAGTAGTTTGGAGTATGATGGATGCTAAACATTGTGGTGGTGAAACAATGTTCCATTGAAGATCTCTTCACCTTAATTGGTTGTCTTGATAAAAGATAAAGTTAAAATTAGGATAATAAGGATAGTGATGAGCATATGAGATCCTTGCCTACATTGGCATACTCTAATTCTCTTCTTCTTCTATTTTGTCATTGCTTATCTATAGTTCATTGGTAGGTAATAATGTATCCTTGCTTGAAGTCATGCTATATTTTTAAGGCATTTTTTTTAAGTGTGCTTTCCTTAGAGTTATGAATTTTTAACATTTAATTCTGATGCAATGAACTTTGTGAAATTAATTACTTAGCATACATTGACTTGTCATCGACAATAGTACCAATGATGAGCGATGGAGCAATCCAACATCCAACCATATAAGTTAAGAGTGTTCATGCATAGGTCAATCGTAATCTATGAATGAGGTAATGTGATTATACTAGTAATTGGTTTGAGTTCGTGACCATTGTCTTCCAATGTGGAGCTAGTATAAGCTATGTGTAAGGTTTAGCTCATAGTGAGGTTTATGATATGTTGATGTTGATTGGCCATCTGGCTCCTAGCATACATGATAAAGTGTGAAAATAATTCTAAGTCTAAGGAAAATAGTAACAGTCTATTCTAGCCTAACGTGATGGATATCTGGTCCTGATTTGTTAGACATGCCTTAGACTCATGCAGTTACCAGTGGGATTACCAAGTGTACCACTACTAAGCAAATCAAGTGATAACACTACTAGGTTACCAGATAACTACACTTAGCATTTTGAAATTAGTCATATCCATTTTGCATAACAATAGTGAAAATAAAGTGCGTGGAATAGTAAACATTAACTAGGAAATTAGTCATTTGAAATTACCAGATAACTACACTTAGCATTTGAAATTAGTCATATCCATTTTTCGTAACAACAGTGAAAATAAATTGCATGGAATAGTAAACATTAACTAGGAAAACATTTAAGTGAAAAAGTTAAACATTATTCTAGGTAAATTGTAAAGAAACTAAGAGGATGCTATAATGGTGAAAAGTAATCTCGATCTTTATTGACGGTTACACTTGTGTCCAAGTACAAGATGCTTGAATAAAGACTATCTACATCACTCTACACCACACTATGGGCACACATTACTAAGTACTTATAGCTAAAATCGCAAAACAAACTACAAGAGTTATGCTCAAGGATGGATTGAAATTTTGAAGGATGGATTATAATTTTTTCTTAATGATTAACCCTTTCTCAATCCTTGGCTTAAAATTTGAAAACATTTTAGCATTTAAGCTCAAGGTGATTTCATAATAATGTTTTCCAAGGATCCAAGGTAACTAAAATCATCAATTTGTTCAAGTTATTTTGATTATTTTTACTATTAGTTACCATAATGTTTGAAAATAGGGTGTTAGAAAAATTTTAAGAATTAAATTCTTAGCCCCCCATAATAAATGAGCTCAACTCTAGAAGGTCACAAGTTTTCAAACAACTAAAACCAAAGGTTTGGTTCATAAGATGGCCAAGGAATATTGAATTTGAAGGATAGCTCAATATACAAGTATTAGAAATTAATTGAAATTGATGAGAAGTAATTCTAAAATCATGCATAAAGTTCAAGATGTTTTCCATGATGTTTTGAAAGATGTAATGTTTCAGTTTAGAGCTATGATCAACAAAAGTCATGCAAGTGGATCCTTTGCTAAAGTAGGCATCTATCATAATTCCCTTGCATAACCTCTTCTATAGATGTCCATGGGTACCTTAGAAGTTAACTATAGATCATGTCTTTATTTCAAACAACACACAAGCACCTTGGTTTGGATCATGTACTATACTATACAAACCTATTAGGTTCATAATTGCATGTAACAGTGAGATGAATAATGGAATGAGAAGGGATTGCAAAGATTGGAATGTGAGATACCTAACCATGTTTTCAATAGGTTCTTGTGTCAATTATGATTAAGATGATCATCATACCTATTTTTCCAACTTTCAAACTAAGTCCATACCATTAATAATGGCTTTGCATTGATGTGTTCCTTTTTTCCTACCATCATGAGTCCACAACAAGAATAAAGAATGAGCATCACTCCAAAAAAAGAGAAAGAAAAGAGAAGAAAAAGGTAGTTTTAGAGATTATTGAGGAAGAAATTTGGGCCTTATTAAGAGGGGTGCCTTTACGCATGGGTAACATATCTTTCTAGTCCCATAACTAGTGCTTGTATCTTAAGATATCTTTAGAGAGTTGTGCCTTGAATTCCCATTGTTTTTTCCTTTTTTCCTATCTCTCTTTTTTTCTTTTTGTTTTTTTTTTGTTTTTTTGGGAACCACACATTATAAGGACATAATTCCTTTATGGTCGATAGTAAGAGTGATAATACGTTCCCTAAGGAGTCATAGGCCACAAAAATGAAGTCAAGAAGAGAACCAAACAAATCCCCTTAAGGTCACACCCTTTTCCATTCCCACTTGATCTTTCTCCTTTTCTTCAAGGCATAATGATCACTAGTTTATTTTAGTTTCATGTGAGAAGAATCATATTTCTTTCATGATAAGGATATTTTATTTAAAGAAACTAGAGGGATGGATGATATGGTCTCATTGCATTACATAATTATTTACCCAATCATCTTGATAGCATAGAACAAAGACCTAACACATACTGTTGACTTCTATATTATGACTAACAATCTTATTAACAAAAAACATAGGAAACAGTCATAAAACATAAAGGAAATGAATCAAGAAAAGATGAAATTATAAAGAAAAGAGAAAACTATAAAGAAAAAAAGTAAGAAGAAATGAAAAACATATTAAGAATTGAAAATTTTTGAAGAAATAGGAAAATAATAAAAAATTGTAAAACCAAAAGTGAAAACACACTTATTAGTTCTTGATTCAAGATGAGGCATATCCCCCATGACTAAACTCATGTGTGATTATTTAGAAAATGGACAGCACATTCCCTTGGTTATACACCATAATTGTTCCATTTATGATCTTTAGTGATTTAGGTTTTCACTTGTTAGCACATTTAACATTGATGATAAATAGGTTTCAATCATTTGGTGATATATATTTCATTGGACTAGAAGGTATTTTCCTTTTAGGGGGTCTAGATATGTTTCCTTTTTGACTTCTGATTTTAGTTCTTGGGTCTCCTTGTTTAACATCTTCTTTTAGTATATAGTTAAAGTGTAAGATGTCTTTCTCTATGTTCTATGTTTGGTTCATTTTCTTAGGACTAGAACTAATAAGTGGGTTGGATATTTCCATGCATCTTTTGAATGATTTGGTATTCTCATTCTTAAGCCACTGAGTATCTTTTAGTTTAGTGACTATTGTGTAGACTCGGTTTTTCATACATACTTGTTCCTCAAGTTTGTTATGGATTGGTATAGGGATTGTTTTATTACTTTGAAATTTTAGTCCATAATTACATCCTTTATCATTATTAATAATGCATGGAATTTTTTTTCTCTAGAGTGATAAGTTCATCTTTTATGTACTGTGTTGGAGTGATAATGGTTGTTGACTTTTGCATAGGCTTAGGAGACATTGTTTTTGTGAGAAAGGGCATTGCACTAGATTGGCCTTGTGCTAGTCTTGATGAGCTAGTAGCTCTACTAGTTTTATTCACTTCTTCTGGAACTATCCAAAAGAAATAATGTTTCTAAGACTTATGCTTAGATCCACTAACATTATCATTTACTTATATGTTGATGACACAAGTGGAATTTTTCTGTTGAGGTTGTGGTGCCAATCCTTCTTATATTATTGGTGGTGACATATGTTATAGGGGAGTATAAGAGTATGAAGGATGTGATGGATGATGGGAGGCATGAGATGGTGATCCCATAACATATGTTGTGGGTTGATGGTATTTACAAAAGTAGTAGTAATGAGTTAAGGCATTGGAAGTATAACCAGCAAGAAAAACATGTTGTTGAATATAATACCCATAAGAATCCATCTGGTGATAGGGATATTGCTGGTTGATTAATGACATCCCCCATGACTATGGGTTTTACCACTATCGTTGATAGTATTCTTGAGGTTGATAAAACATCCGACTAGGGTAATATTGTTGGTTGTAGGAGTATCCATAATTACCTTGTGGGTAAGGTAATCTCCTAACTTTTCTATGAACTTGGGATTTAAAGCAAAAGCCCCAAAATCTAGTAGATGTAACATAATTGGGCAATAGCCCTTTGGATGTTCATATTTATGGATGTCACATCCATCTTTCTCCTTTGTATTTGAGTCTGCAACCTCGTATACTACAAGTATTTTTCCTTTTTTCCAATAAGTGTCCTTACCTGTTTACTTGTTCTTTTTCCTCCTTTTATTTTGACCACTTGATTCTATTTCCATTACCTTTGCCTATATGATTTTCAAGTTGATTGTAACTTTTTCATTCATCAACTTCCACATCTTATTTGCCCTTTCTTTAGTCTCAATCATAGAATTTTGTATTTGCAACATTTTGTGGGAAATCAACTTATCAAGAGCTACCTCTTTTTCTTGATCATAAATATGGATCTCTTTTTTATGAAGAGTTGGATCCCAGTTATATTCCTCTACACTCTCTCTTTTACACAACTCTCTTTATTCGTTTACCACCTATTCAATTAGCCTTTGTATCCAATGGGCTCTTAGCTTTGATAATTTTCCTTGGGCATAGGTTCCAAGAGTCTTCCTTGTTTTGTTAAAAAGCCCATCTATGATGTGATGAAGTTGCTCTTTTGAGAAAATCCATGGTTTGGGCATCTATGTAGTAGAGAATAGTATTTGTCTAAGAATACATCTAGGGATTCATGGGTTTATTACTTCCAACTTAGATTTTTTTTCTTAAATTAGATACTCTTGAATAGATTTGCTATTTTTCATTGAAGAGCTCAAGCATTTTGGACCATCGATGGGTTGAATTTGGTTCCAATGATCTATACTAACTTTTAGCTTCTTCTATTAGTATCCTAGGAAAGATCTTAAGCTTTTTCCACTTACTTTTTATATTTTGGAAGGTGTAGACATCATCAAAGACATGTAAATAATGTTATGAATCAGAATTGTAGCCTCTCTCAAATTTAAGAATGTTATTCATATCAACTCATTTGATGTGAATTTTTCTTCAATGCCTTTGGGGTATTATAAATATCTCCAAGATATGTACCATGCCTCTAGAAGCCAACAAGGGTTCATCATCATCAAACATGTCATGGTGATAATCTCTATTTCTATTTCTCTAATTATGATGATCTTGTCAATCCTATATTTGATACCTTGTATCTTGTCTTTGATTTTCATTTCTATCTCTATTGTGATCCATTAGTGGAGCTCTGTCTTCATACCTATGTTAATCTTCATCAAAACTAGATGCTATAAAGGCAAAGAAAGATGGTAAACTAGGAGACTTGTAATGGCTTCTATATCTTTCCCTATGATCCCTTGGTTCATCTCTTATAAGTTTGTAGGAGGTCCTAGGCCTTAAGGCCCTCATTATTCTAGGACTTGTTTCATTCTCTCTAGAGTTATTCTTAATAGTTGAATGTAGTCTTTGAATATAGTAAGGATTAGAATGAGCATATGAGACCCTTGCTTGTAGTGGTTCCCTCTAATTTTCTTCAATATAGATCCTATCATTACTACTATGAGTGTTCTCATCCTGTGATGGACTAGAGGCCCTATGTGAAGAAGGCATGTTCATAATTAAGAATGTGTGTGTGAATTAAAATATTAATTTTCCTAAAAGATAAATCATTAATGCTTTTAACAACAATTGTTTATAATATAACTAATCTACATCACTGGCACCATCCCCAACAATAGTGCTAATGATGAGCACTGAGTATCCCCTATGCACAACCATATGAATTACAAGTATTCACATGCAATCTAGTTGAATTCTGTGAATGGAACTAGTGTGGTATTTGGATTGTTAAGCATTGATCACAAGTCACTATTTTCTCACTTGGACTAGTGGTAGCTTTATCACGTATGGTTTAGTCTAAAGTGAGGCATATGGTTATTAATATTATGTGGCTAAGGCTAAATTATATATAAGTATGAAAATCAATTATTTAATCTAATTAATAATGAGAAGATAAATCCTAAACTATCCTAAGGGTGATAAGTATCCATTCTTAGCTTGTTGTACACATCTAAAACTCACATACCCACTGTTAAAAATACCAAGTGTTATGCTACTAGGCAAATCAAGTAATAACACTGCTAGAATTACCAAGTGAATATGTGTTTATGCTTGAAACTCGTCACGCTCATTTCAACAATTGATTAATATGCATAAAAATATAAATATTAATTAAGTATATTAAAAGTAAATTGCATTAAAAGTATATCTATTCTAAGTCAAAGTGCTACAATGAATATGAATCAATCTTAGTCATATTGCCATTTATGGAATGTGTCTAGGTACCATGCTACTTAAATAAGACACTGTAAAATTGACTCAAATTTACACTTTGGGCAATCACTGACTATTTTCTAAGATTACAGAACAAAACTACAAGATTTTGGCTACACTATTGACCAAATGGTGCCAAATATGTAGCAAGTGCTTACATATCTATAAGCAAATACAGGCATTGCATCGATGGAGATGTGTTAACTCATTTGATTATGTTAATGTAGCCAAGTTATAGTAGATGTGATTTAGCATCTACGATGTAGCAACCAACTAAGATGCATTGATACAAATGGTACAACTCTAGATGCGATGTAGCATCTACAATATAACATCTACAATATCTTAGTCGACTGATACACTTGACAAAATGATGCTTTATCATATCCCTACAATTTAACTACTTGACATATCAAGTTTTATCACTTGTTCTCTATTTTATTTGAAAGCTTCAGTGTGTAATTATTTTTCTACAATAAGAGGATAACTAAGATCTCTGTTTAGGAGTTAAATATCAAATGTTTAAAGATGTTACTTTTAAATTATAGCTTTAAGCAAGAAATCTTCTAGTAAAAGTTGAACAGTTAATTTGTCTGCTAAAGTGTTAGTTTCTTTTTCTTTTGAAGGCTCTAGTTGGAGAAGCCATCAGCTTTTATTTATTAGTTTTAATTAATGTTTGTTTTTATCTTTAGAGAGATTTGTTCTTCTCTTTATAAGAAATTCTTTGGTAAGAAGTAAAAACCCATGGGGGAGTTTTTGAACAAGAATAAGGCCTAATTCTTTTCCTATCCTAAAGGGAATATTTTTTAGGATTAGTTATAAGTAGGGTGTGAATTTGAAGAGTACTAATACTTCTTAGTATTTTTCTATTGATAAGTTGTTTAGGTTTTTGCTCTACATGCTTCACTAAATAAGAGCTTAAGTGTAAGATTGCATATCATCAAGAATGACTTCATTGATACTTGGTTGAAACTTGTTACAAAATTTTGATGTCCATTTTCAAGTATGCTGAGCAACAAGATACTAAAACAAACATGAGAAAATGATTCTTCACTTCTATCAAGAGAACATTAAAGAGAAATATTTTTCACATGTTTAAGATTAGTGCTAATAGGAAGACCTTGATGAATAAGTTACCATAAAAAAATATCAATTTTAGGAAATGTAGGACCTCTCCAAATATCTTTCATTTTCTACATCCAAAAGTGTAATGATAATTACATTTTCTAGGCCTTATTGAATTTTTATGAATAAAATCATTCTTTGTAAGAAACTCATATGCAAATTTCAAATGAAAAGCAAAAACATATATGCCATCATTTTAAAAAATACCTAAAAAAAATTAATGCAAATTATTGTCAACTTTAAATAAATTCTTAATATTAGAAATTAATTTTTCAAAGTTAGTTTCCCTCTTTCTATTCAAACCATAGAGGCTCGAAACTTCATTCCATGTAACCCATCTATTAGGCATATGCATACAAGAAACTATAGTGATGTTAAATCTTCTTCAAGTGGTACACATTCTAGATGCATTAGTATCCTAAGATTCTTCATTAAAAGGAAGCCACCATAGGCTAATTTGATTAAGCATATCTTCTAAAATTGTAATATGATTATTGTTCCAATAGTTACTAATCTTACATCATGTTTTCCAAGTTTTTTAAAGAATTGGAGAATCAAGAATAGAAATGACCTAAGGAAAAAGAAGACAACCAATTGGTATTATTCTTAGCTTTTTTTTTTTGCATAAATCTATTTCTTAAAAGGAACATCTAAATACCATCTTCATTAATGCACTTTACAATCCATTTTGCAACAAAAGAAATACCTTGGTTATAATAATTAATGAGGTGAATTCCTTCATTTTTCTTACTACTAATGCAAATATCCCAAGCAACTCTAAAAAATATTTTCTATCCTGCTTAGAAAACCAAAGAAATTGATGGATAATACAATCAATTCTCTCATAAAAAGTTTTAGAAGGATCCCAACAACTGAAGTAATAAATATGAGTTGATTAAAGTATTTTCTTAATAACTAAAACTTTGCTAGAAAGGGTGAGCCTTTTGTTTTTCTATCTATCAAGCTTCTTTTCAGTTTTATTAACCACATAGTTCCAAAAAATAGTAGTATTAGGCTCAAAAGGAAAAGGTATTTCTAAAATTTTGAAGATAGAATCTTTTTTCAATATTTTCCAAGGCTTGAGAGTAATCCATTCATCAATATTACCATTATAATGAATAATAGATTTTTGCTAATTGATTTGAGAGTGAGATAAGATGTAGTAATGCTCCACTCTAGCTAAAAGCATATTGATATGTTCCAGAGAATTGTTAATCATAAAAAGGAATCATATGTAAAGTGCATATTAATAAATTACATCCCTTGATCATTAATTAAAATTCTCATAATGAAATTACTTTGTAGATCATAATGCGTATTATTTGAAAAAAACTCTACAACAACAACAAAAAGAAAGGAGTGAGAGGACAATCTTGATGAACTGACTGTTGAAGAGAAAAGGAGGAACTTAATCCAAAATTAGTAGCAACTTGAGCATTAGCATTAGTGAGCAAGGTATGAATAAGTCAAATCAAATAATCATTGATGAGCAATGGGTACCCCTACACCCAACCATACAAATCACAAGCATTCACACACGATTTGGTCAAATTCTGTATATGGGACTAGTTATGGCATCTAGATCGTTAAGCATTGATCATAGGATGTTGTCTTCCCACTTGGAGTAATGGTAGCTTTATCACATATGATTTAGTCCAAAGTGAGGCATATGATAATTGATGTTTTTTAACCTTTAATACTCCAAGTTGTGAACATGATGATAGTCAAGAATAACAATCTAATTCTAAGTAATGATTATAATGTAAATCTACTCTAGCCTAGAGCGATGAGCATATGGTCCTTACTTGCCATACACGTCTTAGGCTCATGTAATTATTATTGGGTTACCAAGCGTTATGCTACTAGATGAACCAAGCAATAACACTATTAGAATTACCAAAAAATTACTCTTAAACACTTGAAACTAGTCATATTCATTCTGCTTTACTAATGAACAAGTGAAGTAATATACTTGGAAATGTAAATGATTAAACTAAGAAAATAGTAAAAACTATGTTAAGTAAAATACTAAAACTAAGTGAATGCTACAATGATAAAAAGCAATCTTGATCTTTATTTCTAGACATGAACTATGCCCAAGTACCCTTCACTCAAATAAAGATTCCGTAGAATTGCTCATATTAAAGAATCATAGTAGGAGTAGCCGAGGTGATCATAGCTCATATAAAAAATCATTCAACATCACCATTGTGTTGTCAAGTGACCTTCAGGAGTAAGAGACACTCAAATGCTTGTTGAATCCTTAGTGAATCCTAGGAAACATGAGAACATACTTGACATATTGCTACAGATAAGATAGGTCATGCATAATTTGTTTGATATCCCAAGTGATATCACTATAGCGTAGCCTAAACTGATCACCGCTAAGGAAAAGTTGGTTACAACAAAGACCAAGATGGAGCATGCCTAAAATGATGTTCAAAAACTACAAGCAGAGCCCATGATCTTAAGAGTAGAAAGATGATATCTCATGTAGTTTGTGGTACTTGATCAACTTGACCAATTTCAAATAGATCATGTGAATCACCTCATCAACCAAAACATGAAGATGGAGCAAGACAAGGAGAAGGTGATATGGGATGTAGATCATTAAAGTTAGAAAGGGGGGGTGGGGTGAATAAGTTCCTCAAATTAAATTCTTTGGGACAAAGTGCACACACCAAATTTAATGTGGTTCCCTAGCTTGGGTAATCCATACTTAGAGGGTAGTTTGCAAGCACACTTCTAGACTTTGTTACTTTCAAATATGATTTAATTGGTTTGCCAATTTTAAATGGATGTTGCTCTTCTTGAGAGATGGTAGGTTATAGGGCTTGTACATGTCATGGGAGATGAGATTGACACCATAACCAGAATCAAGAAGAGCCTTGCATGGCTCATGTCCAATGATCTACAAGTAAATGAGAGGACTTCCTAGGTTAGATCTTTTTGTGGGAAGATTTCCATCCTTGATCCAATTGAAAACAACATGAGTTAACATTATAGTATAGATTCGAGGTGGTTTTTGGTTTGAAGGACACTCAAAGGTATTTGATGCAAAGGATGAGGGTGTTGGAGATGCAGGGCAGTTGGCTACATTAGGTTGTGAGTGTTTAGGAGGACTATTGGATCAGAAAAAAGATCGTATCCTAGATCGATTATCTAAACCACTTAGTAGAAAAACTAGTTGTGAATGTATAGCCCTCATAGCATTTTGTTGTAGTAGCTGTGGAGGAATTTCTCCCTGCATGGATGGAGTACGGGGTAACTAGGTAGAGGGCAAAGGGATGTGTGCAGATGGATGTGAAGGATGGTATGGATATGGGTTCTTTCCATGGGTAGATGGTGAATGTGTTCAATGGTACTCCATAGGGTAATAGTGATGTTGAAATGAGGCGTGGCTTGTAGAACTTCTTGGAGAAACGAGTTGCTAAACATAGTACCCGTATGGATCTGGTTACCTGTAAGGATACTGTTGCCTTGGCAGTGGCATTCCCCAAAATTTTGGTTGGTGCCATTGTTGGTATTGTGCATAGGGTTGTAGTGGAGCTCCACTTGGGTAATAAGCTTGTTGGTGGTGGTGGAACTACCTTGGATTGCCTTGAGGATAAGATAATCATCTAGGTGCTTGCCTCCTTGCTAATCATGGATTCAATGCATACACCCCAAACTCTTGTAAGTGTGACACTATAGGGCAACATCCCTTTGGATGTTTGTATTGACAAATGTCACAGCTAGTATCATCTTTGGAGTCTGTCTCCACAACTTCTTCTACTACAGCAAGTTTGCCCTTACCTCTCTAGTAGGCACATTTAGCTTCTTTTTGCCTCCTGCAGTTATGATTACTATTTTGCTCTTTGGATTCTTCAACAATCTTCATAGAAATTTGGAATTTTTCATCTAAAGAGTCCCATAATTTATCAACCTTTGTCAAAATATCAAAATTTTTTTTGGATGGGCAAGGTTTTCCTATTCACCACTTCATCGAGTGGTGACTCCTCCTCATCACAAAATTGAACCTCCTATTTCCTGATGGAAGGGTCCCTATTATACTCCTCTGCACTTTCCCTATTTCGTAACTTACCTTCTTCTTTTGCTACCTACTCTATAAGCCTTTGGATTTGATGAGCTCTTGATTCAAATAGTCTCCCTTAGGCATAAACCCCAAGAGTTCTTCTAGTTTCTACTTTGAGCCCATCTATGATGTGGGGGACTTGTTCCCTTTGAGAATAACCATGACCAGGACATCAGTGTAAGAGTGAATAATATCTGCTCATGGTGGCATCCAAAGGTTCATGTGTTCCTTGTTTCTAGCCTTGGATTTGCCTTCTTAGATTAGACACTTTGAAGTACATCTAGTATTTGTTATTAAATAGCTGTAACATGGTACTCCATTGGCGAATGGATTTTGGCTCCAAGGACTAGTACTAGCTTTCAGCTTCCTTGATGATTGTCCTAGGGAAAAGCTTGAGTTTCTACTAGTCATTTTCAATGTTTTGTAAGGCATAGGCATCATGGAAATCTTGTAGATGATTTTGCATATCTAAGTTGTATCCCCCCTCAAATTATGGGATATTATTCATGTCTAAGTGCTTGATCCAACTATCTCTCACATGCCTGGTTGGGATTTTTACTGCCTCTGCAATGTTGAGCATGCTTCAAGTCTCCAATAGAGGTTCATCATCATGATTGTGTTGATGGCATCGATGATGGTTTTTGCCACCTCTATGTTATTGATGGCCTTGACGGTCTTTGTTGTCTCATTGATTATCCTCATCATGATTATTTTGATGGTGACTTCTATGAGAACCTAAAGATGAAGAGGAATTTTCAGAATTGGATGAAGAGGATAAAGAGAAAGGTGGACTATGACTGCCACCACCTCTTCATCCAATATGACCACCATCCTTAGATTCCTTACCATTATGATTCTTACTTGAGTCCCTACATTGATTGTCACTTTTTTTTGAACCTGGTTTATGAATAACAGATCATAGGTTTAAGGTCATACCCTCATCACCAATAATGAAGGGTGGAGTATTTTCATATTGAGAACCCTTAGGAGGAGGATACACATTGTCATCTTGGTTTATCAGGAACAAGGGATTAGTGAAATATTTTCCCTTTGCAAGTTCATGGTGCTTCGTTTGATGTCAATCTCACTTACATTGTGTTCCTATGGGATGGTAATACTGAGTGTCATGATCATTCACAACATATTCCTCACGAAGATTTAAGATATCTAACTTCTTAATGGTTTGAAATAGCATCCTAGGCACAAATCAATTGAGAGGCAATATGATGTTGCCCTCCATATCACACCATCATAGTTGTTCATCTTGATGCAGGATGAAGATGAAGTCTAGTACATACTGTTGGCACATTTGGCCATTTCATGGAACAGAAAAAGTAACTATTGGAAAAAGGCAATGATAGAGAGCATGATTAAAATATGAATGATATTAATTCTGCTACACTTCCAGCGTTTGTGTATACAAGACAAAACAAATATTCAAATGAAAAATAAGATGGTTGTGTCTTATTGATATGTATAATCTAGAAGGTTTCATTCGGATTAATGTGGATGAGCCTTTAAGAAGAACAAACAAAAGGACAAAAGAAAAGGAAAGCAAAATCCAGCATCATTTCTCTGTGAAAGTTTTCTCTATGAAAGTTTTCTTTGTGAAAGTTTTCTAGAACATTAATTTCTCTGCAGATGAGATTTTGTGAGTCATAGAAAATAGGGATATGAGAATAAAGGGATAAGTTCTCTCAAAGAAACTAGATTAAAGCAGGACAGAAAGAAAGGAGGAGAACCCGTTCATGTTCAAGAAAGAGAGCTATTTGCAACACTTCTAGTTGGAGGTTGGCAACATCACTGTGGTGCCAATTTTCCTGGAAAGCTCCAACATCGTATCACAGTTGAACAAGGAGAAGCCGCCAACGCTTCTGAAACTTGAAAAGCTCAGAAGGAACATAGAGAAAAGCAGAAGAAGAAGAAAGAAGAATCATTTTCATCATTATCAGGGCCAAAGCCGGTGACACGCATTTGGGCAGTGAGGACTTAGACAACCGCCTAGTGAACCACTTCGTGCACAAGTTCAAGCACAAGCACAAGAAAGACATCTCCACCAACATGTGTGCCCTACATCAGTTTCGCACCGCGAGTGCACCAAGTGCATGCTATCATCGTCGGCATAGACGACCATGGAGATCGACTCCCTTTTCGAAGGCATCGACTTCTACTCGACCATCACACGCGCGCGGTTGGAGGATCTGTGCATGGATCTATTCTGCAAGTGCATGGAGCCCGTCGACAAGTGTCTCCGCAATGCCAACATGGACAAGGCCTCCATCGACGACATCATGCTTGTGGGCGGTTCTACGCGGATCCCGAAGGTCTAGCAGTTGCTTCAGGACTTTTTCAATGACAAGGAGCTTTGTAAGAGCATCAACCTCGACGAGGCCGTTGCCTACGGTGTAGCCGTACAGGCCACCATTCTCTCCGGCGAGTCTAGCGATAAAGTCCAGGACCTACTTCTCCTCGGCATGACTCCACTGTCCCTAGGCATCAAGACGGTAGGCATCAAAAACAACATCACCATCACCAACGACAAAGTGCGGCTGATCAAGGATAAGATTGAGCGCAAGATAAGGCAAGGTAGGACAGCGCAATAGCAAAGGTTACAACAGCCGTAGTTTTTTTACGGAACACACGACAACATTAACGAACGCGGTGGTAGAGCCTTCTTTTGTGGTGGCAGTTGATATACGGTTCTGGCAGGGTGGAATAATTTGAAACTATTTGCTCGTAGTTCCAGGCTTGGCACCTTCACATTCGACCTTCACATTCGAAGATGTTCTAACGACGCCAAGAAGCCAGCAGCAAATTTTACGCATTTAAAATACAAATTTACAAGGACTGACTTCCTTCATTAACCATACAGCTACTAACAGCAACGTTTACACTAAGGTATATGCTAAATTATCTTCTTATTACCACATGAAATTACTAGAGCATTAGTGGTTAGTAATATTTAACAATTGGAAACTTAAAATAAATAAATAAATCAATAATAATGACAATTGAATGAAGATCCTATAGTATGAAGACCTTGGCTTTAATTTTTAATTGATATTTATGAAAGAAATATTTGTAAAATGTGTAAAGACACATGTCAATATTAGCATGATTTTCTCCTAACTTCCCAACTTCCTAACTTGTTAGGCAAGTAAGATTTCCTAACTTGTTGGGCAAGTAAACAACTTCCTTACTTGGGAGAGAAGTTAGCTAAGATATTTTAGAATCTAACTACCTTTTGAAACCTATAAAAAGGGTCAAGGGTTAGAAAAAAGATAAGGGGGGACTTTTGGAATCACTCACTTTGGCTCTTGGAAGAGCATTTTTAAAGAATAAATCATGAAAGATTGCTTGTAAGATGACTGGCTAAAGAAAAGATTTTAGCCTCTTTGTCATAGTCCTATGAGTTATGTTTTTTTTTTTGTTTAAATTGTTTAGCTAGTGGTTTAGATAGTATCATGCTTGGCAAGTAATTTTGGGATTTTTAGATTGCTCTTATTGTTCTTGTTGCATGATTGAAAATTTCTATTAAAAAATCGAAACCCTCATCCACACACAGAAACAGAGTCACGTTTCATTGAAACCCTGGTCTCATTACCAGATTTGCTTGATAATATCAAGGCATCTTCATCAAATTAAACTACCCCCTTCTCAAGCACTTCTGCTGCATCAGCGAGCTCTTGTTCTGTGTGGTAGTCTACGACATGCAGCTGAGGAGTGATTGCGTCGTCATCACGCCATCAAACCCTACTAGCCTTTGCACTGTTTCATGAATTTCATCGGGAATGTGCGGGAATACATTTTGGTTGCTGCGTTTTGGTTCTATCTCATTGCTTGAACAACTTCCTAACATGCAGATTCGAAGGGGCGTAACAACTTTTAGTTATCACCGGATGATTTTTGAAAGGATTTTGATGCAGATACCATTATTAGAACTGCTTCAATTAAAATGCATTCCAAATGTAGGGATATGTACGAAGTTAGGAAACTGCTTCTAGAGAAGACTTCACAATGGTGAACCTACAAATAATCTTATCAAAAATAGCAGCAGTGCCCGATGCCAACGCATTTGTTATCGCCATACCAATCCACTGAACGTGGCAACAGAGACACAAAGGCACAATAAGACAGGTGTACAACCAAATCAACAGAACTAGGAGATGTTTTAGCTGATGCCGATAAATCAGAGTTGTATTTTATTCATCGCTGAAGAAAAATACAAAACCTGAACACGTGAAATTGGAGTTACAGAAATAAAATTTCAATTTCACATGGTCTGGTGGTCAAAATATAATTTTGGAAATTTCTCACATATGATAATGGTATGAAGCCCTTGTTAAAGACCTATCATTAATTTAATTATCCCAAGTGAATTACTAAGGCTTTATACACAATGGGAAATTAAAAATCCTAAAATAAAAATTCAATGAAGCTCTCATAAGATTGAGGTCTTGAATTTATTTTTCAAAAATTATTGTATAGGTTGTTGCCTATAAAATATTTGTAATACTTACAAATGTCAACGTTAGCATAAGTTTCTCCTAATTTTTTGTATAACTTCCTAACTAGATTCAAGAAATATCTCCTAACTAGTTGGGTAAGTTATACCTTCCTTTCTTGGGAGAGAAGTTAGCTAAGATATTTTGAAACATGTAACTACCTTTTGAACCCTATAAAAAGGCTTCAGGGGTAAGAGGAAAGATATATTGGGGACTACTAACACACTTGATCACACACTAGGGGATCACACTTGGGGTCACACATTGTGAAAGATTGCTTGTAAGATGGCTTGCTAAGGAAAAGATTTCAGCCTCTTTGTCATAGTTCTGTGAGTTATGCTTATTGTTTTTTATTTTGTTTAAATTTTTTAGCTAGTGGTTTACATAGTATCATGCTTGGCAAGTAATTTTGGGATTTTTAGATTGCTCTTATTTTTCTTGTTGCACGATAGAAATTTCTATTAAAATTTTACCATAGAAGCGCTTGTGTTTGAAAGCCTTAAGAGCATTTTAGTAGTGAATTTTATTATTGTGCAATGTATATGAACTGCTATTGAGATTGTTGTAAGAGAGCCTCTGCATGTAGTCAAGCCGTTGAACGATTCAATAGTCAAGAGGGTTCAGAAAATATTTGGTATTTTGATAGGACCAGAATAACTTCTTTTATCTTTAAAGTGAATCTCCGTGGTATTTCAATTAGAAATTGTCAAGTCTTTTGAAGGTTCTATTGAATGCAATTGTTGATGTCCATTATCTAGCCAAAATGGAGTCTTGTACGTGATAGTTTACGCAGCAATTTTTTGGTAGCAGCGTAGGATTATCTTGAAGAAATTGCTTATTTGAGTCTTGGAAGTTTGAACAATTCATAGTTATTGAATTTGGGATAGCTTTATTGCGAAGTGTTTACTCGTATCATTTTACCTTGTTTAAACATTTGAGGTCTTAACACAAATCTACTTTCTTTTCTGTCTATTTCCATTGAATCTTGCTCTATTTCTAGTTTTCTTGTGGAACTATCTCTTTCTCTGGGAAAAATTAGAAGTAGATTCGCATAGTTGTGCTCAAATTTTTTTAAAAAACTTTATTTGTTACAAGTAAGTATTATAAGGACCGCATAGACTAGGCAATTGAATAGAATAGGAACTCTCAACAACTCACAGTACTTGACAAAGTTGGCTGAATCTCTTTAAGATAATTCATTCGTAGTTTACACACAACGCAATCATTTCATTTTTTACAACCGCACACCGCAACATTACAAACACATACTCACATTAACTACTGAGTCTATTTGGAGGTATCTAGGCCTTGGTGTTGCCAGAGACCAGCAAGCACCTAAATCCTGTTCGAGGACACTCGTTGGTGGTCGCGTCCTAAACGGTCGCCAAAAATTCTTTTGGCGCTAGAAGGAGGGCTGAAAATATAGCCTCTAAGTTCATAAGCCTTATAATTTTAGCACATCAACAATTATTTGTTACTATAAGGCTTAAGAAATTAAATACTATTTTCAGTTCATGACCAAGAAGATTGATAATTTGGAAAATGTAAAAGATTCAAAAGATATTCTTGATTCTATGACTGATTCTTCATCAGAAGAAGAACAAAAGAAAGTTTTTGAATTGGGAACGAGTAGTGGAGTGAAAACTAGAAGATCAAGAAGATTACCCATTATATCTGGCTTATCGATTCATAAGAGAAGATCTAAAAAGTCTAAGAGTTCAACTATCCAAAGGAATAGGATGGGAAATCCTAGGCAAAGAGTTACACCATTAAGATTTCAAAATTACAATGATATTCCTAAGATAGTTTACAAATATTTGCCTGAGCTTTTTATTCCTGGAAAAGCTTATTTAGCTAAAGAATATATTCACATGTTTAAGTTAGCTTTAGCTCATGCAAATATTCAACATCAAGATCAAGCTTGTAGGTTGTTTGTATCAAATCTAAAGGATATGGCTCAGATTTGGTATTTGAACTTACCAAGTAATAGTATTACAAGTTGGTATGACATGAAGAATCTTTTCTTAGCCCAGTTTGGTAATCAATTAGATCAACAACAACTATACTGTGGGCTGATACAAGCTAAGCAAGAAGTTAAAGAGTCAATTAGAGATTTTAACATCAAGTTTCAATGAACTTCTGGACTCTTTCAAAGACAATATAGACCGTCAGAAGAAATGCTTAAAGAAACTTATCTTAAGGCTGTCAACCCCAACATTTCAATTTGGTTAAGGAGAACTCCAAACTTAACTACACTAAATGACTACTTTAGTAAAGCTATACAGTTAGAAAAACAGTTGAACTTGAATCCTGAAGAAAATATTACAATTCAAAAAAGAGAAGAAAGAGTTATGATTCCTATGCAAGATTTAGCTCAATTTAAAGCTTTACCAGGTCCATCTCATGTTAAGATCTTGCAAGAACATAAAAGAGTAGAATTTGGAAAAGGACAATTAATGAGAGATATGTCTAACAAAGTAGTGAAGCTTGAAAAAGCCTTGGCAAGAGTTAATATCAAGGAAGAAAGGAAAAATAGAAAGCATAAAAATCAAGACACTAAGTTAGCAGAATATGAGGATGAAAATGAGCTAATTTTGTCCAACTTTCTTGATATTGAATCTGATAATGAGTTATCTAGTGTTCATTATGCAAGTAAATCTTCTAGCAATGGATCTAGCAAGACTTTTTCTCTATCAAGTTCTGAAGAAGATATGTCTTCAGATGAAGAATGTAATAATAATGAGGAAAATGGATATAATCTCCAATCAAAAGAAAGATTAACTACTTCTAGACCCCCAAATGTTATTACCGATCCTTCTACTAAGAGAAAAGATTTTGAGCCAAATAGAAGAGATAAGAATAAAGGTAAAGACAATCAAGTACAGCAAAGCACTCCAAATCAGTCTTTTAATAAATGGATAAGGAAACCAAGCTTTATTGGTGATGGAGAGTATGATTTGATTGAAGATCTTAAACATGTCAAGGCCAATATTAGCTTTTATCAGTTGCTTCAAATAGGAGATTAGCAAAGAAAGGCTTTAGAGTTCATTAAAGGTAAAAGGAGAGTTAGAGAATCAGAGTTAAGTTATGTGTCTAATAATGATGAGAAATTAAAGACCTCGTATGATAAGGTAGCTCCTCCTTTCCTTTTGACAATGAAATTAAAGGATAAATACTTACACAATTGTTTGATTGATTTTGGAGCTACGTCCACTATAATGTCATTGTCTATATGTAAGAAACTCGGTTTGATTCCTGAAAAATCAAATAAAAAGATTGTTCAAGTGGATAAAAGTAGAGTGAAGATTGTGGGTCAATTACCTAATGTCCTATTGGAAATTGCTTCTAAACCCCACGTCAGAAGTAGAGTAACTATTCAAGTGGCAGATATACTAGATTCACATAGTCTCTTATTGAGTAGAAGTTGGAGCAAGAACTTCTCAGGTTGCATATCCACAGATTATTCTCACATGTGGTTACCTTGGAAAGGAGAACCAAATCAAATCTACATCTATAGCATTACTTCAAACAGAAGAAGTAAAATGGCTAAAAAAGGAGGTGTTGAAAAAAAATTTTGTACACTCCAAGAAAATTATAGTTCTGAAAAAGAACAATCAAAGAATGAGGATAAATGCAAGCTATACTTTGATGGTTCATGTAATTCAAAAGGTGCAGGAGTCATTATAGTTATATTAAGAAATGATTTACTTGAAATTCTTAAAGCAATTCATCTATCTTTCCCTTGTACTAACAACAAGGCTGAGTATGAAGCTTTATGTATTGGTATAAGAATAGCTCTACACAAAAAGATCAGAGTAATCACTATAAAAGGAGACTTAAGATTAGTTTGTGAACAAGTAAAGGGTAACTGTGTAGT
Organism: Gnetum montanum; assembly: GCA_015680685.1. Lineage (NCBI taxonomy): Eukaryota > Viridiplantae > Streptophyta > Gnetopsida > Gnetales > Gnetaceae > Gnetum > Gnetum montanum. The sequence goes on from MNCI01027315.1 coordinate 206,789, forward strand.
AAAGAGCTCATTCTTAAGACCTTATAAGCAACTTGCTTGTAAGATGTTAGATCAGTTTCAACATTGCCAAATAGAGCATATAAACAGAGCAGAGAATCTTATAGTAGATAATTTGGCAAAGGTAGCTTCAACATTGGATATGGAAAAAATAGAAAATTACAAGGATGTAATGATTGAAGAAGAACATCAGCCATCAGTACCAGATAATATAAGACATTTACAAGAATTTGAAGATGATGATCAAGTACTAAGATTTATGAAAAATAAACAAGAATTTGAGGGTCAAGTGATACTTGAAGCGTCATCAAATTCCAAAGCTAATTTCATTCCAAAAAGGATGATTAACTTGGAACATGAGTTCAAGAAAAATTTACTTACTGGAAAAGATTTACAAAACCCAGATAGTCAAGCTTTCAAGGTAGTGAATTTTGGATTAGACAGGATGCCAAAGATGTTGAATGATATAAAGAAAAGAGATTTGAGTTTCAAGCAAAACTTGTTATCATGTCTAAGAAATAATTTGGACAATTTTACTTAGTCTTATGATGATCTTAAAGCTTTTAAGCAAGATGTGATGACACATAAAATTCCTTTAATAGAAGGTTGCAAAATAGTCAAGCAAAAATAAAGGAAATTCAATCCATCATTTGAACCAGCTATGGAAAGTGAAATCAAGAAGTTGTTACAAGCACGAATCATATATCCAGTACGATATTCAACATGGCTTGCTAACCTTGTTCCAGTGAGAAAGAAAAATGGTGATATAAGGCTTTGTGTAGACTTTAGAAATTTGAATGATGCCTCAAAAAAGGATAAGTATTCACTTCCAAGAATTGATAAGATGCTGATTAAAGTCTCAGGTTGTCAAGTATATTTCTTTTTAGATGGTTTCTCAGGTTATAATCAAATTGTGGTAGATAAGAATGATAGATAAAAACAACATTTATCACCAAATGGGGAACTTTCGCTTACCAAAGAATGCCATTTGGATTGTCAAATGCTGGAGCTACTTTCCAAAGAGCAATGGATTTAGCATTTAATGATTTATTAGAGAAATTTGTGGTGGTTTATTTGGATGATATTACAATATTCTCAAGGAAAAAAGAATATCATATTAATCATCTTCAGCAAGTTTTCAACAGATGTCGTGAGTTTGGTATTTCATTAAATCCTAAGAAATGTATCTTCAGGGTTAAATCCGGAAGCTTATTAAGCCATGTGATATGTCAAGAAAGAATTGCCATAGAAAATTCCCGAATCTAAGAAGTATAGAATATTGAACATCCCACAAGTAAGAAAGCTCTTAGATCTTTCTTTGGGAAGATAAACTTTGTGAAAAAGTTCATCCCCGAGTTTACCGAAATTACCAAACCTTTGATGCATATGCTAAAAAAGGATGTCAAAGTAGAGAAAACACCAGAATCAGAGAGAGTTTTATCAGAAATCAAAAATGCCATACAAGAGGCTCCATATTTGGTGAAGCCTAGGCTTAAAGAATATTTTTGGTTATATTCTTTTGCTTTGAATGATTCTATCCTTGTCATTTTAACACAAAAAGATGATGAAGGTCAAGATGAACCAATTGGATTTTTTGGGTATCAGTTAAGAGGTTCAGAATTAAATTATTCAGACTTAGAGAAACAAGCTTTTATAGTCATCAAAGCACTTCAGCATTTTAAATATTATTTGGAAAGTTCATTAGTCCACATTATGCTAATTGAACCTGCAGTCAAGCGATTCCTAGCCCAAATGAGATTGGATTAAAAAAAGGAAAATGGCTTATAAAGTTGCAAAGTTTTAGATTTTCATTGGAAATATGCAAAATAATTAAGGGAATGGGATTAGCCAAGTTAATGACTAGAGAAAGTGAAGTATGTACACTTGACACCCATGAAGAGAATTGGTATGATGAAATTCTCAAATTTCTTAGTACAAGGAAAATCCCAAATAATTTAACTGCAAGTCAAAAGAGAGCTTTCTTCAAAAGAGCACGAAGATTTGTTGTTAAAGATGGTATATTATATAGAAAGGATTTTCGGGGAGTTTTATTGGAATGTGTTCATAATGATCAAATTAGTTTCATTTTGGAACAATTTCATGATCATTTGAATTTATTTTATGAATCCCCTAAGTCAACTATGCAACATATACTTCGATATGGATATTACTGGCCTTCCATGTATCAAGACATTAGTTCAAAGATTCAAAAATGCTATAAATGTCAAATTCATGAGCCCAAAATTAAAAAGGCTAAAGCCCCTTTAAAGCCAGTAGTTGCAGATAGACCATTTCAACAATGGAGTTTGGATTTTATTGGTACAATTACTCCTTCAAGAGCTGGACACAAGTTTATTCTCACGGCTACTGATTATTTCACTAAATAGTCTGAAGCAAAGGCTCTAAGAGGAATTTCATCATCAGATGTGATTAAGTTCCTAGAAGACCACATTCTAAGTAGATTTGGTCTACCCGAAGTGTTAGTGTCAGACAATGGACCTGCCTTCAAATTTGAAGAGTTTATCAAATGGGCATCAGAAAAATCTATTTTCTTATTTTCCTCATCAAATTATTATCCTCAAGGAAATGGCCTAGCAGAATCCACCAATAAAAAGGTTATCGCTTATATCAAGAAATCGATGGATGGGAATCCCAGAAATTGGATCAATTATCTACAATCCACATTATGGTCAGATCGAATTAGATTCAAGAGAGCTATTGTGACATCACCGTATAACTTAGTTTATGGTTTGCCAGCAAGAATTACAAATAAGATTGTAAGCTTAGCTTCTGAATTCGTACAAAGATATAGTGAAAAGACTGATAAAGATAGAAGTTTCATGACTTTGCATATCAAAAGAGAAGCTGAAGTAGATAAAGCAAGGGATAATTTGTTATAGAATACCTCTCAAGTTAAAAGATGGTTTGATAGGAAAGCTCTGAAAAGAACTTTCAAGATAGGGGACCTTGTCCTATTATGGAATATGAAGAAACCGAATAAGTTTACACTGACATGGATTGGTCCCTTTCAAATTACAAAGCAATTGTCAGAGGATACTTACAAACTATCAACTTTGAATGGCATGGAATTGCAAATTCCATATAATGTTTTGCATATAAAACATTATTTGGGACAATTGCATATAGCTTGCAGGTATCCTTACATAAAAATAATATATGTATATACTATTAGGTATAATATTACTAGGAGTATAGTATTAATTATTATGTTTAATTATGCTATTGGTATATAGTTATATAAGTAGATAGCATATTATAATAAGTAAATATATTTAGCAAAATTAATTTCAATTAGAAAATAGTTTTCCTTCAAGTGAGGCAAGTGGAAGCCTACAAGTGAAACAAGTGGAATTCTACAAGTGTGACAAGTGGAGAAGGTGACTCATCCACCACTTAGTGAGGATTGTGAAAAATGGTTAGAATGCCTAAAAAGAAGGAAAATTGGTTGAAGACTCTTGGGGGGGATTTCAAATTTCTAGCACCTATAAAAAGAGGATCGGGTTGCCTAGGATTTCATCATCTTTCAATTCAAGTTGAGTAGAGAAAGTAAGAGAGAGATAATTTGAAAGAGGAGATGGAGTTTGGGAGAGCAATGAGAAAGCCGTTTATTCCATGTGTGATGGGATGTTTCCCTGAACATGTGTTGAAGGCTTACCTAAAAGCTAGATCATGTGGAGCTCCGAAAGAGTGTCCTTTCATGGCTTGGTTGTCCGATGAATTTTCATTCCTAACAAGAGGATTGGAGATAGAGTCCAATGTTTGGGGGCAATATCAAGATTGCACCAAAGAAGAGGAGAAAAGTGAAGAACAACCAACCAATGAAGAGTCATCATGGGCATGGGAAGAAGCATTCTTATCCCAAGAGGAAAATGAAGGACCCAATGAGGAAGAACAGAAGAGTGCATCTGAAAAGGAAAATGAGAAGAGTGCTGAAGAAAACATTCTAGTAGATAAAGTTGAGAGCTTCACCAAGTCAAAGAACAATAGAACAGCCTTCATCACGTCAAGAATTTCCTATGAAACAGTTAGAGAGATGAGGATTCCTACTAGAGTAACCCTCACAATTCTGTTTCCATCCCAAGAATAGTCCATGAATGAAGGACTTGTTAATGTACAGTTTATTGTTGTTTTTCTTAGGAATGGGGTTTTTATACCACCAAACCTTATGTTTGATGGAAATTTTCCTCCAAAAATATTTCTATTCAGCTGTAAAAATTCAATGAAAGTTTCAGTATGTTTCAGTTGGGGCTGCATAAATTTCTTTAAGTTTTTAAGGGGGCAGAAATGTTGGCACATTTGGCCATTTCATGGAACAGCAAAAGTAAATATTGGAAAAAGGCACTGATAGAGAACATGATTAAAATATGAATGATATTAATTCTACTACACTTCCATCGTTTGTGTATACAAGAAAAAACAAATATTCAAATAAAAAATACGATGGTTGTGTCTTATTGATATGTATAATCTGGAAGGTTTCATTCAGATTAATGTGGATGAGCCTTTAAAAAGAAAAAACAAAAGGACAAAAGAAAAGGAAAGAAAAATCCAACGTCATTTCTCTGTGAAAGTTTTCCAAAACATTGATTTCTCGGCAGATGAGATTTTGTAAGTCATAGAAAACAGGGATATGAGAAGGGATAAGTTCTCTTAAAGAAACTAGATTAAAGAAGGATAGAAAGAAAGGAGGAGAACCCGTTCGTGTTCAAGAAAGAGCACTATTTGCAACACTTCTGGTTGGAGGTTGGTAGCATCACTGTGGTACCAATTTTCCAGGAAAGCTCCAACATCGTATCACAGTTGAACAAGGAGAAGGCGTCGACGCTTCTAAAACTTGAAAAGCTCGGAAGAAACACAGAGCAAAGTAGAATAAGAAGAAAGAAGAATCATTTTCATCATTATCAGGGACACGGCCGGCGACACGCATTTGGGCGGTGAGGACTTGGACAACTGCCTGGTGAACCACTTCATGCACAAGTTCAAGTGCACGCACAAGAAAGAAATCTCCACCAACGTGTGTGCCCTGCGTCGGTTTCACACTATGAGCGCACCAAGCGCACGCTGTCATCGTTGGCACAGAAGACCATGGAGATCAACTCCCTTTTCGAAGGCATCAAATTCTACTCAACCATCACACGAACGCGGTTGGAGGAGCTGTGCATGAATCTGTTCCGCAAGTGCATGGAGCCCATTGACAAGTGTCTCCGCGACGCTAACATGGACAAGGCCTCCATCGGCGACATCGTGCTTGTGGGTGGTTCTACGTGGATCCTGAAGGTCTAGCAGCTACTTCAGGACTTTTTCAATGGCAAGGAGCTTTGCAAGAGCATCAACCCCGACGAGGCCATTGCCTACGGTACAGCCGTACAAGCCGTCATTCTCTCCAGCGAGTCCAGCGACAAGGTTCAGGACCTGCTCCTCCTCGACGTGACTCCACTGTCCCCGGGCATCAAGATGGCAGGCATCAAAAATAACATCACCATCACCAACGACAAAGTGCAGCTGATCAAGGACTAGATCAAGCGCAGGACAAGGCAAGGCAGGACAGCGCAATAGCAAAGGTTACAACAACCGTAGTTTTTTTACGGAACACACGACAACATTACCGAACATGGTGGCAGAGCCTTCTTTCACGGTGGCAGTTGATATACAGTTCTGGCAAGGCGGAATAATTTGAAACTATTTGCTGGTAGTTCCAGGCCTAGCGCCTTTACATTCAGAGACGTTCTAACGGCGCCAAGAAGCCAGAAGCAAATTTTACGAATTTAAAATAAAAATTTACAAGGACCAGCTTCCCTCATTAACCATACAGCTGCTAACACCAACATTTACACTAAGGTATATGCTAAATTATCTTCTTATTACCACATGAAATTACTAGAGCATCGATGGTTAGTAATATTTAACAATTGGAAACTTAAAAATAAATAGATAATAATAATGACAATTGAATGAAGCTCCTATAGTATGAAGACCTTGGCTTTAATTTTTAATTGAGATTTATGAAAGAAATATTTGTAAAATATGTAAAGACACATGTCAATATTAGCATGATTTTCTCCTAACTTCCCAACTTCCTAACTTGTTGGGCAAGTAAATAACTTCCTTACTTGGGAGAGAAGTTAGCTAAGATATTTTAGAATCTAACTACCTTGCTTGTAAGATGACTGACTAAAGAAAAGATTTCAGCCTCTTTGTCGTAGTCCTGTGAGTAATGTTTTTTTTTGTTTAAATTGTTTAGCTAGTGGTTTAGATAGTATCATGCTTGGCAAGTAATTTTGGGATTTTTAGATTGCTCTTATTATTCTTGTTGCATGATTGAAAATTTCTATTAAAATTTTGCCATAGAAGTGCTTGTGTTTAAAAGCCTTAAGAGCATTTTAGTAGTGAATTTTATTATTGTGCAATGTATACGAACTGCTATTGAGATTGTTGTAAGAAAGCCTATGCATGTAGTCAAGCTGTTGAATGATTCAATAGTCAAGAGGGTTCAGAAAATCTTTGGTATTTTTATAGGACCAGAATAGCTTATTTTATCTTTAAAGTGAATCTCCGTGGTATTTCAATCAGAAATTGTCAATTCTTTTGAAGGTTCTATTGAATGCAATTGTTGACGTCCATTATCTAGCCAAAATTGAGTCTCGTACGTGATAGTTTACGCAATAATTTTTTGGTAACATAGTAGGATTGTCTTGAAGAAATTGCTTATTTGAGTCTTGGAAGTTTGAACAATTCATAGTTATTGAATTTAGGGTAGCTTTATTGTGAAGTGTTTACTCGTATCATTTTACCTTGTTTAAACATTTGAGGTCTTAACACAAATCTACTTTCTTTTCTGTCTATTTCCAGTGAATCTTGCTCTATTTCTAGTTTTCTTGTGGAACTATCTCTTTCTCTGGGAAAAATTAGAAGTAGATTCACAGAGTTATGCTCAAATGTTTTTACAAAACTTTATTTGTTACAAGTAGGTATTATAAGGACCGCATAGACTAGGCAATTGAATAGAATAGGAACTCTCAACAACTCACAGTACTTGGCAAAGTTGGCTGAATCTCTTTAAGATAAGTCATTTGTAGTTTACACACAATGCAATCATTTCATTTTTCACAATCGCACACTGCAATAGTACACACACATACTCACATTAACTATTGAGTCTATTTGAAGGTATTTGGGCCTTGGTGTTGCTAGAGACCAACAAGCACCTAAATCTTGTTTGACACTCGTTGGCGATCGCATCCTAAACGGTCGCCAACACATAATCATCTAGATAAGTATATACCACTTTGCACTCCTATGGAACCAGTGATTTGACATCTTCATGCCTATGGGAAGAAGACATTTTGCAACAAATAAAATTATTAGTGTGCTTAGTAGTTATATGTCATTTGAGAGTGATGTTGACCTTGAGTTCATCCAAAGATATTAATAATGTTCACTAATCCTAGATAGTACATGTTTTAATAAACAAAGCCCTTGGCAACGATACCAATGATGAGTAGTGAGGTACCTCTATGCTTAACCATGCAAATCACAAAGCATTCACGCATGATCCAATTGAATTCCGTGGACTTTATAGTTTTTAGTATACTAGTCTTGTAGAAGTGAACCTTGCCCTAAGGTCATTTGTTGTCTTCCTGATTACACTTATCAAGCATAATGGTATGGTTAAGAGTAATTGAGACATATAATTTTTATCATTTTGTATTTTATGGTTTGGGTACTAAAGAGAGATAGAGTAATGTAATAACTAATTTAATTTAACTAACTAACTAATCCTAACATAAGCATTTGGTCCCACTTTCTATACATGTCCTAAACCCACATATCCACTACTGGGTTACCAAGCGCTATGCTCTTGGGCACATCAAGCAATAATGTTACTGGGATTACCAAGCAAATACGTGTTACACTCGAAGCAGTTGTACTCATGTATTTAATCTATCTAGCTTATCTTGCTTAATTAGCTTAATTATTGGAGAACATTAAATAATTAACTAAAATAATTAAATGCATAAATAAATATCTAAACTATCCAAAATGCTGCAAGGTTTATCAAAAAGCTCATCTTTATTACCGTACACACTGTCATGCTCAGGTACAATAATGCTCGAATAAAGATCCATACACTTAATGACTCTTGTTGCAAGCACTCAAGAGAAATATTCTAACGTTCAAATGTAAAAACTATAAGAGCTTGACTACTACTATGAATCTTATCCCCATAAACATGGCTGGGAGCTTGTATTTATAGTTTTTTCCCTAGGGTTGTGTCAACGAGGCCCCATCAACATAGCAAATGCTACATCGACACAACCCCATCAACGAGGCAACACCACGTAAATTGGGCCTTATGAATGGAGGATTGTCAATGAGGCCATGTCAATGGGGGCCCATTGACATGGCTTATTGACACTTCAACACCATACCTTCCCAATATTTTGTAAGGAACTTGTTCCTCCTCTTCTTCACTTGAGGACAAGTTTTCATTCAGTCATGGGGATATGATGAATCATGTTTTAACTAGCTCTGATATTGGATATCTAATATTGAAGCCCAAGATGTGATGTCGACTATCTGATATCATGGGGTATATGTTGGCCTATAAATATAGCACTTGGGCTCATGATTTTGATATCAGTTTTTGACATAGATAGTGAAGCTCTTGTACTTTGTTTTCTTCAGAGTTAGAATATTTTTTGAGTGCCCACAACAAGAGTCTAAGTGTGTACAGATCTTTGTTCAAGCATTAATGTACTTGAGCACAATAGTGTGACAAGAATAAAAAAAATCCTTTTGATCATCCTTGCAGCACTGAGAATAGATTAATGTTTCCTTGATGCATTTAATATTCATGCACTTCACTTTAATGCACTTTAATCAAGTAATTAATTTTCAGTTGTTGATGAACACATATGTGTAGCACTTGGTAACCTAGAAACGCTTAACATTTGGTAGCCCAGTAGCAATATACGTGTCCAAGATGTGTCTAGAAAGTGGAAACGGGTACTTGTGTTAGGCTAGCTAGGCAGTAGATGAATTAAATCTTAAATTACTCTACCTTTCATTCTTGTTGTAGGTGATTAAATTTAGAAAAGATAAAATGATAAAAATCATGTACCTTAATTACACTTAAACCATATCCTTGAGCTTCACAAGTGTAGTTGCAAAGACAATGATCGTTCCAATTAGATTTCATGTCTTAGAACCAATGTACTTAATAACTTAAGGTTTGCAGAATTCAACTAGATCATGTGTGAATGCCTTAGTGATTTGTATGGTTGGGCATAGGGGCACCTCATCACTCATCACTGACGTAGGTTATGCCTATATAAATGCGCTCACCAATTACATTTATGACACTTTTGATCATAATTGTAGCCATGCTCTTGTTGTTTCTCCTTTTGAGAGTTAGATAATTTTCCATCTAAGTGCCTATAGTGTGGATTTAAGAGATTATATGGTGCTTTATTTGAGTGCCTATGTACCTGAATGCATTAGCATGAACGACAATAAAGTCAATATTTCCTACATTCATTACAACACTTAGACTAGTTTACTCTTTACATTCAACACTCTACTTTTTATGCAATTTACATTTAGGCTTTAAATAATTAATGCAATTAATCATAAATATGTGAGTACAAGCACTTTGAGCATAACATATTGTACTTGGTAATCCTGGTAGTGGATATTTGGTATACCTAGTAATAGCCACTTGGTAACCCAATAGCATTAATATTAGTTCAAGATATGTATGACAAATGGAACAGTTACCCTACATTAGGATAGTTAGTTACTAGATTAGCTGATTAGTTAGATAGTTAATTATTAAACCTTTATTCACTCATCTAGCTGTTAGGATAAAAATATATACAAAAGAACTTATAAAAATATACATCATGTGCCTTAACTCATACTTAATCATACATACTGATAACACACAATATGAGTCAGGAAGATAATAATTGTACAACTCCATGATTCATTCTTTAGGACTATAGGCAAACTTAGGAGACCAAGTCTATGAAATTTGATTCGTATGGTTGGGCATAGGGGATACTTACCACTCATCAACCTCATTGGTATGAAAGCATATTTTTACCAATTGATATAAGAGAGCTAGATAACATGAAGTATTCCTATACTCTAGTGAATAAATATTGATATTCTATAGAGAATTGTTAATCATTAAAAAAATCATTTAAAAAAGTGCATGTTAAGGAATTGCATATCTTGATCATTAATTGAAATTTCCTATGATATTCCTTTGCATATTATAATGCAAATTATACAAAAGAAGGTTTTTAGAAATAATAAAAAGATAGGGAAATAACACATACATCTAGGTGTGATAAATATTAATCATCTAGGTAATGACCCTTTATCCTTAGCACATATAGCCAAAATAATATGTTGGAAGAACTTGTGTAAAACATAAATGTATATTAAGCCTATATTTGTAAGATAGTCTATCCCTTAATAATAATATCTTTCTTGGTTAAAGTATATGACTTGTTGTTGTGAAAGTTACCAATTCAATTTTAATAAGTATGTTAAAAATGATGTGGATTATTAAAGAGAAAGGAGAAAGAAGGGGAATAGCTGGTGGCTGATAGAAGGGTTATTAGAATTGAAATTAGATATTGGAAGAGGAGAAGAGGATTGTGGGATGTGAGCATGGAAATGTTGGAACTAAAAATAATTGAAATATAAGTACACCATAGTATATATAGTCCAATTAGAACTTTATAACATAGCATTACCCACCAGAATCAAACCCATAACTTGGACTTTTCAAATCAAGAGTTGTAGTACTAGGCTAACACCTCCATGTTAGCCAACACAAAACTTTTATAGAACTAAAATAGAACTTTATAATTCAACACTATCCATTGGAATCAAATCCATAACTTAAAGTAACTAAATCAAAAGTCTTACTACTATGCTAACACCTCATTAGGGAGTGTTAAGATAAGATATAGATGTAAATTTTATAAAAAAAAATTGTGTGGTCATGATGTGTAATAATTATAAAATGGAAAGCCATTCATGGAGAAATAACTAATTAATCCCGAAACTTCATGTTATATGGAAAAATACCCAACAAGTATATGTAGGATTGGGTGCTGAAAATATAAATTATTTGACTATATGTACCTCCCAGAGATATAGAAAACTAAAGTATTTGTAAGATTGATTATTCATAATTAGTTAATTTTTTTGGGATTGACACTTTCTTCTCATGATTAGTTAATTTCATTTTTAGTTTATTATGAAAATTTTTTATTGTGTTTAACACATTAAGGTCTTCCCATCGATACTTATCTTTAGCATATGAAAATTATTTTTCCTCAATGTCCTCTTTGTGAAAGTGAANAATACCTCCTTTCTAGGATAGGAAAAGGATTAGACCTTGCCCTGATTCAAAAGCACCTAGTTGGACAAGATGCCTAGAAATGGACATCTAGAATTTGCAAAAAAATTTAACCAAGGATTAATGATATCATTATTAGTAATCAACATCCTTTATTTACTTCATTTCTTTAGAAGTGGGTTTACTCACTTATTCTTTATTTTGTATGAAAGCTTCATTCTATAGTTATTTTCCAATAACAGAAGATTAATTATGATCTATCTTCATGAATTAGATACCATATTTTCAAAGATAACTATGCCAATGCTAACCCTAAGCTCAGATATGAAAGGAGGAGGGTTACTATCAGGTTGGCAGTCGAATGTAAAACCTTGCCAAATCTCATGGATGAGTTTCTTTTTTAGGTTTTGTAGATGCTAGGGCATTTCCTAGATGCAATGCACAGTAGCCACATGATTAAAGATGATTTGAAGAAACTTCAAATAAACAAAGATATAGCTATTCATCAAGGTAAATGATGAAAAAGAACTCATCTAGCTGACCCCATTTTGTTGGGACAAGGCTAGGATGATGACGACAATGATTTTCAAAGATGTTTTTTTTTTCATAGGGAGAAGCACTTGGAGTGATGGTGAGGTACTTGTTTCTCAAGTTGTAAGATTTAGGTTCGAGCTTGGACACAACCACTTGAAAGATATTAGATTTTCACTCATTTATCACCCCTCCTAGGACCCCCCTTCGTGGAATGAGCATTAAGGCTTTGGATGATGATCCATTTTTTTCATATTTATTTATTTATTTGTAAGATTAATTTCCTTTTATTTTGTGGGCTTAAGTTGATAAAATTTTCAGCTTTTGTTGTAATTTTCTTCTTAATTTTGATTGTTGCATTCTTCTTCTTCTTCTTCTTTTAGAGAGAGTATTATTCTTCTTTGTACAAGAAATATTTTAGTAAGAAGCAAAAACCTATGAGGGTGCTTATAAATGAGGGCAAGGCTTGATCCTTTTACTATCCTAGAAAGAATGTTTTCCAAAATTGGTTGTAAGGATAAAAACCTAAAAATGCATCCCTATAACTCTTGATTTTGGAATAAGGTTTTTCAAGATGAGGTGTTAACCTAGTGCTAGGACTTTTACTTTGGAAATTTCAAGTTATGGGTTTGATTTTGATGAGTAATGTTGAGTTACAAACTTTTAATTTGAGTATGTGTATTAGGGGTAAATATTATTTAAAAAGAAGTTTTTGGTTCCTCCATTCCCATCCAATGTTTAAAACAAATATTAAATACTAACTTTTAAATATGTTTCAGGAGATGCTAAATTAAAAGAGGGAGTTCACTTTCAAATAATTAATAAAGAATGAGAATGATTGAAAACACCAATATTAAGGACCATAGAAACCATTGCTAAATCAAAAAATTCTACCAACAAAAAAATGTTTGATAGATAATATGCCTAGATAGAATCCAATCCTAAATCTTTCAAAACTAGATTAAAATAACTCAAAAAACTTGAGGAACAAGGTAAATAGCTCAAAATTTGCACAAAAACATGCATTTCAAAAATTTCCTAAGTAATGGATTCATATAAATCATGAGGGAACTCATAGAATGACAAAGAAGTTGATGAAGTGTCATAAAGTCAATGCGTCAATTGGGCCGCGTATACGTGACCGTGTCAACACGGGCCCATCAACGTAGTGTCCTTGCATCGACATGGCCCCGTTTACGCAGCCACCTATCCCGGCCTATAAATAAGAGGGCCTTCCATCTCATTTACACACCTTTTGAGTAGTTGTAGCGAAGCTCTTGCAATTTGTTCCCGCATGAGATAGAATATTTTCCAAGTGCCCACAGCAGGTGTAAGAAAAGATATCGGCTATTTATTCGAGCGTTGATGTATCTGAGCCCATTGGTGTGAAGGTAATAAAGACGAACTATTCAAGCATTCCTTGCAGCATTTGGACTTAGTTATTTTATGCATTCAATAGTTTAACATGGTTATGCTTTATTAGTTACTTGTTAATTACTTAAGTTTTTTTATTATAATTTGAATCGCTATTGTTCATTCGTAGTTCGTTAAGGCCATAAGTACGACCATCTCGAACGTAACTCAAACACTTGGTAAGCCCAGTGACGCTTAACGTATGGTAACCCAAAAGTGTTAGGAGATGCTCAGAATGTGCTCGGAAGATGGGACAGGATACTTATGCTAGGAATAGTTAGAATATAAGCTAGGATAATTATAGATTAGATAATAGTTTATTTCTTACTTTTCATACCTTAATTAGCCGCCAAAAGATAATTAAAAAGATATAAAAATCATTAGCCTTAGTCTCACTTAACCATTGTAAACAAAACCTCACAAGTGAGATTAGGATGACAACGACCGTTCTAACCCAAGGTTTCACTGGTTAGAGTCTGGTGTATGTTAAGTGCTTACAGTCTGTGGATTTCGACCAAGTCGCGCGTGAACACTCGTGATTCATATGGTTGGGTGTAGGGATACCTAGCCACTCATCAGAAGTGGTGAATTAACTTAAAGGATCACTTACTAATTTTAGCGATGATGAGCTGTGATATTGCATTTGCTATATCGGGTCCCCGATATCAGAGCCTACCATCCAATGTCGGATACCTGATATCGGGACCTATCTCCTTGCCTATAAATAAGAGGTGGGCGCACTTGGTTTGCAATAGATTAGTTAGTCCCTTAGCCAAACTCTTTCCCTTTCTCCCTCTCAAAGTTATAATTATTTCTACGTGCCCGCAGTAGGAGTCATAAAGTAAATGGATCTTTATTCGAGCATTGTGTACCTGAGCACACCTTGTGTACGGTAATAAAGACAAATTTTGTGATAAACCTTGTAGCATTCAGAATAGATTAATTAATGTTAATTGTAGTTATTTAATGCTTTCATATTTAATTAATGATCTCTCTCACCCTATAACTCTCCTAAGTAAGCACACTTAGTACGATCACTTCAAGCATGCGTGTAACACTTGGTAACCCATTGACGATTAGCGTTTGGTAATCCCAGTAGTGTTGCACTAGTTCAAGATGTGTACGGCAAGTGAGAACGGATGCTCATGTTAGGATTAGTTAAATTAGCTTAGTTAATTTAGATTATCTACTTAGTTATCTCTCTCCTCCCCTTGTAGCACTAGGACATAAAAGCACAAAAAGTATAAAAATCATATGCCTCAAGTTTACTTAACCATATAATCATGACATACAAGTAAGCTTGGGAAGACAACGATTGACTAACCCATCCTTGTTCCACAAAGGCATGTAAGCACTTAGTCCTTGGAATTTGACCAGATCATGCGTGTACGCTCCTATTCAGATGGTTGAGCATAGGGATACCTCGCCACTCATCATTGGCACCATTGCTGGGGACTTTGTTGTTTATGTGCTAATCAGAACTTAGGAAATCTTTCAGATCATTGGAATGAACCCTTAGGGTTGGTTAAAGAAAAAATAATAATATATAATAATACATTACACATTAAATTGACAATTATGTTTCCTTCTTCGTATGAAAGTGCTTCACCACCTAGGTCTGATACAGGAAACAATCAGAGATGTAGTACACATGATGTTGATCTGCTGGTACCCCAACAGTTTAGTGTGGTATATATTCATCCTAATGAGTATATACCAGACTTCACATTTATCCTCCACCAGGATGAACAACTACATTTTTGAGACTTAGAAGGTAACATATTTATTACCTTCTGATCACTCAGTCCCAAGCATGCTTCTTCGTGCTCTCACACAAATTGGCATGCAACACTTACATGTGGAATATGTTGTGCATGAACACAACTCAAGGAAGTATCACCCCATGGAGGCACAACGTCAAAGGGACTTACAATAGGAGAAACATCACAAGCCTGTGAAGGGTAAGTGGTCCCAGGATGTCCCACACATCTTAAGTGAAAATGAGACCAGTGAACTTGTCTTAGGAGGTTCCCCATGAAATGATGTTCCTCCCATTAACTTTGGCCAAGGGGTTATGTATTAGAACCTTCATTCAACCATCAATAACCTAGGTACTGATACCAATGGACATAAAAGGTCTAAAAAAGGAACACAACAGCATGATAAAGATGGACATTCTGATCACAACTACGCTCGAGGTCATGATCGTCGAAGGGAAGGTAGCAAGCATCGACATGATGATGGTCCACCTTCCTCTTCACCTTCATCATCTCCTTCACCCTCTCCTTTACGATATGGATGTAGTCACAAAGAAAAAGACCATGAGGATAAGGGTAGGAAAAATAGGAGTCATAGAAAAAATAGTCGAGAAAGGGAACAAGGGCATTCTAGAGAATCACAACATAGAAGAAGGGAGAGTAGGGAACAACATAGGCATCATAGAAGCCATAGACAAGATGATCACAATGAACCCCTACTCATCACACGAAGTATGCTAGACATAACTAAGATCATTAGAATC
>MNCI01027315.1:236920-299311 GCA_015680685.1 Gnetum montanum
AAACTGCATATGTTTAAAATCAAGGAGGCTATAAGCTTTTGTAATTTCTTTAACTTGTCTCTAATTAGCTTCAACAATCATAATGTAAATAAAATGTGAGATGTGATTGCCTTTTGACAATCTATTGCCATTGTAAAGTGTTTTTTGGGCTTCTCTATTATGTAAAACCGAAAAGGATGGGCTTGCATAGTGCATAATAAAATACATGATGAACTATAAAAACTTTGATTTCAACTATATAGTTGCAAATAATTATTACCATGGTTTGGCCTTTGAATGTTTCTAGGTTTATGTCAGCCAATTTGTATGTGCCGTTTGAAGGCATGTTCAAGATGTACATAGAAGTTGGTGTCAGATGATTACAATAAAAATGATCATCAAGCCACTTATCAACTCTAATAGGCCATCACATGTTGATGGGATAAAGGCTGTCATGATGATGATTTTGCCAATTTCCAGATGGCTTCTTCCCTCTTATTTTCTTTATATATATATATAGGAATATAAACCCCGGATCTATGGTGGCCGGGTCACACAACTTGTGATATTACAGAACATAGAAAGGACAATTTCAAACTGTTCCTCTTATAAGTGAGGTAACAATGCTGTTGCTATACCCTTGAAAAGCTTTATGATATGCAACAGTATCCTGCCAGAGAGTAGCACTACAGCCCACAAAGATCTTGCAGTTCTTTCCTTTTGTTGGAAAATTGGAAAATTCGATGATTATGTTCTATCCAAATAGTATACCAAATACACCATTGAGTTAAAAAAATCAGAGAATGAAGTTGTCACGGGCCTTTCTTAATGGGTTTGTTCCTCCAAAAGATTCCATAAGCTAACTGTAATAAGACACTGAAGAAAAAGATGTTGTACTGTCTTTGGTTCATGATGGCAAAGACTGCTGTTGTGATTTGATATAATCCCTTTTCCACATAAGAAAGCTTTTGTAGGTAAACAGTTTGCATAACTTTTAAACATGAATAATTTAAGTCTTGGTGTAGCTATTACATCCTTAAACTCCATAGCATTCTGTATTTGTTTATTACGTGGTAGAACTGGATAAGCATTTTGTACTTCATAATCTTGAACCCCTCACTGGAGCCACACAACATCTTGAATCTGGGCATATGCTGTGAACCAATGCATTATTTTCTCTAAACATTGCTAGACTGGCAATGGGTTAAGGATAGGTGGGCTGTGATAAAAGTATGTCTATTATACAAACATTTCACCCTCATTACTTGTGCTCGCTGTTTATTTTCATTGCAAAGATTCCAAACAATTTTTCCTAGATGATGGAGATTCCACTGCCCAAATCTCCATGGCTTGCAAATTGTCTCCCTTCTTGTTATAAGACTTAAACTTAGTTTTCCTATCAACCTTCTATCATTAATGTTTTTAATGGTTGTCATGTCTATACATGCACATATTTTCCCCTTTAGTTTCTTGATGTACCTTCCTGCATCCCTTTTTATGTACTCTTATTTTCAAGACTCTTCTGTTTTCTTTTTCAGCCAATTTTTAAATGTCATCGCTCATTTGAATACGGAGTTCATTTTCACTTTGTTCATAATTTTATGCTTCCTCTTGGTGTAGCCAACGAGATGATGTAGACTGTTATACCTATGCTATGTATATATATACATCGCTTTATTAAGCAATGTCACATTTTCAATTAAATTCCCACATCTTATTTGGGACTTGTTTTCCTCTTAGTGTTGTGCTATTGAACTCTGCCAAGGTATGACTTTGAATTTCCTGTGGCTTTCAACACCATTCTATTGTTTTTGCATATGAATTAACATCACAAGCAATTAGTATAAATTCTTTAGTAATTTTTAAAAAATAATTTCTTCCATGGAAATACAAGACTCCATTAGTAGAAACATTTCTTCTATAATTTGTATTAGGGTTGAGTATGGTTGATTGATGCAGTATTGCATTGTTAATTGAAAACGATATTTTCTTTTGGGTTCTTCTATTTGTTAATAGATATAGTAACATACCTTTGATTCTTCTGATGGAAATCAGCTCAATTAATTTATTACAGGCCAGATCCTAGGGTGATAAAGCTTGTGGAAACCATGGGAGAAAAAGAACACCCTCACCAAAAAAGAATTTTGTGCTTGAATAAGGTAGATTTAGTTGATAAAAAGAAAGATCTGTTAACAGCTGCCAGTGAATTTGGAAAGCTTGCTGGATATGACAAGTAATTCACTATCTCATGTTACAATTGTTTATTCTTGTTCATTATTCATTTGTTTGCAGCCTTTTTAATGTTCATAGTTATGCAGATTTTTCATGATATCAGGAGAGAAGGGATCTGGTGTGAAGGATCTTATAAATTATTTAACGGATCAGGTAATAAATGTTGCTTAATTTTTCCATGATTGAGAACACATGAATTGATCCCATTCATCTAGCATAGATGGTCAGTTCATTAGATAGAGATATTATTTTAGAAGTACTGCTTATGCAGAAAACATTAATTTTTTTGTAAAATTACTGAAGGTTGGGAAAAAAAATAGAATACTCTTTTAGTTATCTTATTTTCATTTAACTTACAATGGGTCCTTTATGTAAAGTTAAAGCTGTTAGAAGGCCTTGGATGAAGACCCGCTTACAATGCATGAGGAACATGTAAAGCTTTTGTCATATGAAGTTGTACGAGAAAAAATGCTGGATTGCCTTCACCAGGTAAAACATGTGGTATTGTAAACTGCATGTCATGTGAGCACAAATCTGAATTTACAATAAATATTTATTAACAGTTCCCTCTATTGTAGTAAATTCCTTATGTAATGGATCATCAAATAATTGACTTGAAGTATATGGAAGATGGCTCTTTGCGAATTGAGCACCCTTCATTGTGAGCAAAGTTGGTCACCGAAAAATCATTGTTGGGAAGAACGGATCTAAGATAAGCTAAACATCTCTTCAAAGAAAATCTTTAACATTATCTTTGTATTGACCTGAATGACAGAAGTCACTACACGGTGACACTTTAGACTGATGATATCCTGAGTCAAAGTTTGGTAGTTTTATAGACGTGAATCAATCCAGCAGTGTAATTTTATTTTGTTTATGAGGCCCGAGTTACAGTATTACTGAAACTGAAATGGAATTTTTACTTACTTTCATTAAGATCCTCTTGGATCTGTTAGACAGAGTAGTTTCAGAGTAGCTTTCATGGATTTTTTTTTTTTTAATTCATTACTCAGTAGTGGCCACTGGAATCAAACTTGTGACCTGGAATTACTAGTCCAAGACTATTAGAAGAAGTAGGCTCCTGGTATTGCCAAAAAAATAAAAAATAAAAAAATAAAAATAAAAATAAGGAGAAAAATATATTATATATCTTCAACAATGTTTTTTTCTTTTTAAATTTTGTCCATAATAAAACAGAGAAACATGATTATTTGAGTTGCAAGACATATACAGTAGGCAAACACATAATTACCATTTGCAATTAGCGGAAGTGCCCAGCTCCCATTCACCTCCCAAAAAGAAGAAATAGTCTTCATTTTCTCCCTTTTTTGCTTATTTTTTA
This sequence comes from Gnetum montanum, assembly GCA_015680685.1. Lineage (NCBI taxonomy): Eukaryota > Viridiplantae > Streptophyta > Gnetopsida > Gnetales > Gnetaceae > Gnetum > Gnetum montanum. Next base: position 240,474 of record MNCI01027315.1, read on the forward strand.
AAATGATAAAATAGAAACCATAGTTCTTCATTGGCTGGATACATAGGCAAGGAGAAAACGGATTGATAGATTGACTTGTAATAATAGGCATACAAAAGTTCAGCAAACACTTCTATGTCATGGTAGCATTAAAGAACATGCATCTTAAAAAGGGAAGGTATAGGAAAATTACCAAGTACAAGTGTACTTTTTGGGTGGTTGAATTAATGTTTTCCCTACAGATTTAGTTGCATAAGATGATATGGAATGGTCAAAACTTAATAGAAATATTCAAGTTTGCTATGTCATACACTATTCTATGCGTTGTAAATCGTTATCAGGTTATGTAATTAGTGGATATCGTAGAACTTTGGTTTTGTGCCATTTGAAGTGAAACAGTGGCAAGGGTTGTTGTATCTGGGGTTGTAATATGCTGTGTCTTGTGATTTTTCTTAAACGTTTCACATTGACATTCGTTACACTTGTCTCTGTACTGTAGTTACGTTTTTTTTAAATGTTCGTTGATATTTCTCTTCTTCTCAGCATACCGATGGGTGTTTATTGGTTCTTGCAGTAGTATGGAACCTTGGATTAAATCTCATGTATCATGGTTCTTGCATTCTCAATGTAAAATAAACCATTTTCTGGATAATTATGGGAGTAACAAAATTAGAAAGGGTTGCATCTATCTATTTTATGAAACCTTAGCTAATGCATGAACTCTGACAAAAATAAAAGATTAACTGTTCTGGTCATACTTCTAATTGCTCAAAAGTCTTGCTATGTATGCACAGCAGAAATCAAGTTTTGATTGAAACCTTGCTGACAATGTGGCAGTGCAGAACGTGTTAGGAGGAGCAAAGGTACTGGTGGCGTATAGTATATGAATAGTTAAAAGTTAGGAGTTGCTCATTATTACGGAACTGGCATCTTCTCTGTGCAATATTTGGAGGAAATGCCATTCCACAGGTTTTATGTTGAATGCTCAATGAGATAATTAAAAACAAAAGAAATAAGAAGTCACTAATGTTTAGTTTGAGGGTTGTAAAGGGTACATTAGTACCATATTCAATGCTTTGTATCATCTATAGCTTGCATATTTTTTCAGCCAAGGAGCATGCACAAAACATTTTAAGATACAAAAAATTTGCATATTTGTTTTTGTGTTGCTACATGCAGTTTATAACTTTATATTGCATTGTTGATTCTGTTTTTATGCCAATGTCTAAGGATTTGTGGATGTGCTGTAAATCTAAATCTTCTGAAACTTTTTTCACCTGATAAAGAAAATGAAGAAACTATATTTTCGTTTGTTCACTGCCAGGTAAATCGGAATAGCAGCAAATGAAGAATTGAGAAAGCTGTTAAGCAGGACTGTTCACTTAATAATTCAAGTGAGGGTGAAAAGTTGAAAAGGCAAATGACGCAGAGCTATTCCGGAAAGTTTTGAAATTGCCTAAGAAGGCAATGCTTGTTTTGTTTTGTTTGTTTTATTTTTGCATGGTTGAAATTGGTGCATATCTGTTCTTCATAAGAAAAAGGGGAATCATTACTTAGAGGCTCAAAGCTCATCCTGCCAAGGTGGGTTCTTTAAAGGGTTGGTGGATAAGCAAAATCCTAATCTCGAGTGGCTGTGGCCAGGCTTGAACTCAGGTATTGTGACTTGAGAAACAAGCATATCTGTTCTTCTTATTAATATAATACATCCCTTATTTAATGTTAACTTTTTGTTTTTATTTCCCTTGAACTTGATATTATAAAATTAGAATATATATTTTCAATTTTTTGTTTGGCTTCGTTTTCTCAATCAGTGTGAAGATCCTTTGAGCATGCTTTCCGAATAAAATGCAGCTTTTTCATTCAGTGTTTACAAAGAGCTTTTGCATCGGTTTAAATTTTAGATTTTCTAAGATCTCTAAATTTTAAGTTATGAGAGTTTGGATGGATACTGCTAAGAATTGATTTATTCATGTATATTTAGATTTTCTAAGATCTCTATAAAAAACCTAAAATTGAAAAAATTACATTACTGAAACTAATGTAGGGAACTCTATGCTGCGGTTACTGTGTATTAGCTGTTAGAGCAACGTCAAGGTATAGGACGTCAATTTGTTGTTGATTTGAGAGACACTGTTAGCCAACTGCAAATGGATTTGCGGAATCCATAATTATGCATGGAGACCTTTATTTCGTAGAGGAGAATTATAAGAATAGCTTAACAATTACAAAAGTTTTAGAGCTTGCAAAAATTGATAAAGGTTAGGAAATCCACTGCACAGCGAATTGAATATTCTGTTTTCTACAGAGATGTTGAAGTGGGTAGGCAACTAGAGAGTTATGTATGTCAAATGCTATACCCCTTGGGAAAAGCACGAAATTGTTCAGGCAACATTCACCTTGAGTACCTTATTTATCAGAAACACTGTCGATGAGTACAGTGCTCAGTTCTGATTTGGAAAAACAAAACTGATAAAATACTCTTGAACATACGGTGGTTTACCTTCGCCATTCTTGCAGTAAACCACCCTTCACCATTCTTGCAGTTACAGCGGTTTTGAATTCTCAGAATCCCGATGAATTGTGCTCTCTCTCGGTGTGTGTACGTTTGCATGAAATTGCTAAATTTGTATGGTCTCGGTGTGTGTACGTTTGCATGAAATTGCTAAATTTGTATGGTTTTGGATAGCCGAATCATTGTATTTCTGTATGGACCTAAGAGATGCACTTTATTATTGCTATTGCTTTGTACTAGCTCATCTATTTTTAAAGTGTACTATATCCAAATTCATGAAGCTTTTCATGGGCATCATTATACATTTATGTAATTAAGCAGACCCTTTTATTGGATCTCATTATGCTACTGCATTTTCAATTGTTAACCACGTTTTCAGAGAGCTAATTGGGCTGCAGAAGTGGGGAAAGGACTAGGGAAAGACCCTGTTTTTAGCATACTTGAATACCTTTTCCAGAGATCCTATCATTGAAGTGGCCGTGTTCACATTTTCAATTTAAGAAATAAGAACCTTACCATCACCTTAAATAATAGGCCTAATTGGTATTTTTAGAGAGATTGGATGTAAGTTATGTCAGCACTTCATTATCAATGTATGATCGATAAAGAGATCATGCACTGCATTCCTGGCCAGTTTCTGCAAATAAAATCCCCCATTCGTCATGGAAGCTCGGGAATTTTAGTTTACGGAGGATTTCAAGTTCAAGATGCCCCTGCACTGAGCCGGATACAAACCCCCTTATCAAAACCATTATCCGGCTACTAAATTGAAATATTCTTGGTTATAGAGCCAAATCATGGAGATATGTCTTGTTACACATCACATTAAAATATCAAAAATAATACTTTAATTGCAAATGGCGGACCCCAATTTATTCTGCCCCATTGAGATAAAAGGTTTGCAGCAAAAGGTTTTTAGAGCTCTTCTTTCTTGTATTTCGAAAACCAATACAAAGAACCAGCACACCATAAGGCATGGAACATGTTTGCCAGCACACCATAAGGCATGGAACATGTTTGCTGGTTAAGGGGCAGGTTTTTGGTCAGGTTATATACAAAGATTGAAGATGGTTTCTTTTTATGCTAAATGCAGACAAGTGATACCCTTCAAATATGATGTTAAAATTCTTCTTGATCTAATTAATTTTAGTGTTCACAAATAGAGGTCAACCTTAAATGTAACAGTAATAGTATAGGTGGGATAGTACTTTGCATAGGTGGGATAGTACTTTGCATGTTGTGCTAAAAATTAAAATTAGGATATAAAATTGAACATCTGTAAATCGAGAAATGTGATATTATGTGGGGTAAAAATTTTAATTAAGTTTATATGTATTTTAGAAGTTCTAAGTTATGTATTTGATTTTGGTGTACAATGTTAAGTTATAAAGTTCCAATTTGACTACACATATTGGAGATAAATATTGGTAAAAGAAGTTCAAGGTTCCATCAATCCCCTAAATTAAGTTTATAAAATTAAACATGCACTTAATACAACATTATTATCATAATTATCCGAGCCTTATCCCAATAAAATGGGGTTCAATTTTCATTTTTTATTGTCATTATTCAATTTTATCAACTAGGATTCCAACCCCTCTATGGCTAAAACAAAATAAGATCACCTTGTTGTAACCTTGTTCTTCCAAAATTATTCTTTCCTAACCTCACAAGAACACCTCAATGAATTAAGTGTGTAATACCTAACTTGTGGCCATAAACAATCTTCAATTCAATATAGCCTTCGATAAATCAACAATTATGAGACTACAGGGAACAAATTTTTAATTGAATGTGGACATAGCTTACCACCCATGCACTAGCAATGGCAAGGGAAAGATAAAGAAACAATGGGTTTGAATCATAAACTTGATTAGCCTAGTCAATGCAAATAAAAACCAAGTATAGAAATGGATTATCTAGTGATGTGAAATCAAATCTAAGTATGAAAAAGTGAATAGAAGAACATAAAACTAATAAAAATAAAGAACCATAATATATAGAAAATGGTCTTAGTTCCTTTCTTGAATAATAAAATGCTTGATCAGAGGAATACAAAGTGTTTGCCTCCTATGGAGGGCCAAAGCTACAAGTGTTGGTGAAAAACGTAAGGGAAATAAAGTTGATAATGGAAGTTTTAGTACTAGAATTGAACCTTTGGATGATGAATATGTAAGTGGAAAGTCTTAGGAGTAGTTTAGAATCGATTTAGAGCCAAAATGGAGGTGCTTTGACTAACTATCTAGCAAGTGATGCTAGAGCTGAAAAAATTCCAACTTTGGAACTAGTCACATTGATGCTAAAAAATCCCAACTCTGGGATAGTGATGTAAGAGCTGCCAAATTGATGTTAGCGTTAGACTGAGCTTGTAGACTATTAGACAAAGTTGTGGTGGCTGTAGAGCATGTGGGGGCTACTAGAAGTGTAGATGCTCATACTCTTAGTCTTTCCAAATTCAAAAAAGTGCTCTAGTTCTCAAGATATTAGCCTTAAATTTGGGGTTCAATCTGATATTTATAGGCTTAGGGTTTTCAAATTTATTAAGTGAAGTTAACCTAAAGTTTGTTTTTGGCAACTTTAACTTGAGAGACTTAATGGTGCAAGTGATGTGGGAGGTGATGTTGGTGTTAGCATCAACTAGGTGATAAAAAATTTTGAACTTCCTTCCAAACTATAATCCCAAGTCTTTGGGATGCTCGAATTGATGTTGAAATGTATTGTAATGATGTTTATAGGATGTCAAAGAGCTCATGGACATGAGGAATGCTACCGAATTCCAATCTTGATGATTTTGTTTGATACTTATGTTACCTTGGGTGATGCTAATGTTGATGTTGATGTTAGTGTTAGTATCACTTGAAACACTTGGAAAAATTTCCAGCCGTGACCCTTAAAACTACCTTCAAACCTATCAAAATTGACATTTGATACCTTGGAAACAATGTTGACTGGTCACAAGAGAGTCCAAGAAGCCAATACTAAAGCCAAAATACTGGTTTTTACAAGTAAGAACTATTAGGTTAATGGTAGAGATGATGAAGTAGGTGTTAACACTAACGTAGATGCTGATGTTAGCATCAACATCACCAGCATACTTAGAATAATTTTACTTTCCAGGTCCTAGGGTCAACTTGTCATAGAGCCAAAAATTAATCTTTGCCATGTTGAGACTGCTGTAGATGAGTCATTTAGGGTCTTGTGGGGTTGAAACAAAGGCCATGAAGTAGTTATAGTGTAGGTGACGTGGGCATGGTGGTCCAAGGATGATGTTGACATTGTGTTAGTGCAACCTTTGATACTTACAAAAGTATCCTTTTTTGAACTTTTCTGGGTTAGCTAAAAGTGATGCACATATGCTGGGTTATGAGCTAGAATGAGCCTTGAAGGTCTTTGAAGGTTCGAAATGTGTTTTATGACACTATTTTTTTCACCATTTTGATTCTCAAACTTGGATAAAATAATGTCAAAATGACACTTAGTCCTGGTGATCACAAAACTGAAAAATAGGTACAACAAACCCATTTGAAGATGAAAAATTCCCAAAGCAACGATCATTTATAAGACTGAAAATCTAGATTGTTGGTAGTAATCCTCAAGCATATGTATCCAATGATTAGGAAAGGTTATTTTTTGTAGCACAACTCTCATGTAGCTCTAATTAATTATATGATAAGTTTTTAAAATAATAAGCTCTAAGGCAATGTTAAGAATTTGGTATTAGATGATACTATGAACTCATGTTTACACCATCATGGTATGATCACTGTCACATTGATGTTTGTTATTTCATGTTGAATAATTAGTTATTTATTTAAGAACTTATTAATATGTTATTAACTAAGAATCATGTGTGTTCCTCTAAGCAACATGAAAATTTTATCATAACTACATATACTTCTAGTTTTCATGTTTAAGATATGTACATTATGTTGACCTTTTGGTATGTCAAAACATTAAGACAAATGGAGTACAAGGATCTTTGTATGATTGTTGTGTTTGTAGGGCAAGAACTTGGATTAAGACATCTACAAGGTTTCAAGAAAGCATGTAAGAGTTCAAGAGCATGGACAAGGAACGAAAATTTCAAAGTGTAAAGGGAATTGAAGTAAGGTGTCTCCAAGAAATAGTAGACGCCTTGGTCGAGGTGAAGGAAAATCAGTGAAGATGTCTTGTAGAAATAGTAGATGTTTACCATCAAGCAAAGATGTCTCCAATAAATAGCAGATGTCTTGGTTGAGTTGCAGGTTGCTTAGAAGAAGACGTCTCTGAAAAAAAGTAGACATTTTTTTAGTGAGAAAGACATCTACTCATGAATTAAGATGCTTATCTAATTTTTCCTGTAGTGTGGCAAAGATGTCTATTTATTGCTTTAAAACATAGATGAGACATCTTCTTTTACATTCAAGGCCTCATTCATTGCTGCTATTAAAGTCAAAACCCTCATTCTTGTATCATGTTCTTCCAAATTGACCTCACAGAGACAACTAGGGCTCCACCATGAATAACAATTTTGTCAAAAATGGCCTACAAGAAGGTTGGGACGTCTAGGGTGCCACCAAAGAAGAAATCCAAGGGCAGTTCCAGCAATGTGTCATCCTCTTATGTGCCGCAATTTCAAAATTCAAGTGCAACATAGGTTTGAGGCAACTTGAACCACAAATATTATTACTAAGTGCTCTCTTTCCTTTCTTGCACATAGGTAAGCTACTTTAATGGATTATTTCCAGGTGTTGAATTAGGGAAACCTTATTGCAATGAATTTTTTGGTTCCTAAAGTGTTGATTCATGAATTTTATTGCAATATTATTGTTTCAAATGTTGTTGTTGGAGCATTCACTTTCATGGTCAGGGGTCTTCTCATTGAGGTCTCTCCCCAACTTGTGAATGTAATCCTTGGGATCTCTAGTGCAAATGTCTTCTGGGTAACCATTAATACCATGCATGAAATTTATACAAATGGTATAATGCCCATAGGACATGATGAATTTTATGATGTTTTGTTTGGGAAAGATGTATTCTTTGACAGAGGTCATATTGAGAGGAGCATGATGATTCCTAATGCTTCCACCTTGTCTCTTATCATGTTGTATAACATTATGGTAAAGGAGGGGAGTTATAGTTATCTGCTTTCATCCCAATCATTTGTGCTTTATTGTATTCTCATAGGATGACCATTAGATTTGAGGCATACACTCTACTGGGAAATGTTGAGTTCATTTGCCAAGGAAAGAATCCTTGGACATTCTTACCTCAATAACTTGTTGATATGTTAGAAGAATGTGCCTATTCTAGAGATGCCTTTGCCCAAAGGAAAGAGCAACCTTATTGAATATGTTAAGAATAGAAGTGTTTCTCATGTAGTTGAAGCAAGACTGAGTACTAGATAGTAGAAGAAGAAGAAGGAAGCATTATCATCAAGGACCTCTCCCTAGCTGAGCATATCCAAATCCAGTTGTGCCTAGATCAGTTCTTCATTGATGAGGCTTTTTTGACCTTTTTCACAAGCCATCGGGAAGCTTGGGAGAAGCATCTCTTACTTGCATGAGAGTTTGGAAGAAGCTAGTATTCTTCTCTTTTGATGGTAGGAGTTTGAGGAGGTTACTATTTCTCCTATTTTTGATAGTGAGGAGAACATTTTTGTTCCACCAAAGAACTCTGCATCAGTGGAACCTTCTTGTGCACATAATTTAGGGATGGAATAAAACTCTAAGCTTGAGGCATCACCATCTCATGTCCAAGGAGAGCATCATGTTCCCATGCAGCAACCTGAGCATCATGATCTTGCACCACCAGTACATTCAATTCCTCCATTAGCCAATGCTCCTAACTCATTTGAGCAGTAAACTATGGAGAGTATCTTTGGGACCACATCCCAATGGGTACCAGCTCAATAGCCTCTAGTTTAGCCAGATCCACTAGCTTTATCTCGATTTCGATTGAAGCTTCATCCTTGGCGAGCTCCCATTCAAAAGCTTGAGCCATCTGATGAGGATGAGCATAGGTTGAGCCAACCCAACACTAGTAGTGATGATGATGAGGAGAAGACTTATTGTCCATCCTAAGCAGTGGAGGGATTTGAATTTGAGGATGCGACCAAGGTTAGTGATTAGGGACCTTGGGTGATCATTTTCTCTCTCCTTTTTTGTTAATGTCCAAAAGGGAAAGAAGTTTTTGATTCTTACATATGTGATTTTTGGCCTTTCACATATGTGCTTGATTATGTATGATGCTACCATTTGTATAGACAATTAGTTGTATTGAACAGTTACAGATTTATGTGGACAATTGGTTGTATTGGATAGTTTTGGATTTATGTGGACAATTGGTTGTATGGAAAGTTGTGGATGAGTTAAAGACTGATGGTGCTTCCTTTGTTATCTTTGTGTGGTGTACTTTTGATATTTACTTTTGCATCATTTCATTTTTTTCCACGTATTACTAAACTACCTTGAACCTCAACACTTTATCCTAGTCCCTAGTTGCCATAGGAATTTATATGTCTTAATATTTTTATTGGTTTTTATCTCACCCATTTCTTAAGTTTTGTACATCATCAAAAATGGAAAGATTGTTGACCTTTTGGTATGTCAAAACATTAAGACAAATTTAGTACACAGATGTTTGTGTGGTTGTTGTGTTTGTAGGGCAAGAACTTGGATTAAGACATCTACAAGGTTTCAAGAAAACATGTGGGAGTTCAAGAGCATGGACAAGGAATGAAGATTTCAAAGTGCAAAGGGAATTGAAGAAAGATGTCTCCAAGAAATAATAGACGTCTTGGCCAAAGTGAAGGAGAATTAGTGAAGACATCTTGTAGAAACAGTAGACATCTACCATCAAGCAACAATGTCTCTAAGAAATAGTAGACATCTTGGCCAAGTTGAAGGTTGCTCATATGAAGACATCTCTAAAAATAGTAGACATTTTTTTTGTGAGAAAGACATCTTCATGAAGATGTCTCCACAAAGATGTCTTTCCTATGGAGAAGATGTCTTTCCAAAATGAAGGTCTAATGTAGAAAGATGTCTTATTCTTGAAGAAGATGTATCCAGTGACTATTAGATAGCCATTGCACGAATTTTGAGGTGATTTCAGAAACATCTAGGCTATAAGAAGACTTCATTCTCTTGGAAAATATGCAAGCATTGTGTACCATCAAGTGTCATTATCAAGAAATCATTGTATACATCATTCTCTTGTTATTATTCCTCATTGTACTATCTTTTGTCTGTTGTAAGTGGTTAAAGTGAGTTATACCTCAAAGTATAAGGATCTACAAATTTAGTTACATTCTTTCCATGTAATTGTTATTCTCTTTTGTTGTCTTGTGGGGCTGATGTGCTTCTTGCAAGAAGGCATCTTGCTTAAGCTTGTTAGGCTCTTGCAGGATTGAGTGTTGGTGTAGCGCCATAACACTTTGGAATGGAGCTCAAGTTGTAAAGGTTGTGATATCCTAGAAATCACATTTTAAGCTTGTCGAGACCTTGTGGGATTGTGTAGATTCGTTACATTGAATCACTTTAGCGCAAAGCTTAGAGCATGTCTAGGGTGTAGTACCCTTCAAATAACATTTGAAGAGCAACAAAATCTGGAGGTGTGCTAGCAAACTATCCTTTGAGTGTGGACTACCCAAGTTGGGGAACAACATTAATTTCACTGTGTGCTTTATTTTAAAGGATTTTTTAATTTGGGAAACTTATTCTTCCCCACTGTGGCCCCCCCCCCCTCCCTCTCTAAGTTCAATGATCCTTACATTAGATACATATGAGACTGATTAGTTACTTACTTAAACATCTCTAAATATATTTGTTGTCTTCTAAATTATACATAATGTAATATGGTGAATATTGTGGTTTCTAACACTTCAAGGTGTGTTAAACATCAATGCTTCTATATTAATATATTTCAACATAATTTATTGTATATTGCCTGAGAGCTTATGATCTTCTTGATCACAAGACTTGACATAGTATTAGATCAAATTTTTGTTGACCTATATCACCATTACCATGAGTTTCATACATTGATAAAGTTAGTGCAATGAATAAATGTGATGATAAGTATAAAAATTGAAATTGCAAAATTTCATTTTTACCTTTGCAAATTGCAAGTAAATGACATACCAAACCTTGCTATGTTATACTCCAAATTGTAATTGTTTGCTTTTAGAGTGTTTTTGCTAAGTATTCAAACCTTTTTTATTCTAATTTTGAAAAATTTCATGTGAAATAGTGCATGAATTAGGATTTTTCCTCTGTTGTGAAATTTTGCATAATGTAAAATTGCCAACTCTAGATTCTTTAGAACATGAAGTAGTGACACAGTGTTACCATTATCACCATTGACATTGCAACTAAAAATTCATAGTGATACTTTCCATGATGAAGCTTCACCTTTCATAGTAAGGAAAAATGTTAAGAAGATCAAAGTCTACTTAGCAATGATAACTCATTATGAAGTCATGGTGAACACGTTGTAGAGCTTTGATTTTCTACTATCAAAGGAGAAATATGCAAGATATATAGCACCAAGAATTAGTATATAATATCATCACTTTGATTTAAATCTAGCAACATAGCTAGTGAAAAATGGATTTGAAAAAGTTAGGGTTAACATAGTTCACAGAGTTCATGGTGTTAAAGGATTAGTCATTAGTTGAAAATTTTATTTGTATTTATAATAATGGTTGGTTTATGTTTTAGTTAAGAAAGACTTGGTAGTTCTCCAAAATTTAAAAGACATTTCTACATTTTTATTTTTAGATAGTGAAAATAGATTTTGCCTTTATATAAGTCATGTTTTTAAGGCATTAGCTTATTGAATGTTTTATAAGTAAGGAGGATTGGGGAAGGCTTGTACCATCTTCACTACCAAGATTTCAATTGTATAGTTAAAGATACCATATTCTAGCTTCGTAGAAATCATTGCCTATCACACATGTGTTAAAGACAAGAAGAATGTCATTTAATGGCTTCTATTGAATCTACTCTCTACCATAGTGAAGAAGTCATGAAGGAAGATAGGCAAGTGGATTGGTTATCAATTTTGAAAAAGAAATTAAAGGCTTAGGAACTTATCTATTGTCATTTCTCATCCCTACTATTTTTTATATGGTTACCTTCTTTTTAGTTTTGTTAAATTTTTTATTAACTCTAAGTTATTACAAGTCACTACGATGTTGAAAGATAGAAATAAATAATTTATATCAAAAATATTTATCAAAGTGTTTGCAAAATAAGAGCAGATAGTCATGGAGCTACCTGCATTGAAGTATCAAGAAGGAGTTCAAATAGAAGTTGGGTATGTGCCACAATGAGATTATTTGTTATCATCCATGATGAATTTAATTTTGTACCATCACAAGTTTGAGCATAAGATTTCTCATTATGAGTCATCCATAAACTTCTTTAAACCTTTAGTGAAGAAGAGCCCTATGAAAGAAACTCTATATCGTGAGGCTGCATGGAAATATATTGAAGTCGTAAATCAAGACAATTATCTAGCAACCATGCAAGACATGATCATAAATAATATTAGCCAATTGCCCAAATCCTTCTCCATTGAAGTGAGTAATGATTTACTTTATGACTTAATGATTTTGAATTACACAATGATAGGATACTACTTTAAGACTAGGGTTTTTTGAACAATGCTAAACAATAATAAGTAGGTCTTTAAGAATGCTCTAGCATAAATAAGTCCTTAAATAAAGATTTGAGGAAGACTTACGAAGATAAAGAAACATATGCTAAAGCCTTTAATAAATATAAATATGAGGTAAATTAAACCCTAAAATTAGCCAAGAAATAAGCCAAAGAGTTGGAAGAGCTCAAGTAAGCAAGAATCATTGTAGGATCCAACATTGATCCTAAGTTAGTAAATAGTGTTTAGAACTTAATGGTAAAGGTGATGGAGTTTGAAACTAAGAAATTTTTAGTAAAAAAGAACAAATCCACATTTCTACAAGATCTAGAAAGTGTGCAAAAGAAATTTTTTTATTTAATTATGCATAACTCTAGTTTGAGAGAGAATTTCAATCAGGAAAGGGAAAGTTTAAATGCCATGGCGAAGAAGCTACAAGATTAAGCAATAATTGAGGTTCATTGCTGATGAGCGGCTAGGTACCCCTACGCCCAACCATACGAATCATGAGCATTTACACGGGACTCAGTCGAATTCCGTAGACTATAATCACTTAACATACACCTGACACTAACCAACAAACGTTGGGTTAGAACGGTCGTCATCTTCCTAACCTCACTTGTGATGTTCTGATTACGATGGTTAGGTAAGATTAAGGCTAATGATTTTTATGGTCTTTTACTTTATCTTTTGGTGTCTAATTAAAGTATGGAAAGTAAGGGATGAGCTATTATCTAATCTATGATTATCCTAATTTGTATTCTAACTATTCCTAGCATAAGTAGCTGATCCCATCTTCCGGGCACATTTTGAGCATCCCCTAAACACTACTGGGTTACTAGACGTTAAGCGTCACTAGGTTACCAAGTGTTGGGTTTACATTCGATATGGTCATACTTATGGTCTTTACGAACTTATAAGAGAGCTAAAGCAATTAAAATAACAATAATGGAAACTTAAGTAAGTATCAAAGCATAAACATATTAAACTAATGAATGCAATAAATGACTAAGTCCAAATGCTGCAAGGAATTCTTGAAGAGTTCATCTTTATTGTCGTCACGCCAATGGGCTCAGATACATCAACGCTCAAATAAAGAGCTGATCACTTTTCTTACACCTGCTGTGGGCACTTAGAAAATATTCTATCTCTTGCAGAAACAAACTGCAAGAGCTTCGCTACAACTAACTGAAAGGTACCTAAATGAGGCTGAAGGCCCTCTTATTTATAGGCCAAAATAGGCTCCACATAAACGGGGCCATGTCGATGCAACCATGTATATGCAGCCCTGTATACGCGGCCTAGTCAACGCAATGACTAATGACACTTCATCATACCCCCACGACTGAGTAAAAACTCATCCTCAAGTTACTCTACAATTTGGAAGGTGTGGGCTTTTATTTACAACGCACATGACTTGACACACACATGACACACACATATGACACAACATCAATTTCACCAAGTGTCCGAGTTACAGAGAAGGACAAGTTACAAAAATGATGGTGTTCAGAGACAAAATTGAACACCTTGCCGATCTTAGAGTCTCTGCCGTGTTGAATGATGCACAAAATCGCTGGAGAAGATCACACAGTCCCTAGGGGCAATGGTTCTAATGGACCTTCTCTAGGCTCTGGCCCATGCGTTTGTGGTGGCACAAACAATGGCTGTCTCGTAGCAGCTGCAACTTCTGGAGGCAGCTAGAAAGCCTCCAAGAGAGCCCTCATTTTTTCTTCTTTGCTTCTGGGATTGTTCACTGTCCAGGAAGCTTCACCAATGTGTGCTGGAACTGGAACCTCCCAAGGGCATGGCAGTGCTGGAAAGAGTTCTTTTAGGTTGACAAACCAGGCTGTGAATAGCTTTTGTTCGATGTCGAACACTCGGATTGATGCCACGTTTACTGTTTCCAGCTTCTGCTTTGTTGCTTTGTGTGCTTGGAACTCTCCCTCGTATAGAGAGTATGAGGCGACCACTTACTTTTCCAACTCTGACCATAGTCTCTCAGTTGTGAGCATAGCTAGGTTTTCATAGCGAAGGTTGGCAAGCTCCATATATTCTATCATTTCCTTGATCTGTAGCTCCTTTAGGTGGATTTCAGCTTGATTATAGGCATTCAACCCATCAAAGATAGGTTGCCATACCTCGCCTCTTGCTTGGAGCTATTGGAGCGCTTGGTTCATTTTGGCCTTTACAACTTGAATCTGCTTTTCATTTACTTCCTTTTGCAATCCCACTTGGTCACTGTAATGATTTTTGATGTTTTCAAATTTTAGGACCTCATTCTTCCAAGCGGCGATTTCAATTGCAGATTTCTGTCACAATGCCCAAACCTCCTCTATTGACAGATTTCGATTTTTAGCGGCCAACCTTCTTACGTCAGCATTCACCTTGGCTAGTTCTTCCTACTGTGGGTGGATAAAAGTTTTCATGTGTTCATTTTCTACACCAACATTGCGCAAGCGATGAACCTCCATAGTCAATCGGACGTTCTCCTAGTGAACCTCTGCCAAGTCCTTATCTAAATGATATGCTCGAATATCTACTAAGGACTTATCAAAGATCACCAACTCTCACACATCCTCAACGATCTAAAGTTTGAATTGAAGCTGTTGAAAAGCCTCATCTTTGGTGATTTCGCGATTGAGGATGGCTGGATCGGCAAGTTGGGCTCTTAATTGGGCTACTTTCATTGCCAAGTGTTGACAAGTGACTTGAGTAGCTTCAAGTTGCCCTTCCAAAATGAGGCTCTTATCCCTTGCCAAGAGTAGCTCTGACTGGGTTGCAGTAATGTTGTCTGGAAGGTCGAAGACATCCGAAAGCAGTTGCTTGGTTCCCACCAATCGGTCTAACAAATTCTCATGTTGGGCTGCATCAATCTTGCTACGTGAAGTTTCGGTAGATGCCTGTACATCTTGAAGTCCATGAATGTATGGTATAGGTGCTACTGGTGGGTTGAGAGTTGTAGCAATTGTATTACCAACCACTTCGGCCTTAGTATTTTGTCCTTGGTGCTGCATCACCAAGATTGTTGACCCTTAACCATCTTCCAAGCGTACCAAGAAGGTAGCAGCATTTCCAAAAATTTTGGGAAATAACTGTTGTGTGTATACTATCACCTCTCGAATGCTAGGATCTATTCATGTAGGCACTTGTGTTTGGGCTACGGAGAACATCGACCCTGCTCTCTCAAGCAAGCTAATTGATTGAGCCACTTGTCCAGTTGGCTCATTGCAAGGTGATAGACCGAAGGGTCTTCTCTTCCACTGATCCTGCTAGATTGCTCTTGCTAGCTCAAGAGCGTTTGTCAGATTTCACGGATGTGTTCAGCAATGGTTTGCGAACCCGACCTTGTTGTTTGTGTAGGTGGTGGAGGTGGTTGCTACTCCTCCTTTGTTTGTGTGATGGTAGGATTTTTATCCTTCATCATTTCTTGCTAAGAGATAATTGGGACATGCTAGATTACATCATTGGAGTGTCGTGCTATCCCTGCCCGTTTGCATAACTTACGGATTAGGCAAGGAAAGGGGAGAGCTCGTCTTCCACGTTCACTTTCAGCGAACCTCTTTTCAATCTCTAGGAATAATAGCTATGGAAGACTCATTGGGAATTTCCCACTCAAGGTGGCACACACACGAGTGGAGAAGGAAATGATTTTGTTGGGTCTTACCGTTGGGTTTAGGTGGTAAGACGCAATCTTTGAGTACACCCTCTCTACCATGGTCAAAGAGCTGAATTCCTTGTGCTCTACCCCATAGCATCGTTTGGTCCATTCTGCCTTTACCTTTGGGTCGGCTTGTTTTGGAATCTCCACCACATCTACTCCGGTCTTGGGCAATCCTAGAGTCTACGCTATTGCCTTCGAAGAGTAAGAGACATAAATGTCTTTGATTCTTACTTTGGACCCCAATTGTCGATTCATCCAAAAGAGATAGGTCTTTCCTAAGTACCACTCACCACTAGATGTGATGATTGGCCACATAGGAGAACTTTGTAGCTGCAGCCTCACATCTTCTGGTCGTTTTCAAGGAATGGTCCAAAATTTAGCTCTTAGAGGACCATCTGTTGCACTTCCCACGGTTTGATAGCATTAAGAAAGACATGAGAGCCCTCCGCGTGCTCTGGTTGTTGCATGCCTCACCCTCTTCTCGTTCGTGGGTGCTTGTCCCTTGGTTGTGATGGTCCTTCGCCCCTTGGGTGCCTTGTTTTTGGTGCCATCTGCAAACAAACATAACCACTAATTAGGTTGTGCACAAGTTGCTAAAAAATGAGTCTCATACACTTTCTCAGTTTGACTAAGTTATGTTGTTGGCACAGACATTCCATTAAGTTGCCCGGAGTGTTGATTTATGGGTTAGAGCAAAAAACATCAAGGGTTAAGTTAGAGTTTTTAAACGGTTATTTTAGTTTCTTCCCTTAGGATTGCGAAGTTTTAATTAATTAATTAATTAATTATTTATTTATTTATTTAGACTTCACCCCCCCCCCATGATTGAGAGCATACCTCCGGGTTCTCGAGAGGGTAAGGATTGGTAGATGCACACGCACGGTAGGACAAGTAGGTGTGTGGGAAGAAGTTGGGCAGAAAAAATGGAAAAATCTTCCTGCAATTTGTTTGCAAAATGATAAGTTTTCAAAGCACAATAGGTGTATATATAGGGGTTGGGCACTGCATTGACGGGGCCACATATACGCAACCGCGTATACGCAGGGGGCTGTATATATGGGGCCCCGTATACGTAGGGGTGTGCACATGTTGACCAACGTTGACCAACCCGGAAAAAACCCAAAATGATGAATTTGAAATGCCAAATTGGAGTGGTTGAAGCATGTGAGAGGCTCGGTCATGGCTAAGGATAGGAGGAAGGTAATCGAGGCTCGAAAAAGAGTCAAAAATAGAAGAACGTGACGAAAAAGAACTCTATGGGGAAGAAATCGAGCGATGGTTAGCATGGAAACAAGCCACCAACCAACCCCAAGGATGAGAGACTAATGAATGGCACCAAGAATATGCAAGTAGGTCCTCCCCATAGTAGGCGACAATCTTTGTAGCCCTTGCATAACCCCAACACATGGGTCCATGGGTTCCGGTGCTAAGGAATGGTGATTGTAAGTTCATACTTTCGTCCAGGAGAACCTGTCCAAGCATGGGAAGTTCATGAGAGATGCAACAAACAATCAACTCATAAAATTAGCAATGAGGTGAGGGATGGATAGAAGTTGGTGAAGTGAGAGAGAGAGAGATGAGGTGTGGATGTCCAACTATTGGTTCCATGAAACCCCCACATGAAGCTGTGGTTAAGTAACCCGATAGAACCTTTTCCAGTTCAAACCCAAAACCAACCACATCTAGTGACATTGCAGCAACACACGAAGACTCGTCTAGCCCTCAAATGGGTAGGAATGCACTCACAGAGAACCATCACTCCAACAAACGTGAGAGAGAGGAAGTGAAATGGTACCAAGTTAGAGGGGACAAGGGAAGTCCCATAACTAGTGCTAGTGGCCAGTGAGAGGCGGTCTAAGGGGTGTGCTTTGAATTCTCACATAGTGAGGATTTTATCCTTGTAGTTTCTTTTAGTTTTCAAATTCTGGGAACCACACCATGCGAAGACTTATGCTTGTATGCATGCATCTGACCAATGGGTGTGCTTTGAATCCTCATTTTTTTTCTCTTTTTTTTTTTCAATTTTTGATGAGGACCACACCATGCAAGGTCAAACTGCTAAGGGGCTTCCTTGTAGAGAAGAACTTGGAGTGGTAAGGGATCTGTAAGGGCACTCTTTACCACCCAAGGGTAGAAGAGGATAACGAATGTTGCATTCCCCTTAAATTCACACCCTATGCAAACCATTGGGTCATCCCCGAGTCTAGGAACTACAAAAGTCACACATTAATTGAAATGTTTAAAAATGAACTGGGGTTGCATAGTCCCAATGGTAGGAAAACCACAGGGTGGATGAATGGGTGAATGACGTGGACCCACTACCAATATTATGAGGTGAAAGTAGCCACAAAAACCAAGAACAACCATGCGAGGGTGAGACTAGGGTAAAAGGTGGGCCATTCCCCGTGACCCATCGCAATGAAAACCATCTGTGCCAACCTAACGACAATAAGGCGATTTTTTAGCAGAAACAAAAGTAGAAATGAAACAACAAACAAAGAAGTGGAAAAAAAATTAACATAATTAAAGAAAGGAAAATTGTAGCAAGAATAGAAAACGTAGTAACGATGTTGAAAAAAAAAAGTGTAAAAACAAAAATACAAAAAGTAAGGGACGTAGTGGAATGGATCAACATGAAGAACGGTCTCCCCCATGACTAGGTGGAAAGGAGGAGATGCGAAAAATGGAACGAGGTTGTCCTGGTGATGACGAGGTGGTTGCACTAGTTGAGTGGAGTTCACGAAAAGGTTTCAGTTGTTGGTGGTTGACCAACTATGTTCTGGTGGGGTCCTCAGGTTTGTGGATAAGCAAGGCTCCGGATGGGAAGGTTTCGGAGATAATGTAAGGTCCCTCCCACAGTGTTTGAAACTTGGTCGATTGAGATACATGTGAGGGGTTCCAATCCAACACCTTGTCTCCACATCTAAATGTGACCTTTCAAATCCTAAGATCATGTCGTTTTTTGTTATAGGCCTTGTGGATCTCATTTGAAGATAGGGCAACTAATTAGTTCTCATCTAGCACACTTAAATTGATAAGTCGTTCGCGTTGTACTAGTGGGAGGTCAAGGCCTAAGTCACTGGCGGTGGATAGTGTGTGGAGTTCGGCCTGAATTGGAAGTGTTGGTAACTTTTCGTACACTAACTCATAGGGAGAGTACCCTACAGGAAGTTTCCAATTGGAGCGATAGGCCCATAGGGCATCATTAAGTTTGGTACTCCAATCCCTCCTATATTTGCTGATGGTTTGGGTAAGGATCTTGGTGATCTCCCTATTGCTAACTTCAACCTGCCCATTGGCTTGGGGTGATAAGGTGTGGTAAATTTATGGGTGACCCAGAAGTGTTGCATGAGTTTTTGAAAAGTGACACCTGTGAAATGAGTTCCATTATCTGAAATGAGTGCACGTGACACTCCAAACCTATTGATGATTTGTTTTTGGACAAATCATGTGATGGTGTTGGAAGAATAGTCGATGATGGCTGCCTCTTCCACCCACTTTGTATAGTAGTCCACAGCTATGATGATGTATGCCTTCCTATTTGATAGGGGAGTGATGGGCCCCATGAAGTCAATGCCCCAGATGTCAAAGGGCTCCAATGGTTGGATCCACTATTGAGGTCCCTCCAACTGTGTCGTCATCCCACCATCTTTTTGACATCGTTCGCAGGAGTGGGTGAACCATTGTGCATCCCTGAAAATTATGGGCTAGTAATACCCTACAAAAAGGATCTTAATGACTGTGTGGCATCTAGCATAGTGGTCCCCACAAGGACCCTCATGAGCATCTTGGTGGATGCATAGTGTATCATCATTAGGGACACACCATCGGACCAAGCCATCTGTGCACACCTTATAAAGGTGATCGTTGATTTCCATGAAATGCTTGGCCTTGTGGAGAAACTGTTGTTTCTGCCGATGGTTCCACTTCTTTGGCAACTCATGGGTTGTGAGGTAGGTGAGGATGTGGTGAAACCAAGGGGATTCCTTGGGCACTTGCGGATCGACTGCACCTATGAAGAGGAGTTCATCTGGAAATTGGTTAAAGAGGGGCTCCTCCTCTGCTACGTCATCCCATCGCAACCAAGACAAGTGGTCAGTAACCACATTCTTGGTTCCCTTTTGGTCTACCATGGTAAGATCAAACTCCTAAAGAATCACCAACCACCAAATGATGCGGGGGCTCACCATTGATTTGTTCATCAGGAACCGAATAACATTGTGGTTAGTATGCATGAACACCTTGTATCTGAGCACATAGTGCCAGAATTTTTCCAAGGCAAACACCACTGCCATCAACTCCTTCTCGATGGTGGTGTAGTTCAGTTGAGCACCCACAATGCTACGACTTGCACAGTGGATATAATATGGATGTTTCTGATCATCAAATTGTGTAAGCATGGCTCCCAAGGAATAGTTGGATGTATCTGTCATGATGTGGAAAGGCTTGAACCAATTAGGTGCCCATAGAATTGGAGTTTCTACAAGTTTCTGTTTCAGCGCTTGGAATGTAGATTCGCACTCCTTGGTCCAGATGAATAGAGCATCTTTCTTTGTAAGTTCTACCAACAACCTGGTGATCTTCAAGAAGTCTTCAATGAAGCACTGGTAGTAACCAGTGTGGCCAAGGAATGACCGAACATCTTTTACGGTGCTTGGTTGGCGGGTGATTCCTTGGATGACCCTGATCTTTTCAAGATCCATGCTAATCCTTTTCTATGAGATGCAATGCCCCAACATAATGCCTTCTTGGACCATCAAATGGCTTTTCTACCAATTGAGTTGCAGATTAGTGTCTACACATCTTTTTAGAACCTACTCAGGACGGTCCAAGGATTGCTCGAACGTGGCCCCATAGGTAGAGAAGTTATCCATGAAGACTTCTACCCCATTGCCAATCTGTTGCTGGAAGATGCTGAGGACAAGGTGTTGGAACATGGTAGGTGCATTACATAGGCCAAAAGGCATCTTCTTATATATGAAAGTCCCCCATGGACTTGTGAAAGTTGTTTTGGCCTGGTCCTCTGGTGCAATTTGGATTTGGTTATAGCCACTATAACCATCCAAAAAGCTATAATAACAGTGCCCTGCGATGGTGTCCAACACCTGTTCTACAAATGGGAGTGGGAAGTGATCCTTGAAAGTAGCATGTTGAGCAACCGAAAATCTATACAGACCCTCCATTTACCACCCTTCTTCGGCACCATAATGAGTGGGCTAACCCATTTGCTATCGACAATAGAATAGATGAACCTCACCTTTAGTAATTGCACGATCTCATCTTTGACAACTTGCTTTAGTTTGGGATTCAATTGTCATTGTGGTTGGTGGTGTGGTTTCATGGAGGGGTCAATGTAGATCCAATGTTGGTAGACCCTAGGATAAACTCTCGTTAACTTAAGATACGACCATGCAAATGCAACATCCCATATGTTCACCACCTTTAGCAACTTCTATTTTTGTTCAGGAGCGAGTGTGGCACTGATAATGACTAGTTTCCCATTATGTAAGAATGCATACTCCAGGTGGGCTAGTAAATATTTTAGTTCCAGGGGTTCTTGTTTGAAACTCTTAGGGATTTGTAGCTTCCCACAATCATCATGGTCATCAACAGTGGAGACCTATTGATGAACCTCTTCCATTTTGTCCATGGTTTTAATGTAGGCTTGTACAAGCCCCTTCGATGGTTCCATGCACAATGTGCTACTAGCAGGATTAGCTGTCAGCCACTGGGTGCCCTCTTGGTTGGTGGTTGCTGCGTACAGGCACTGTTGAACAGGTGATTCCTCGATACATTGACTACATGCTTAAATGGATAGCCTCTTATCAGACCATAACTACTGCACATAGTTGCACCTGGAGTCACTGTACGCGATGCATGGAATGTGCTTCTTCTCGATCTTCCTGAAAGGATTTTCCTTTGAAATTTCAAGGGATAGATCTTGGAGTCCTAGTCGTGCGTCCACCATGCTCATCCAGGCTCTTCCCATGATGATTGGGAAGTTCCCCTTGTAGTTCTCCACACGAATGACTAGGAAATTAGTAGGATAGGACCACCCTCAAACGATGGTCACAATGTCCTCCACCAATCCCAAGGGAATGGTGATGGACTGGTCTGCTAACTTGAGCCAAATGTTGCTCTTCTTTAGCGGGGGTAAGTTCCAGTTCTTGTACATGTCATGAGAGATCAAATTGACTTTTGACCCCAAGTCTAGAAAAGCTTTGCATAGCTTATTCCTTGCTACCTGAAGACAGATGAGGGGGCTTCCTGGATTAGTTAATTTTTGGGGAAGATGACCTACCTTAATCCAGTCAGTCATGGCGTGTGTGAGCCTGACCGTTTGGACGTTGGAGTGTAGTTGACTTGAAGGCTACTCGAGCGCTGGAATAGTGGATGCACTTGAAGGTTCAGAGGCACTGGCCATAGGTGCATGTGAGGGTATGTTCAGATTGTTGGGTCAGAAAAAAGGACATTTTCATGGCTTGGGTTTTGGTCCACTCGACTGAGGTGCCGATTGTAAGTTAACAGCCCTCGTACCATTTCGTTGCTGCGATTGTGGCGATATCTCTTCCTGCATTGGTGGAGCAGGTGGCAGCTGAGTGGGATGTTGTGGAGTGGTAGGAGAAGGTGATGAAGGATAGAAGAGATGTCAATTTTCCCCCTGGGTGATGGAGATTGAGGTTGGAAATATTCTGGGGGGTGGTAATAACTTGGAAAGGTCGCATGATTGGAAGAGTCCCATGGAGAGACCATTTCTTGAAAATAGTACCCAAAAGGATTTAGCTTTTTGTAAGGGTACTACTACCTTGGAGGTGGCATCCCCCATGCTTGTGGGTGCTACCACTACTGGAAGTATTTGTAAGATTGCGATGGTATTCCACTTGGATAGTATCCTTGCTGCTGGTGGAACTGCCTTGGGTTTCCTTGTGGGTAAGGAAACCTTTGGGATGTTTGCCTCTTTGCTAAGCAAGGATTCAATGCATACACCCAAGACTCTTGAAGATGTGACACCACAAAAAAACATCCCTTAGGATGTTCATATTGGCATATGCCACATTCATCATCCTCCTCGGTGTTAGAGTCTACAACCTACTCTGCTACAAAAAATTTTCCCTTACCCTTATATTGGGCACATTCAGCTTCCTTCTTCCTGCGCTGATAATGATCATTACCTTGTTCTCTAGACTCCTCTACAATTTTTAGCACACTTTGGAATTTTTTTTCCAAAGATTCCCACATCTTATCAACCTTTTATAATATTTCAGATGAAAACTTTTGTAAAGGCAAGGTCTTTCGGTTCACCACTGCTTCCAGTGGTGATTCCTCCTTCTCGTCACAGAATCAAACCTCCCTCTTTCTGATGGAGGGATCCTAATTAAATTTTTCTACATTCTCCTTCTTTCTAAGTTCTCCTTTGTTCCTAGCCACCTATTCAATGAGGTGCTGCAATTGATGGACCCTTAGCTCCGACAGTCATCCCTGGGCATACACGCCAAGGGTCTTTCATGTTTCAAAATGGAGCCCATCAATGATGTGGTGAAGCTGTGCCCGCTGAGAGTAGCCATGACTAGGGCATCGATGTAGCAATGAATAGTATCTTCTCATGGCTGCATCCAAGGGTTTATGATTACCTTACTTCCACCCTTGAACTTGACGTCTTAGGTCTGCCACTCTAGAGTACATTTGATACTTGTCATTGAAAATCTCACGCATCATACTCCATCTTCTGATTGATTCTAGCTTCAAGGACTAGTACCAGTTCTCTGCTTCCTTGATGAGTGTGCGAGGGAACATCTTTAGCTTCTGCCAATCATTGTCAATGTTCTACAGGGTGCAGGCATCATGGAACGCCTGTACGTGAGTTTGCATATCACAGTTGTATCCCCCTTCAAATCTGGGGATGTTGTTCATATCAATGCGCTTGATCCAACTATCCTTCATGTGCCTACTAGGGATCTGAACTGCCTCAATGATTTGGAGCATGCTCTGAGTAGCCAACAATGGCTCATCCAAGTCAAAGTCTTGCTAAGGACCATGATGTCTATGACGATTCTAGCTACCCCTCCTTTCATGCCGGTGAGCATCGTGTGATTAGTTGTGCACTTCCTCATGTTGTCCCTTTCAATCCTTTCGACCACCATACTTTCGCTCCTTTCTACCCTAGTTACGATTCGAGCCTGAGCTGGATGAAGGTATAGGAGAGCGAGAGGATGGAGAAGAAGGAGAGGAATTGCCACCGCTCTGATGTCGATCTCCCCCTCTACCTTGATGACAGCCTCAATCATCCTACCCATCCCTACTATGTGACCCTCCATCCCCTTGGGGATCTCAGTCACTTAGAGGCTTGCTCTGGATGATGGACTGAAGGATCTGCTACCCCAGAGGAAGTTCAATCGAGTGGGAATCATGAAAGATGGGATCCCCATTGTCCTGCAGCCCTTGCGAGAATAAGGGGTTACTAAATTGTTTCCCCTTCAGGTGTTCATATCTTTTTGCCTGCTGCTGGTCTCGTGCTCGTTGAGCCTCAATGGGATGATAGTCCTGGTAGTCATGGTCCTCCATGACATACTCCACTCCACAGTCCTGGATGCCTAGCCTGCCAAGATTGTGAAATAGCATTGCAGGAGCCGATCGGTCAGGCAGTAGTACTATGTTGCCCTCCATATCCCGCCATCGTAGATGCTCATCCTGATGTAGGATGAATGTGAAGTCAGGGACATATTCATCAGGATGCCTATATACCACCCGACATTCTTGTGGCATCAGAGGGTTGGATACCTCTCGCCTATGAGAAGAAGTCATATTGGATGTTAGATAATCCATTTAATCAGTGTACCTTATGTTTACTTTAATCCACCTAGCATGCATAAATGTTACTCTCCTGGGTCCATTCCAATTCCTTGGATGATAAGGTCGCTAAGGTTAAAGGGTGCATATAAGACTAATAGTCCCTGGCAACAGCACCAATGATGAGCGGCTAGGTACCCCTACGCCCAACCATACGAATCACGGGTGTTCACACATGACTTGGTCGAATTTCATAGACTGTAAGCACTTAACATACACCCGACACTAACCATCAAACCTTGGCTTAGAACGGTCATCATCTTCCTAACCTCACTTGTGATGTTCTAATTATGATGGTTAAGTGAGATTAAGGCTAATGATTTTTATGGTCTTTTACTTTATCTTTTGGCATCTAATTAAAGTATGGAAATTAAGGAATGAACTATTATCTAATCTATGGTTATCCTAATTTGTATTCTAACTATTCGTAGCATAAGTAGCCGATCCCATCTTCCAGGCATGTTCTGAGCATCCCCTAAACACTACTGGGTTACCAGACATTAAGCGTCACTGGGTTACCAAGTGTTGGGTTTACATTCAAGATGGTTGTACTTATGGTCTTTACGAACTTATAAGAGTGCTAAAGTGATTAAAATAACAATAACAGAAACTTAAGTAAGTATCAAAGCATAAACATATTAAACTAATGAATGTAATAAATGACTAAGTCCAAATGCTGTAAGGAATTCTTGAAGAGTTCGTCTTTATTGCCATCACGCCAATGGGCTCAGATACATCAACGCTCGAATAAAGAGCCGATCACTTTTCTTACACCTGATGTGGGCACTTGGAAAATATTCTATCTCCTACAGAAACAAACTACAAGAGCTTCGCTACAACTAACTGAAAGGTACCTAAATGAGGTAGAATGCCCTCTTATTTATAGGCCGAAATAGGCTCCACGTAAATGGGGCCATGTCGACGCATGGAAGGCTGAGTCGACGGGGCTGGGTATACACGGCCTAGTCAACGCAGCGACTAATGACACTTCATCAATTTCCCACTATAAAGAATTAGTAATGTCATTTGCATTGTTGGATCATGAATTACCAAATATTTTCACTGTGGGTCCATTGTCATTATAGGTTGTATAATGAACTGAAAGAAAAGTTCTTCAAGAAGCCTAGTTTAGATTAAAAATCCTTAAGTCTTGGTTCTAGTGTCACCATCATTGTTAAGTGAATTATTACCTTCTAAATATATAGTGAAATATAAAACTCCCAAGTCAAGGGAGAGTCATCAACTAGTGCTTTTGACAATTTGTTGAATGCAAATATAGACTCTTTTACTAACTAATGACATTTTTTAAAGCTTTCTTGGTTTTATCTTATTATGTTTAATACTTTTGTAGTTGAGGGTGAAGTTAAAACATTATTGAATTTTCATGGCAATCATATTTTCTTTCTAGATAGTTTATGTTTTCCTTGTAATATATTTTGAAAGAGATAATATCTCTAATGTCTCTAGTTATTCTTTCTTATATTTCTAATGAACTTTAAGGCCAAAATAACTTATAATATGATTCTAGGAAAAGAAATTGCTCACTATCATTAGTATTTTTCTTAAGCCAAATGGTACTCAATTCAAATGATTATCTATAAGGAATTTTTATTAGAGCTTACTACTCCACAACCATTGGTAGTGGAAAAAAGTCTTGATTATTTTTGTTGTATTTTGAAAAAGCTAAAATAATATTTTTTATTAGTTAATCATTTTCTTTTAACTCATAGAATGATAATTAGATAGTTAAGTACATTAAAATTTTGAACATTAAGCTTGAGGGATGGTGTTAAGAACTTATATGTTCTATCAAGTTTAATGTTTAAAATAAGGTCTATATTGGGTGATGTCCTAAACTCATGTTCACATTGTCATGATGATGTTTGTTATTTCACATTTAATAATTAGTTATTTCTCTAAATACTTGTTAATATGTTATTGACTAATTGTCATATCTATTTCTATAATCAACATGATGGTTTTTTCATAACTATATATACATCTAGTTTTCATGTTCAAGACGTACATTAAATACATTAAAGATTGACTAGTTACCTAGCTAAACAATTTATAATGTTATTAAACATTAATATATTTTATTAATTTATATTAACATAATTTTTTATTTATTTCTTTGGACCTTGTGATCTTCTTGATCACAAAATTTAATAAAGCATTTATATCCAATGATTAGGAAAAGTCATTTTCTATAGCACCTCTCTCATGTAGCTTCAATTGACTATATCATATACTTTTTAAATATCAAGCTTTAACATAATCTTGGGCTATTTTTACAAATAAGTTAAATAAATAATGTCTTGCACTAGAAGCATTTGATCTAAGATTTGTCTCCCTTCTACAAAACTAACTTATTCTCTAGTAATGAAAGGAGGTGTCATCTTTTGTAACTGAAGCATTGTAAGTTTTGAAAAACTTTCATAGAAAGAAGTACATAAGTTAATAGGCTGATAATCTTTATGATCAATATCATCCATTTATTTTTACAGTAGAATCATCCAAGTACATTCCATTTTGATTTCATCCTCCTAGTTCTTCAAAAGTCAAATACAACATTATAAATATCCTTTTGAATAATCTTTCAAAAATGTTTATCAAAAACAAATGAAAAACCATCCATAACTAGAGCTTTTTAGAAATCCATGAAGAAAACCATTGTTGGAATTTCCTTTGTAGTAGGAGAGTAGTTGAACAATAGGATATCCTCATGTGATAAATAATGATCAATGCTTGGTATAATTTTCTCCATATCTTGCTTATGTGAAATGTGATTTAAGTTAAAAAAGTTTTATAAAATTGAATAGTAATTACTATAATACCAGTCACTTCATGTACTAAGTCTTCATTCTTGTTTCATAAGGCTAATATGCAATTCCTCTTATGTTGTAGTGAAGCATGCATATGAGAAAATATGGAACCCTCATTTCCAAAAGCAAAATAGTTTATTTGAGATCTCTGCCAACAATTTATCTTTCTTGATGTTGAATGTCATAATATTCTTGAAGATAGATCATCTCTATTTTTGATCAGTTGATGTCCAACCTTCCTCATACAAATGTATTTGGGATTCTTGAATATTTTACAAACACTCATGTTTTAGTTACTTTCAATTTCAAGGATTAAGTTGCTTCTAAGTAAGGATCTTTTGTCTTAAAATTTGGAATTTTTGCAAAACCCTACATTGAGAAGTACCTTGTATAGTAAATTATCATTATTTGTTTGCAATCTTATGCATATTTCAAAAGTCACTATATCTTTATTCTATTTAAAAATAGGATTTAGTTATTGTAATTATTCTATCCAAAAAGTAGAGGCCAATGATTAGAAGAGGTCCTAGTTAGTCTTTTAGGTTTTGCACATGAAAATAAATTAAGCCAACTATCATCATAATGTGATCTAACTTACTATTAATATAATCTTTGTCTTGCCTCATGTTTATTCAAGTATACTCATCTTGAAACTCTAGAAGATCCATAAAACCTAAGCTATAAATTACTATTACAAAAATCTCATTACCTACATTCTAAATTCTTTCATAGTCAATTTTATTTAAAGGATGTAAAATGATATTAAAATTTCCTAAAACACATAACAATTTATTTATAAAAGCATAAATATTAGAAAAATTCTACCAAAATGCTTTCTTTCCTTGTAGCCTCACTGAGCCATAAACATTAACAACACCTATTTCTCATTTATCTCAATAGCTATCACAGTAGCATTTTAAAAAACTAGATGTTCCTTAAAATATCTATGCTAAACTATTCAAATTTTGCTAGATCAACCCTATATTGCATAGAAAACATATCTCACCTTACCAAAAATTTTTCTCCACAAAAAATACTTCATTCCTCATTTTTTTCTTGAATGCACATTTTATTAGAAATTTCAAAACAACACCAATGTTACATGATTTACTAAGGTAAGGGATTGTAGTAACCCTCACATTCTAGCAAATGATCTTCATTTGGGCATGGAGGCTGAGGATCATCTATGCCATTATCCAATAGATTAAAACACATAATAGTATGTGGAAGTTACTCGTAATTAATTCTTAGTCATATCTTTTGGTTAATATTTGTTAGTTGTGGCTTGTCCAATGGGATTGGTAGAAATAGTATAAGTGTTGCCTCTATTGCTAAAAAGGATCATTACCTAGAGCCACAGTACTCATCTCACTAAGTGGAGTCCCAAGAGGGTCGGTAGATGAGTGAAAGCCTAACCTCTTCAAGCGCTTGTGCCTTTGCTATTAAAACTAGAAAATCATCATGATCTTTCTCTAGTTCAAACTAGGTTTGAATGTTCCAAACTATAGTAGGATCTATTGTATAATACTAAGATTTGAGAATCCATCTATTAACTTCCCTTTTTTTAGGTTGAAAGTGCAAGACGGTTTGAGATCCATCATTTCTTTGACATTTATATAAATATGTATTTTAAGATTTGTAGCATATGGATCAAATTTTTACCACACAAGAAATCCTTTTAGCCACATTGCAAATTTGAGAAACTTGATGTATCATAATTAAAATCCACTTTTGCTTTAGATAAATAACAATACCCTCATCTTGAAAAATATTTCTTCTTCTACACATTGCATCCTGAAGCCTAAGGATGAAAAAGCCAATTATCATCAAGGTACTTGTCTGCCTCCATAAAAAATGAGTTGCCTTCTTTCTTGGTTTGACATTGAAAAATCTATAAATGATCAGACAACCTTGAAATAGCTAATGAGTATCCCTAGCTATGTAAAATATTCATCATCTTCATAACTATAAATACATAATCCATTCATTAAACTAGAGAATTATGAATGTATACATGCTGTTGTTCATTTACGTTACTATCTACTTCAAAAATACTTGCATCAAGAGTTACAAATGTAGTACATTTAGATATATTATGCTATTAGATCCCCTTGCTACAACCTCACCAATGCATCAAACCCTTACTACAATCTTTGTTGAAATCCTCATTGATACATCAAACCTATGCTACAATCTTCATTGAAATCCTCACCAGTGCATCAAAATTTTATTATAGTCTTCACCAAAACCCTCATTGATGCATCAATCCCTCATCAACACATCAAATTCTTATTACAATATTCATTGACATCCTCAAAATTAAAAGTTGTTGATAGGTGGTATTGTGTATAAAAAACTTAAACCTAAATATCTTGGCTTCAAATCTTTTGCTAAAAATAATATTTTAAGAATGGAAGGCTAGGTATGTGGAGGATAAGGTCATCTTAATTTCAAATTTCCTGAAGCTAATCAATTGTAGAAAATTTGATATTATAAAGAATTCAAGAAAAAAAAACTCTTTCTTCTTGGATGGAATGATGACAATAACGAAGAAGAAGTAAGTGACAATGATGTATCTAAAGAATCACACTTACTTTTCATGGACATAGCCTATAAAATCCCAAAGAATGATGATCATCAATTAAATTATGAAAATGATGGGACTTTGCAAGAAAGTATGATTACTTATGTGATGAATTTATTTCCTTAAAGAAATTATGTGATAAAATGAAGAAATTACTACATCATAGAGAATTAGCTTTTGAAGAACTTTAACTTAAGCATAATACTTTGGAAAACGAAAACTCAGACCATATGGTTGAGCTTGAAAAACTAACAAATTTGATTAAGTAGCTCAACAAAGGACTTGCATGTGCAAATATGATTAATAAAATATTCACAAAAGGAAAGGAGATTAGATCAAATTCCATAGGTAAATTGAGGTGTGGTAGGCTAAGGATTACGCTTTGACAATGAAGAGATCTTAATCATAAAAGAGAACTTGAAAATGATTTCTCACATTTTACCTTTACTCGAAGCATCTAACCTAAATGGAGATATGAACATAGACTTCAACATTTTACAAGAATGAAAAATGCTATATGCTTTTATTACGGTATATTTGGACATATTTAATATAGTTGGCATTGAAGATTAAAATATTACTTTAGTACCTATAACTTGATTTAAAAGAACCTAACGTTGGGTAGAGAAAATGTGTAGGTCAAGAATGTATGAAAACCAAAATTCAAGTCCCAAGAAAAAGGAATGTTTGCTTAGGTGGCTCTTGTAGCTCTAAAACAACACATGTGATATATTGATCATAGATGCTTACATCACATGATTGGTAACCAATCTTAATTCATATAATTCCTTGATTAATGAGATGTTAGCCTAGTAGTAAGAATCTTAATTTGAAAGCTCTTAGTTATGGGTTTGATTCTACTAGGAAATTCTAAGTTATAAAGTTTTAATTAAACTATATTTCTTGGGGATGTACCTATATAATTATTTAAAGAGAAATCTTCAATATCTTCCTCAATAATGGTATAAATGATATGGATCCCATCATTTTTGGACTAATGGAATTTATCATACATAATGCAATGCAATCAAGTTGTAAGCTTCAAAGGTGATGTTGAGTGGATTACCAAGAATACTCATGTATATCATTACATTCAATAAACATAAAATAGATTATAATACATATGATAAAGGGAAAATCCTATGTTGCCACGATATGAAGTAGAGAGAATATTTATGATTTTATGTCTTGTAATTTTTATGGATTTCATGATTATAAGAAACAAATGAACAAACATAAACACACATTCATTGCAATCCCTCTTAGGGATAGGTGCAATGCTTGTATTGCAATTCCTATTAGGGACAAGTACAACACTACATATGAAAAGCAATTAGAAGCATTAACATATAACTACTAATCTCTTAAAGTCTACATTACTAGTCTCAAGTACTTCTTATATTCCTCTTCATCCTTAGAGTAGATCAAGATGTCATTAATGAAGACAATGATGAATTAATATAAATAAGGATATAACACACTATTCATCAAGTGCATGAAAACTATTGATGCATTAGTGAGTCCAAAGGGTATGACTGAGAACTTACAACATTCATATCTTATCTTGAAAGCTATTTTAGGCATACCCTCCTCTTACATTTGAACTTGACGATAATTAGACTTCAAATCAATCTTAGAGAACACCTTAACTTCCCTTAACTAATCAAATAGGTCATCAATCCTAAGTAAAGGGTATTGATTTCTTACTTTCACCCAATTCATTTGTCTATAATATATACACAATCTTAAACTATCATCCTTCTTCTTCACAAAGAGCATTGGTGCATACCAAGGTAAAACACCTGGTCAAATCATACCTTTATCCAATATCTCCTTTATCTGCATCTTAAGGTCTGTAAGCTCTATTGAAGATATCTTGTGAGGTACCTTGAATATTCGTTGAGTTTTGGGCTTGAGTAGAATCTCAAATTCAATCTCTCTATGAGAAGGTACTTTAGGAAGTTTCTTCTCAAATACATCTAGGAACTCTTGGACCATTGGGATTTGATCTATGTTCTACTTAGGCTCTTCATGCATAGAGATCATGAAATACCTATGACCTTGCTTAAGCGACTATTGAAACTTCTTAGTTGTTACCAAGTTAAGCTTAAGTTGTCTTTTACTTATCTGAATTATAACTTTCTTTTCACTTGCGAAAATAAGTGTGAGAGTCTTACTCTTACAATCCAAATGTCCATCATACTTAGCTAACCAATTCATTCCAAGAATTACATCCTACTCTCCAAATATCATTACCATAAAATCAATGTGCCACCTGCTACCTTGTATTATCATCTCGATAGAAGGACACATGTCAAAAATTATAATACTAGGAGAATGTATTATTTGAACTATCAAAAAAGAAGTCATGGTTAAATGCTCAAGTTGCAAGAAAATCTAGGTTCCATAAAATAATGACTGGCACTAAGGTCAACAAGATCAAGATAGAAGATCCATCAATATTACCTATAGTGTCCATGATAGTGTTGGGTTACTCATCCAATGGTTGATTTGTTAACGAATAAGCTCTTTTCTTGCACTTTAAATCCTTATTATAAACTATCATATGTTTCTAAGAGTTGGTTGATTCATTAGTAATGTTCT
Source organism: Gnetum montanum (assembly GCA_015680685.1). Classification (NCBI taxonomy): domain Eukaryota; kingdom Viridiplantae; phylum Streptophyta; class Gnetopsida; order Gnetales; family Gnetaceae; genus Gnetum; species Gnetum montanum. Next base: position 273,131 of record MNCI01027315.1, read on the forward strand.
CAACTACTCTATTGGGATACATCCACTATCTATGTTTGGACCTACTGTAAGTATGACAATTGAGGCACTTACTCTTGAAATGTTTATTTTGACCACAAACATGATACTTGGGAGGATTAAGAGGTTTGCTACTACCTCCAAAAATCCAAGTCTATGTAGAACTATTGGATTTGATCATAGGTTAGGATCTTTTCTTAAGTTGAACTAGTGTCTTTTTCTTGCTTGAACCTATGTCTTGTACTTGATTGAAGTAGGAGATACTAAGCCTACATTGATGGAGTCAATTAGTCCACCAAAGAAGTGATTGGATATCTCTTTCTCATCATCCTATAGGTGAGGATCAAATCACACCAATTGGAGAAAATTTGCATCATGCTCAAAAATAGTAAGATCATCTTGCTTTATGTTGGATAACTCATTGGCCTTAACCCTTCTAAACTCCTTGGATACATATCTCTCTTTGAAGGCTTTAACAAAGTCAATTCATTCCATCTATTTATGCACCTACCCTCTATAATCCTAGTTATTTTTCACTAACAATTGGCTACACCCTTAAGTTGATGAGTAGTCAAATGAGTTTGTTACACTAAAGCATAATCCATGAGCTAGAAAGCTTCTTCCATCTCATTTAGTTAGTTCAAAGCTACTATAGGATCTTCAACACCATTAAAATATGGAGGTTTCAGCCTCCTAAAGAACTTCATGAGAGCTTGCTCAATGGACCTTCTACCACAACGTTTTGAGTTGTTAAGTTGATGTTCATTATTTCCAACATTAGATTGATTTTGAATCATTAAATAAGTGCAGATTTCCTATATCAAATAATTTTTAGAGACTTTTCCACTAGGTTAATTAGAGTTTACCCTATTCAACCTTTTAAAGATTCTTCTTGGTAGCATCCTATAACACAAATTCCAAAATACTTATCTAAACTTCAACTCTAATACCAACTTTTAACACCCCATTAACTAGGCTTAAACTAAAAGGAAATTACTTAAATAAGAAGTAAAATATGCAAAAACCAAAATTACTACTTAATAAAAACTGAATGGATGCCAAAAAAAATTAAAATGGGTAAAGTACTAGGCATCCATAAAACAAATGCATAATGGAAAAAATGCACAATAAAAAGATAGAAACATTGTGAAAATAATGACAATAGCCTCACGTGTTCTAAATTTAACTTGTTTACTAATAAAAGTAGGAAAAACCTTATTATCCAAGCCAAATATTATAAGAATAGCTATCCACTTTCAAGAATTGATGAAATGCTGATAAAAGTATTAGGCTGTCAACTATACTTTTTTAAAGGTGGATTTTCAAGTTATAATGAAATAATAGTATACAAGAATGATAGATACAAAATTTCATTCATCACAAAATGGAGAACATTTGGATACAAAAGAATGCCCTTTGGCTTATCAAATGCAAGGGCTACCTTTCAATGAGATATGCATACTACTGTTAACGAGCTCATTGCAAAAATTCTCACTATGTATTTAGATGATATTACAATTTATTCAAAGCATAAGTTGGATCATATATTTCATCTGCATCAAATATTTAGCAAATGTAAAAAATTTTGAATTTCCTTAAATCCTAAAAAAATGGATTTTTGGAGTAAAATCATGTAACTTACTCAGGCATGTAATTTCTCACAAGGGAATAGCTATTGACTAAGCTAGAATAGAAGCTATTCAAGGTGTAGAGCATCCTATGAATAAGAAAACATCGAGGTCTTTCTTTGGGAAAGGAAACCTTGTTAAAAACTTCATGTATGGATTTATAGAAAGAACAAAGCTTCTTTCACAAATGTTTAAAAGGGATGTGGAAGTACAAAATATCAAAGAAGCACTTAAGACTTTAAACCAAATCAAGATAGCCATTTTAGAAGCCCCATCTTAGTGAAACCAAAGTTGAAAGACGATTTCTGGTTATATGTCTTTTCTTCAACAAATTCACTAGCTACAGTATTGACACAAAAATATGGAATAGAAGAAAAGCTAATTGGATTTTTTAGTTGCCAATTAAAAGAAACTAGAAGAAATTACTCTAAGCTTGAAAAAAAAAGCATTTGTTGTGATTAAAGCCTTGCGACGTGTTAAGTATTATTTACGAAACACTTTGATTCATGTTATGACTGTAGAGCTAGCTATAAGAAAATTTCTATCACAAAATGAAATTTGACTTAAAAGAGCTAATTGGAAAATAAAACTTCAACAATTTAGGTTACTCTAGAAAGATTCCGAACATTTAAGAATATGAGATTAGTTAGAATGATGGTAAGAGATTCTAGACAAGAAGTATTAGTTTCTCATGAAATTACAAATTGCTACAATGTCATAGTAAAGTTTCTTATTAGCCAAGAAATTCCCAAGAATCTATTGAAAAGTAAAGAAAGAGCTTTCATAACTAAGACCAAGAAGTACATTTACATTCAAGGAATTCTTTATAGAAGATATTTTAGAGGCATCTTGCTAGAATGTGCATTTAACCAAAAAATTGAAGAAATACTGAAGCAATTTCATAATAGTTTGGGCTTATATTATGAGTCTCTTAGAACCAAAATGCAACATTGATGAGTCATCATTTGGGGTGACAGCGATATCGCTGTCGCGATATCACAACCCAACCCGCGATATCGCGGCCTATCTTCTCATCTATAAATAAGAGGTAGACAGATCATCAAGAGATCATTAGGAAGTTAGTTTTAGAGTTAAGTTTTGATTTCAGTTCTTATTTTTCCTCTCAACCCTTTTCCTCTCCGTGTATGCCCGTAGTGTGATGAATGTAATTGTACGGAATCCTTTATTCGAGTGTGACATACTTGGACATGCACATGATCGACAATAAAGATCGAGATTACTTCATCATTGCAGCATTCACTTAGTTTAATCATTTGATTAATTGTTATTGTTATGGTTATTTATCGCTCTCCTAGTTAATATCTTCTCATCCTAAATCCCTGTTAAACCTAGAATGAGTATGAGTTGATTACGAGCATTTAAGTGTGACTACTTGGTAACCCTGTATCATACCTAGGATCTGCACTTGGTAATCCCAGTTGTAGTCGTGCACAAAGTCCAAGATGTGTATGGATAATCAAGGAACAGATACTCATCGCACTTAGGCTAGATTAGATTCTCTCACCCTCTCTCTCCTAGATTAGTAAATATTACTTTCCATTGCCTTCAAGAGTAGCATTAGATTAGAACACATCATACGCCTCACTCTGGACTAAACCATATGTGATAAAGATAATACTAGTCCAGGTGGGAAGACAACGAATTGTGACCTAAGGCTAACTGTCTAGATGCCACAACTAATTTGTCTGTGGAGTTCGACCAGATTGTTCGTGTAATGCTCGTATTCGTATGGTTGAGTGTAGGGGTACCTCGCCACTCATCATTGGTGTTGTTGCCGGGGATGGTGCTAGTTATCTAGATTAGTTATATCATACAAGGTCTCCGTACAGGACTTAACGATATATCTTTTACAAAAAAAATAATTATAAAAAGTCACATATAAATTCACACACAATTTCACAACCATGCCTCTCCTACAAGATTATAATAATGCCACACTTAGTGAGGAAGTTCATTGGAGAACCAATGAATTATATGACAATGAAGATTGGAGTACACAACCCTAGGTGGGGGTTTCTTATGAACATAAACGAAAGCAACATCATCCCAACACACGAAAGAATAAATTATGAGATGATGATGAACCCCCATTGGCCACTACAAGCCTAACGCAAATACAAGAGGTTGTTCGAATCTTCCATAGGCATCGTAAAGAGAGCCATCTACCCAGGCTCGATTTAAACAACTTTTCCAATTTTTTAGGAGGCTATGACTTAGATCTGCATCAACATTTACAAGACTTCTACGATGCTTGCGCATGGAACAACATTGATAATGGTTGGAAAAAACTCAAGCTCTTTCCTATGAGACTCGTTGGCCAAGAAAAAGTATGGTATAGATCGTTAAAACCAAATTCAATATGACGTTGGCCAACAATGGTAGAACTCTTTAACAAAAGATATCAAACCTACGCAAGAGTGTCAGCCTTGACAAAAAAAATCCAAGAGTGGAAACAAGCACAACATGAACCCTTGGACATGGCCTTCGAAAGATATTATGCATTGTTGAACAACTATCCAGGCCATGGGTTTTCCAAGGAAAGGCTAATGTACCATGTCATTGATGGTCTTCGTGATGCAACAAGAAAGATCCTAGGGATGTATGCCCAAGGACAACTATACGAACTACGAACCCATCAAGTCCAAGAGCTTATTAAGCAGGTAGCAAAAGAAGAAGGAGAAATGACTAGATGGGAGAGTGTTGAAAAATATCAATGGAACCAAAGTCTCAATTTAACAAAGGTCAATGATCATAAAAAGGAGAGATCAACCCATCTCAAGGTGGAAGAACCATCTTTGCCAATACAACAATCATTAGAAGAAGTCGAGGCAAAGATTAATACTATGTTGGAATGGACGTATAAAAAGTGTGGAGAATATATTGATCTCATTGGAGATAGAGTTCTGATAACCCAAGAAGTAGGACAAAGTATTAGTAGACAATCAGAAAGAAGGGTAGAAGAGAATAAGAACTTAACTGCCAATCATACATATGAATGCAACATTTGCCTGTACGATCACCCCAACAACCAGTGCCCAATCTTGTTACATTTATATGAGCATTGGAGAAACACGTTACACCCAGAGTTTGTACAGAGATACTATGTTCGACCATAGTGGCAACAATCCCAGTCATGGGGGAGACCACCCCTAAACTGGAGACATCCTTCATATTATCTGAACCCAAATGCTTATCTTGTTCAAGATCTTGTTTCTCCAATTGGGCCAACGCACTTTATCTCACCACATTACCATTCTCCTCAATACTATCAACCCCTATCCTCTCCAACACAACCACCACCTTGGATACCTTACACTTCTCCTCAATTTCAACATTCTCATCCTTTTCCTCCTTCTACATTGCCACTAATTGTTCCTAAGGTGCTTGCACCACAGCAACAACCCACGAATGCTACTTGTGCTCCTATTTCCAATAGCAGTGAGAGACCTCAACTACATCAAAGGTGTCCCTTCTTTAGAAATGACCCTAGGAAGGAACAACACAATTTCGAGGCCACTGCATCCTCCAACTTAGCACAAGTCCCACACTATTGTGCACCCTTGTCTTCAAACCCAACGCCTCATGTTACTTCATCAAGGCCACCAATCAACACTCCAACAACCATATGGCCTAATGAACACAGCCATGGAAGGCATCATCCTAATCCTTGCATACCATCTAACAGTTCCAAATATCATAGTGGGTCAACTTGTTATCTAGAAACTACATCTTACAAATTGTCCCACTATGCTTACTACAATCAAGTGTGTGAACCTAGATGGGGTAAGTATGACCAAGTTCCAATGCTTCCAACATGCAAGGATCCTCATCCTTTATTTATTAATCCTCGCCATGCTCAACCGCTTAGTTATGGGGGATACCCCCCATTCTAGTAACAAGTAGGATTAATAACCACTTTTTATTTTCTTTCATTTTACAACTTTTTCTTTTTTGATTTTTCATTTTTCAATTTCTTGTTTGTCTTTTTGTTTCTTTTTATGCTTTTGTAAGTAATCTCATCTACGAATAAAACACTCATGTGGATCATTGGTTGAGGTGTGTTCTATGTTATCGAGTCTCAAGTGATCAATTATTTGGATAGTGAGCCCATTATACCCACTCATCGCACTTAGGCTAGATTAGATTCTCTTACCCTCTCTCTCCTAGATTAGTGAATATTACTTTCCATTACCTTCAGGAGTAGCATTAGATTAGAACACATCATACACCTCACTCTGGACTAAACCATACGNTAGGACATCATCTAGGGTAATTAACTATAGAACTTAGAATAATTGTGCCCAAAAATCATTTAATCCCTAGGCATACTAGGAAACTAAAATTGGAAACCACCTATGTCATAGGACTCATTATTACAATTTTTCGAGCAATATCACACGTGATAACATAAGATCATTAATTAAGGCAAGCAATAAGGTATAACTTAACTTCAAGAACAACCTTACTAACGCTTGGCCCCGTGTGATTGCAGATGATGCCAAAACGTGGACAACAGGAAGATCCTACTCAAGGTGGAAGCAAATGATCTCAGAGAGGTGGAAGACAAGACCCTGTTGGACAACATACAGAATAGGAGGAGCAATCGTTCAGTATTCATCAAGAAGACCCTCCTACCATACAGTTCGGGTAGGTAGAAGGAGGAGCTATTGTAGCGCCTAAATAGGGACAACATCTCACGTTGCCCCAAGATTGTGTTCAGGCCATCCATGAAAAGTCCACATTTTCTACGGTGATTGTGGAATTGAACTTCAAATTTTTGATTGGTAATGAGGCATCTAAGGGATTAGCCTCTTGTGGTTGCAAGGACTTAGTTGGACTATTGGTTCTAAAGAAAGGTCTTTTCTTCATGCGGTTGTCAGAACTAATAGTAGATTGAGAGTTAATAACCCTCGTAGCATTACGTTGCTGTGGCTGGGTAGGGAGCTCACCCTACATAGCTAGAGCAGGTGGTAATGGAGATATGGGTGGAAGAGATGTAGTCGGATGAGAAAAATAATATGTTTGTGGAACATCACCCCTAGGAGAAGGAGTTTGTTAATACTCATGAGCTTGGTAGTGAGGTTAAGGAGTGACGTGACCAGTAGAGTCACGTGGAGAGATTGGCTGCTACACGTAATATCCATATGGGTCAGGTTGACGGTAAGGATATTGTTACCGTGGTGGTGGCATTCCCCATGATTTTAGGTGCTACCATTGTTGATATTTCTCAATTGGTTGTGGTGGAGTTCCACTTAGATTAGACATTAAGGATTGCTGGAACTGTCTTGGGTTGCCTTGAGGATAAGGTAACCTTTGGGCTATTTGCCTTCTATTTAATCATGGGTTGAGTGCATACATCCCAGACTCTTGCAGATGTAAGATTACAAGGCAACATCCCTTAGGATGGTCATATTTGCATATCTTGCATCCACTATCATTGTCTGTATTTGAATCCACAACCTCTTCGATGATGGAAACTTTGCCCTTACTTTTGTTACGTGCATATTCAACTTCTCTCTTTTTTCTCTTTCCGCGATCACTACCTTGCTCTCTAGACTCCTCTACTATTTTGAGAACAGTTTGAAATCTATTATCTAGGGAATCCCACATTTATTTTAACTTTGCCGATATTTCTGATGCCAACTTTTGAATAACCAAAGTTTTCCTTTTTACCATCTCTTCGAGTGGTGACTCTTCTTCATCCTCACAAAATCTTACTCCCTTATTTCAGAGGGAAGGATCTCTATTATATTCCTCCACACTCTCTCTTTTCCTTAGCTCACCTTCCTCTTTAGAAACTTGCTTCAACAATCTTTGTACTTGATGGGCCCTAAGCTCAAATAGTCTTCCTTGGGCATAAGTCCCAAGGGTTCTTCATGTTTCATGCCTAAGCCCATCTATGAGATGGTGTAGTTGATCCCTCTACGAATAGCCATGGCCAAGAAAACAATGTAATAGTGCATAATATTGGCCCATGGCAGCATCCAAGGGTTCATGTCCTTCTTGTTTCCACCCTTGGATTTGTTTTCGCAGGTTGGACACTCAGGAGTATGTTTGGTACTTATCGTTGAACAATTCTAATATGGTACTCCACCTATGAATGGATTTCAGTTCTAAGGATTGGTACCAGCTCTCTACTTCTTTGACTAGTGTCCATGGAAATGAATTTAGTTTTTGCCATTCATTTTCTATGTTTTGTAAGGCACATGCATCAGGAAATGCTTAAAGATGATTTTGAGAATCAGCGTTGTATCCTCCTTCAAATTGTGGGATATTGTTCATGTCTAATCTCTTAATCCTACTATCTTTTCAGTGCCTTGTTGGAACTTTAACAACCTTAGTTATGTCTAGCATACTTCGAGTAGCGAGTAGGGGTTCATCATGATCATCTCGTCTGTGGCTTCTATGATGCCTATGTTGTTCCCTACTTTCCCTTCTTCTGTATTGTGATTCTCTAGAATGCCCTCGTCCCCTTTCCTAACTATTTTGTCTATGACTCCCACCTTTCGTACCTTTATCCTCATGGTCTTTTCCTTTATGACTGTGTTTAGATCTTGAAGGAGAGGGTGAAGGAGATGATGAAGGTGAAGAAGAAGGAGGACTGTCACCATGATGGTGCCTACTACCTTCTCTTCGGTGGTTGCAGACTTGCTTGCGATTACGATCAGCATGTCCATCTTTATCATGCATGTGTGTTCCTTTGTTGGATCCTTTCTATCTATTGGTATCAGAACCAAGGTTATGGATGGTTGAATGAAGGTTCTGATACATAACCCCTTGACCAAAGTCAACGAGAGGAACATCATTTCACGGGAAACCTCCTGAGGCAGGTTCACCACCCTCATTTTCACTTATGACATGCAGGACATTCCGAGATGACTTCCCCTTCATGGATTCATGATGTCTCTGATGTTGTAGATCCCTTTGACTTGTGCCTCCATGGATTGATACTCTCTCGAGTCATGATCATGCACAACGTACTCTGCCTGTAAGTGTTGCATGCCAATTTGTGTGAGATCATGAAGAAGCATGCCCAGGACTAAGCAATCAGGAGGTAACACTATGTTACTTTCTAAATCACACCAACGTAGTTGTTCATCCTGGTGGAGGATAAAGGTAAAGTTTGATATATATTCATCAGGATGAACATAGATCACGTGGGACTAGCAGATTATCATCATGTGCACTATGCCTCCGATTGTTCCTTGTATCATACCTAAGCAGTGAAACACTTTCATAAGAAGAAGGAGACATAATTTTCTATTCAGTGTGAAATATATTATTATTATTTTTTTCCTGTAATAAACCCTAAGGGTTTGTTCCAACAATGGGAAATATTTCCTAAGTTCGAATTAGCGCACAAACAACAAAGTCCCCGGCAACGGCGCCAATGATGAGCGACGAGGTATCCCTATGCTCAACCATATGAATACAAGTGTACATGCACGATCTGATCAAATTCCAAGAACTAAGTGCTTATGCACCTTTGTGGAACAAGGACAGGTTGATCAATTGTTGTCTTCCCAAGCTTACTTCTATGGCACGATTGTATGGTTAAGGAAACTTGAGGTATATGATTTTTATGGATTTTATGTTTTTATGTCCTAATGCTAAAAAGGGAGGAGAAAGATAACTAAGTAGCTAATTTAATTTAACTACTCAACTTTGCTTTAACTAGTCATGACACCAACATCTGTTCTCACTTGCTGTACACATCCTGAACCAATGCAACACTATTGGGATTACCAAACGCTAATTGTTACTGGGTTACCAAGCGTTACATGCATACTCGAAGTGGTTGTACTAAGTGTGCTTACTTAGGAGAGTTGTAGGATGAGAGATAGAACATTAATTAACTAAGAAAAGCATTAAGTAACAGTAATTAACATTAATTAATCTATTCTGAATGCTACAAGGTTTATCACAAAGTTCATCTTTATTGCCGTACACAAGGTGTGCTCAAGTACACAATGCTTGAATAAAGATCTATTCACTTTATGACTCCTACTATGGGTACTTAGAAATAATTCTATTCTTGGAAAGGGAAAAAGGCAAGAGTTTGGGTAAGGGACTAAGACTAACTACCAAAACCAAGTGCACCAACCTCTTATTTATAAGCAACGAGGCAGGTCCTGATATCGGATGCCTGATATCACGTGGAAGGCTCCGATATCATGGTCCATATATCACAGTTCATCACCTAACCTCACAAGAAAACCACAAATTATGTAATACCTAACTTATGTCCATAAAAAATCTTCAATTCAATATAATCTTTGATAAATCAACAATTATGAGACTAGAAGGGACAAATTTTTAATTGAATGTGAACATAGCTTACCATCCATGAACTAGGAATAGTAGGGGAAAGTTAAAGAAACAATGGGTTTGAATCATAAACTTGATTAGCCTAGTCAATACAATTAAAAACCAAGTATAGAAATGGATTATCTAGTGATGTAAAATCAAATCTAAGTACGGAAAAGTGAATAGAAGAAACAAAAATTGATAAAAATAGAGAACCTTAATATATAGGAAATCGTCTTAGTTCCCTTCTTGAATAATAAAATGCTTGATCAAAGAAATAGAAAGTTTTTACCTCCTATGGAGGGCCAAAGCTACAAGTGTTGGTGAAAAATGCAAGGGAAACAACACTAATAATAAAAGCTGAGTTTATGAGCAAAATGGAGGTTTTAGTAGTAGAATTGAACCTTTGGATGATGAATATGTATGTGGAGAAGTCTTAGGAGTGGTTCAAAATCAATTTGGAGCCAAAACAGAGGTTTTTTGACTAGCTTTCTAACAAGTGATGCTAGAGCGAAAAAAATTCCAACTTTGGAACTAGTGACATTAATGCTAAAAAATTCTAACTATGGGATAGTGATGCAAGAGCTACCAAACTGATGCTAATGCTAGATTTAGATTGTGGACTATTAGACAAACTTGTGGTGGCCATAAAGCATGTGGGGGCTACTAGAAGTGTAGATGCTCATACTCTTGGTCTTTCCAAATTCAAAAAATCGCTCTAGTTCTGAAGAATTAGCCTTAAATTTGGGGTTTGATCCCATATTTATAGGCTTAGGGTTTTCAAATTTGACCTTGGAATTAAGTGAAGTTAACCTAAATTTTTTTTTGGCAACTTTAACTATGGTGTAGGTGATGCAACAAGTGATGTTGGTGTCAACGTCAACTAGGAGATTGAAAAATTTTCAACATCCTCCCAAACTATAATCCCAAGTCTTTGGGATGCCAAAGTTGATAGAGAAATGTGTTGTAATGATGTTTATAGGATATCAAAGAGCTCATGAACATGATGAATGCTACTTAATGCTAATCTTGATGATTTTTCTTGATACTTATGTTACCTTGGGTGATGCTAACATTGACACTGATGTTAGTGTTAGTATCACTTGAAAGACTTGCAAAAATTTCCAGCCTTGGCCCTTAAAACTACCTTTGTAAAGTGCAAGAAAATGGCATAGAGCCTTCTATGCAATTGAGATCATATCAAACCTTGCTATGTTATACTTCAAATTGTAATTTTTTTTGCTTTTAGAGTGTTCATGCTAAGTATTCAAACCTTGTTTATTCTAATTCTGAAAAATTTCGTGTGAAATAGTGCATGAATTAGGATTCTTCCTGTATTGTGAAATTTTGCAGAATATATTAATAATAAATAGTTCTATTTTTTATCCTAAATTCATTTATTGTTGTGTAATTATAAAATAATTAATTAAATTAATCATGCATAACTCTAGTTTTTGGTGTTCTTCTCAATTCACTTTAAAACTTTAAATTTTTATAATTTGCATACAAGGTATTTGCTAAAATGGTTCATGGCAGTAGAGGTCATGGACAATCACAAAGTGTATGTAAGAGAAAGCATAATGTAAAATTGCCAACTCTATAGTCTTTAGAACATGAAGTAATGAGACAATGTTACCATTATCACCATCAACATTACAACTAAAAATTCATAGTGGTACTTTCCATGGTGAAGCTTCATCTTTCATAGTAAGGAAAAATGTTAAAAAGATCAAAGTTCATCTAGCAATGATAACTCATTATGAAGTTGTGGTGAATAAGTTGTAGAGCTTTGATTTTCTATTATCAAAGGAGAAATATGCAAGATATTTAACACCAAGAGTTAGTATATAACATCATCACTTTGATTTAAATCTAGCGACGTAGCTAGTGAATAATGGATTTGTTATGGATTTGAAAAAGTTAGGGTTAACATAGTTCATAGAGTTCATGGTGTTAAAGGATTAGTCATTAGTTGAAAATTTTATTTGTATTTATAATAATGGTTGGTTTATGTTTCAATCAAGAAATACTTGGTAGTTCTCCAGAATTCAAAAGACATTTCTACATTTTTGTTTTTAGACAGTGAAAATAGATTTTGCATTTAAATAAGTCATGTTTTCAAGGCATTAGCTTATTGAATGTTTTACAAGTAAGGAGGATTGGGGAAGGCTTTTACAATCATCACTACCTAAATTTTAATTGTATAGTTAAAGATACCATATTCTAGCTTTGTAGAAATCATTTCCTATCGCATATGTGTTAAAGACAAGAAGAATATCTCTTAATGGCCTCTACTGAATCTGCTCTCTACCACGGTAAAGGAGTGGTTGAGGAAGATAGCTAAGTGGATTAGTTATCAATATTAAAAAAGAAATTAAAGGCTTAGGAACTTAGCTATTACCATTTCTCATCCCTACATTTTTCATATGGTTACCTTCTTTCTAGTTTTTAAAAGTGTTTATGAACTCTACGTTATTACAAGTCACTGTGATATTGAAAGATAACAAGAAATAATTTTTATCAAAATTATTTATCAAATTTTTTGCAAAATAAGAGTAGACAGTCATGGAGGTACCTCCATTGTAGCAAGAAGGAGTTCAAATAGAGGTTGGGTATGTGCCATAATGAGATTATTTGTTATCATCCATGATGAATTTAATTTTGTACCATTGCAAGTTTGATTATAAGATTCCTCAGTATGAGTCACCCATAAACTTATTTAAACCTTTAGCGGAGAAGAGCCCTATGAAAGAAACTTTATATAATGAGGTCGCATGGAAATATATTAAAGTAGTGGATTAAGATAATTATTTAGCAACCATGCAAGGCATGATCATAAATAATATTACCCAATTGACCAAATCCTTATCCATTGAAGTGAGTAACGATTTACTTTATGATTTAATGATCTTGGATTACATAATAATAGGATACTACTTTAAGACTAGGGTTTTTTGAACAATGCTAAATAATAATAAATAGGTCTTTAATAACACTCTGGCATAAATAAGTTCTTAAATAAATATTTGAGAAAGACAAATGAAGATAAAGAAACATATGCTAAAGCCTTTAATAAATATAAATAGGAGGTAAATGAAGTCCTAAAATTAGCAAAGAAATAAGCTAAAGAGTTGGAAGAGCTCAATTAAGAAATAATCATTGTAGGATCCAACATTGATCCTAAGCTAGTAAATAGAGTTTTTAAATTAATGGTAAAGGTGATGGAGTTTGAAACTGAGAAATTTGCATCCAAAAAAGAAAAAATCCACGCTTCCATAGGATCTATAATGTGTGCAAAAGAAAAAAAATTTTAATTATGCATAACTCTAGTCTGAGAGAGGATTTCAATGAGGAAAGGGAAAGTTTAAATGCCATGTGAAGAAGCTACAATATTAAGCAATAATTGAGGAGTTCATTGCCCACTATAAAGAATTGGTAATGTCATTTGCATTGTTGGATCATGAATTACCAATTATTCTCACTATGGGTCTACTGTCATCATAGGTTGTACAATGAAGTAAAAGAAAAGTTCTTTAAGAAGTCCAATTTAGATTAAAAATCCTTAAGTCCTTGTTCTAGTGTCACCATCATTGTCAAGTGAATTATTACCATCTAAATCTACAATGAAAGATATAACTCCCAAGCCAAGGAAGAGTCATCAACTAGTGTTTTTAACAATTTGTTGAATTCCAGTATAAACTCTTTTACTAAATGAGGATGCTTTAAAACTCTCTTGCTATTGTATTATTATGTTTAATACTTTTGCAGTTGATGAAGTTTTAGTTGGTCGTTGCGTCTACTAGGCCATGTATATGGGACCCTGTATACGAGGCCATATCAACGCAGGCCCGTAGACACATCCTTCCATGCATCGACGTGGCCCCATTTACATGACACCTTTTTTAGCCTATAAATAAGAGGGCCTTTCGCCTCATTAAGGTACCTTTTTGTCAGTTGTAGTGAAGCTCTTGCAGTTTGTTCCCACAGGAGATAGAATACTTTCCAAGTGCCCGCAGTAGGTGTAAGAAAAGTGACTGGCTCTTTATTCGAATGTTGATGTATCTGAGCCCATTGGCATGACAGCAATAAAGACGAACTTTTCAAGCATTCCTTGCAGCATTTGGACTTAGCCATTTTATGCATTCAATAGTTTAATATGTTTATGCTTTGATAATTACTTAAGTTTCTATTATTGTTATCTTAATCGCTATCGTTCATTCGTAGTTCGTAAAGTCCATAAGTATGACCATCTCGAACATATACCCAACACTTGGTAAACCCAGTGACACTTAACGTCTAGTAATCCAGTAGTGGTTAGGGGATGCTCAGAACATGATCAGAAGATGGGGATCAGATACTTATGCTAGGAATAGCTAGAATACAAGTTAGGATAATTATAGATTAGACAATAGTTTATTCCTTACTTTTCATACCTTAATTAGCCACCAAAAGATAAGTAAAAAGCTATAAAAATTAGTTGCCTCAATCTTACTTAACAATCGCACTAGAACGTCACAAGTGACATTGGGAAGACAATGACTGTTCTAACCCAAGGTTTTGCTAAGTTAGGGTTTGGTGTATGTTAAGTGCTTATAGTCTATGGAATTTGACTAAGTCATGTGTGAACGCCCGTGATTCATATGGTTGGGCGTAGGGGTACCTAGCCACTCATCATTGGCACCGTTGCCGGGGACTGTTAGTCTTACATGCATCATCTAACCTTAGTAAAATTATCATTCACGTCGTTGGAATGGACCCAGGATAGTAACACTTACGCATGCTAGGCGGATTAAAGTAAATAGTAATGTACATCAATCACATGGACCATCTAACATCCAACATGTCTTCTCACAGGAGAGAGGTATCGAACCCACCGATGCCACAAGAATGTCAGGTGGTATTCAAGCATCTTGATGAATATGTCCCTGACTTCACATTCATCCTACATCAAGATGATCATCTGCGATGGCGAGACATGGAGGGCAACATCATACTATCGCCCGACGGATCGGCTCCTGTAATACTATTTCACAATCTTGGTAGACTAGGCATTCAGGACCATGGAGTGAAGTATGTCATGGAGGACCATTACTATCAGGACTATCATCCCACTGAGGCTCAACGAGCATGAGACCAGCAGCAGGTGGAAAGATATGAACACCTAAAGGGGAAACAATTCAATAACCCCTTATTTTCACAAGGGTTGCAGGACGATGGGGATCCCATCTTTCATGATACCCATTCGACCAAACTTCCCCTGGGGTAGCAGATCCTCCAGTCCATCATTGAGAACAAGCCTCTAAGTGACCAAGATCTTCAAGGGGATGGAGGGTTACATAGCAAGGCAAGGCAGGATGATCAAGGCCACAATCAGGGTAGAGGAGGATATTGACACCGGAGCAATGGAGATACCTCTCCTTCTTCTCCATCCTCTCACTCTCCTATACCTTCATCTAGCTCAGGCTCTGATCATAACTGGGGTAGAAAGGAGAAAAAGGACGATGGTAAAAAGGTTTGGAAGGGACAACGTGAGAAAACACATGACCACTCATGCGATGCTCGCCAACGTGAAAGGAGGGGTAGCCAGAATCGTCACAGACATCATGATCCTCTACAAGACTATGATTCAGATGAGTCATTGTTGGCTACTCGAAGCATGCTCTAGATTATTGTGGTAGTTTAGATCCCTAGTAGGCACGTAAAGAATAGCCAGATCAAGCATGTCGATATGAACAACATCCTCAAATTTGAAGGGGGATACAACTGTGATCCACAGACTCACCTGTAGGCATTTCATGATGCATGCACCCTGCAGAACATTGACAATGATTGGCAAAAGCTGAAGCTATTCCCTTGCACACTCTTCAAGGAAGCTAAAAAATAGTACTAGTCTTTAGAACTGACATCAATCAGAAGATGGAGTACGATGCTTGAGATTTTCAATGACAAGTATCAAACGTACTCCATAGTGGCAAACCTGAGACATTAGATCCAAGGGTGGAAGCAAGGTAATCATGAGCCCTTGGATGCAGCCATGAGCAGATACTATTCACTACTAAATTGATGCCCTAGTCATGGCTACTCTCAGCGGGCATAGGTTCGCCACATCATTGATGGGCTCCATTTTGAAACGCGAAAGTCCCTTGGTATGTACGCCCAGGAACAACTGTCGAAAATAAGGGCATATCAACTGCACCTCATTGAATAGGTGGCCAAGGAGGAAGGGGGACTTAGGAAGAAGGAGAGTGTAGAAGAATTTAATCAGGATCCCTCCATTAGAAAGAAGGAGGTCCGATTCTATGACGAGGAGGATGAATCACCACTGGAAGCAGCGGTGAACCAAAAGACCTTATCGTTATAAAATATTGCATCTGAAATATCAGCAAAGGTTGATAAGATGTGGTACTCTTTGGATGAAAAATTCCAAAGTGTGCTAAAAAGTGCAAAAGAATCTAGAGAACAAGGTAATGATCATGATCGACATAGGAAGAAGGAAGTTGAACGTGCCCAACATAAGGGTAAGGGCAAAGTTGCTGTACTAGAGTAGGTTGCAGACTCTGACACTGAGGAGGATGATGAATGTGGCATATGCCAATATGAATATCCTAAGGGATGTTGTCCTGTGGTGTCACATCTTCAAGAGTCTGGGGTGTACACATTGAATCCTCACTTGGCACAACAGAAAACACCCCGAAGATTGCCTTACCCACAAGGCAATCCCAGGTACTTCCACCAGCAACAACAAGGATATTATCCAAGTGGAATGCCACCATAGCCTTATGAATACTTCCAGTAGTGACAGCACCCACAACTTTTGGGATGCCACCTCCAAGGTAGCAGTACTTTTACAAACAACTAGATCCCTATGGGTACTACGTTCAGCAACTAGTCTCTCCATGGGACTCTTCCAGTCATGCAGCCTTTCCAAGTTATTACCACCCCTTAGAGTATTTTTGACCTCAATCTCTTCTATCCTCCATCACCTTCTCCTACCACTCCTCCACAACATTCCACTCAACTGCCACTTGCTCCACCGATGCACGGAGAAATACTGCCACAGCCACAGCAATGAAATGCTACAAGGGCTATCAACCTACAACTGACACCTTAGCCGAGTGGATCAAAACTCAAACCATGAAAACATCCTTTCTTCTGGCCTAATAATTTGAACATACTCTCACATACACCTGTGGCCAATGCCTCTAAACCTCAAAGCGCCTCCACCATTACACTACCCAAGCAGCTTTCAAGCCAACCACCCTCCAACATCTAGATGGTCATGCTCACACATGCCATGACCGACTGGATCAAGGTAGGTCATCTTCCTAAAAAATGACTGATCTAAGAAGCCCCCTCATCTATCTTCAGGTGGCAAGGAATGAGCCATGCAAAGCTCTTTTGGACTCAGGGTCAGGAGTCAATTTGATCTCTCATGACATGTACAAGAACTGGAACTTTCCCCCGCTAAAGAAGAGCAACATTCAGCTCGAGTGAGCGAACCAGTCCATCACTATTCCCTTGGGATTGGCAGAGAACCTAGTGACCACCATTTGTGGGTGGTCCTATCTTGCTGATTTCTTGGTCATCCATGTGGAGAATTGCAAGGGGAACTTCCCAATCATCATGGGAAGAACCTGGCTGAGCACGGTGGATGCACGACTAGGACTTCAAGATCTATCCCTTGAAATTTCAAAGGAAAATCCTTTCGGGAAGATCGAGAAGAAGTGCATTCCATGCAGTGCGTACAGTGACTCAGGGTGCAACTGTGTGTAGCAATTATGGTCCACTAAGTGAATATCCATTCAAGCATGTAGTCGATGTACCGAGGAATCACCTATTCAATAGTGCCTGTACACAGCAACCACTAACCAAGAGGGCACCCAGTGGCTAACATCTGATCCTGCTAGTAGTGCATTGTGCATGGAACCGTCCAAGGGGCTTGTGCAAGCCTATGTAGAAAGCATGGATGAAATGGAAGAGGTTCATCAACAGGTCTCTACTATTGATGACCATGATGATTGGGGGAAGCTGCAAATCCCTAAAAGCTTCAAAAAAGAGCCCCTGGAGCTCAAGTCTTTACCGGCTCACTTGGAATATGCATTTTTGCAAAATGGCAAGCCAGTAATTATCAATGCCACCCTTGCTCCTAAATAGAAAATGAAGTTGTTGAAGGTGGTGAACAAATGGGATGCTACGTTTGCATGGTCATATCCTGAGCTAACTGGAGTTGATCCTAGGGTCTACCAGCATTGGATCTATATTGACCCTTCCATGAAGCCACGATGATAGCCACAAAGACAATTGAACCCCAAACTAAAGTAGGTCGTCAAAGATGAAATTGAACAATTGCTAAAGGTGGGGTTCATCTATTCTATTGCCGATAGTGAATGGGTTATCCCACTCATTATTGTGCCAAAGAAAGGTGGCAAATGGAGGGTCTATATTGATTTCCGGTTGCTCAACATGGCTCCTTGAAGGACCACTTCCTACTCCCATTTTTGGACCAAGTGTTGGACACCATCGCAGG
This sequence comes from Gnetum montanum, assembly GCA_015680685.1. Lineage (NCBI taxonomy): Eukaryota > Viridiplantae > Streptophyta > Gnetopsida > Gnetales > Gnetaceae > Gnetum > Gnetum montanum. The sequence goes on from MNCI01027315.1 coordinate 291,611, forward strand.
GCACCACTAGTATAGTTTTTTGGATGGTTATAGTGGCTATAACCAGATCCAAATTGCACTAGAGTACCAGGCCAAAACAACTTTCACAAGTCCCTAGGGGACTTTTGCATACAAGAAGATGCCTTTTGGCCTGTGTAATGCACCTTCCACATTCCAACGCCTCGTCCTCAACATCTTCTAGCAATAGATTGGCAATGGGGTAGAAGTCTTCATGGATGACTTCTCTACCTATGGGGCCACATTCGAGCAAGCCTTGGACCATCTTGAGTAGGTTTTGAAATGGTGTGTAGACACTAATCTATGACTCAATTGGCAGAAAAGCCATTTGATGGTCCAAGAAGGCATTGTGCTAGGGCATCGCATCTCATAAAGAGGGACTAGTGTGGATCCTGAAAAGATCAAGATCATCCAAGGAATCACCCACCAACCAAGCACCGTAAAAGATGTTTGGTCATTCCTTGGCCACACTAGTTACTACCAGCGATTCATTGAAAACTTCTCAAAGATTGCCAAGCCATTGGTAGAACTTACAAAGAAGGATGCTCTTTTCATCTGAACCAAGGAATGCGAATCTGCATTCCAATTGCTTAAAAAAAAACTCGTAGAAACTCCAGTTCTATGGGCACCTAATTGCTCTAGGCCCTTCCACATCATGATGGATGCATCTAATTATGCATTGGGTGTAGTGCTTACATACTGTGATGATCAAAAATGTCCATACTATATCCACTATGCAAGCCATAGCATTGTGGGTGCTCAGCTTAACTACACCACCACTGAAAAGGAGTTGATGGAGATGGTGTTCACCTTGGATAAATTTCGACACTATGTGCTTGGATACAAGGTGTTTGTGTATACTGACCACAATGCTATTCAATTCTTGATAAACAAACCAATAGTGAGCCCTCGCATCATCCAATGGCTGGTGATTCTTCAGGAGTTTGATCTCACCATGGTGGACCGAAAGGAGATTGAGAATGTGGTGGCTGACCACTTGTCTTAGTTACGATGGGATGACACAGAAGAAGAGGAGCCCCTCTTCAACCAATTCCCAGATGAACTCCTCTTCGTAGGTGTAGTCAACCTACAAGTTCCCAAGGAATCCCCTTGGTTCAACTGCATCCTCACCTACCTCACAACTCAGGAGTTCCCAATGGAGTAGAACCATAGGCAGAAACAATAGTTTCTCCATAAGGCCAAGCGTTTCATGGAAATCAACAGTCACCTTTACAAGGTGTGCGTAGATGGCCTAGTTCGATGGTGTGTCCCTGATGATGATACACTACGCATCCTCCAAGATGCTCACGAGGGTCCTTGTGAGGGCCACTATGCTAGACGTTGCATAGCCATTAAGATCCTACTTGTAGGGTATTACTAGCCCACAATTTTCAAGGATGCACAATGGTTCGCCCGTTCCTCGAACGATGCCAAAAAGATGGTGGGATGATGGCACGGTTGGAGGGACCTCAACAGTGGATCCAGCCACCAGAACCCTTCGACATCTGGGGCATCGACTTCATGGGGTCCATCACTCCCCTATCAAATGAAAAGGCATACATCATCGTAGCTATGGACTGCTGTACAAAGTGGGTAGAAGTGGCAGCCATCATCGACTGTTCTTCCAACACCGCTACACGATTTGTCCAACAACAAATCATCAACAGGTTTGGAGTGCCACATGCACTCATTTATGATAATGGGACTTATTTCACGAGTGTCACTTTTTGAAAACTCATGCAACACTTGGGGGTTACCCATAAATTTACAACACCCTATCACCCCCAAGCCAATGGGCAGGCCAAAGTCACCAATAGGGAGATCACCAAGATCCTTACCTGAACCATCAGCAAATACAGGAGGGATTGGAGTACCAAACTTAATGATGCCCTATGGGCCTATCGCTCCACTTGGAAACTTTATGTAGGGTACTCTTCCTATGAGTTAGTGTACGGAAAGTTACCAACACTTCCAATTTAGGCCGAACTCCACATACTATCCACCACGGCCCTGTCGACGTAGCCCCCAACCCCTATATATATGGCCATTGTACTTTCATTTTTCATCATTTGAAGCTCAAATTTGGGGGAGAGTTTTCCATTTTTTCTCCCTAACTCTTCCCTACACACCTACGTTCTATCGTGCTTTCGCATCCACCGATCCTTGCCCTTTTAAGCAACTGGAGGAATGCTCTTAGTCGTGGGGGGTGAAGCCTATGTGTAATTAATTAATTAATTGATTAGTTAATTAAGACTTCACACCTCTAAGGGACGAAACGAAAACAACGGTTTAGATCGCAACTTATCCTTTGTTGTTTTTCGGTTCTAATCCATGAATTAACGCTTCAAGAGACTTAAAGAAATGCCTGTGCCAACAACATAACTTAGTCGAACTGAGAAGGTGTATAAGGACCATCTTGAGCTACTTATGCACAATCTCATGGGTGGTTATGTTTGATTGTAGATGGCACCCAAACCAAGGCACCTAAGGGGTGCAGGATCATCACAACCAGGAGACAAGCACCCACACATGGGAAGGGGATGAGGTGTGCAATAATCAAAGCATGCGGAGGGCTCTTATGTAACTAGTCCCCTCCACGAAGGTCCTAATGTGGAATATTTCCATTAGATTCCCAAAGAGGAGATTCCCAGCGAGAAATTGCAAGGGGATGAGACTCCAGGAATAACACCACGGCTTGACGTCACCCTGACCCAAGCCTATCTTGATGCTATCAAGCCAAGCGAGGTGCAATGAATGGTCCTCCAAGAGCTAAAATTTGGACCATTCCTCAAGAATGCACCAGAAGATGTGAGGCTGCAACTACAAAGTTCTCCTATGTGGCCAATCATCACATCCAATGGTGAGTGGTACTTAGAAGAGACTTATCTCTTCTAGACGAATCGGCAACCAGGGTCTAGAGTAAGAATCAAAGACATTTATGTCTCTTACTCTTCTAAGGCAATAGCGTAAGCTATGGGGTTGCCTGAGACTAGAGCAGATGTGGTGGAGATTCCAAAATAAGCCGACCCAGAGGTAAAGGCGGAATGGACCAAACGGTGCTATGGAAGGAATTCAGCTCTTTGACCATAGCAGAGAGGGTGTACTCAAAAATCACGTCTTACCACTTAAACCCAATGGTAAGACCCAAGAAAATCATAGCCTTCTCCACTCGTGTGTGTGCCGCCTTGAGTGAAAAATTCCCAATGAGTCTTCCACAGCTATTATTCTTGGAGATTGAAAAGAGGTTCGCTGAAAGCGAACATGGAAGAAGAGCTCTCCCCTTTCCTTGCCTAATCTAGAAGTTGTGCAAACAGGCAAGGATAGCACGGTACTCCAATGATATAATCTGGCATGCCCCAATTGCCTCTTAACGAGAAATGATGAAAGATAAAACTCTTGCCACCACACAGAAAGAGGAGAAGTAGCAACAACCTCCACCACCTGAGCAAGCAACAAGGTCGGGTTCACAAACCATTGCAGAACATATCCACATAATCCAAAAAATGCTCTTGAGCCAACAAGAGTAATCAGGTAGAATTGGTAGAGGGGAAGACCCTTCAGTCTATCACCCTGCAATGAGCCACCTAGAGCAAGTGGCTCGATCAGTCAACTTTCTAGAAAGAGCAGGGCCGATGTTCTCTACCGCTTCAACACAAGTGCCAGCCAAAAACAGATCCAAGCATCCGAGAGGTAACAGTATCAACCCAACAGTTATTTCCTAAAATTTTAGGGAATGCTGCTACCTTCTTGATATGCTTGGAAGATGGTGAATGGGTGACAGTCTTGGTGATGCAGCACCAGGGATAGGAGGTTGCGGCCAAAGTGGTTACTGATACAATTTCTACAGTTCTCAATGCATCGGCGATGCCTGTACCAGATGTGCATTGGCTTCAAGATGTACAGACGTTCATCGAAACTTCACGTAGCAGGCTGGATGTAGCCCAACATGAAGAACTATTGGACCGACTAGTGAGAACCGAGCAACCGCTTCCAGATGTCTTTGATCTTCTGAATAACATCACTACAACCCAGTCAGAGCTACTATCGGTAAGAGGTAAGAGCCTCATTTTGGAAGGGCAACTTGAAACTACTCAAGCCACTTGTCAACGCTTGGCAACAGAAGTGGCCCAATTAAGAGCCCAACTTGCTGATCCAGCTCTCCTCAACTATGAAATCACCAGAGATGAAGCTTTTCAACAACTTTAGCTCAAACTTCAAATAGTTGAGGATGAGCAAGAGTCAGCGATCTTTGATCTATCCTTGGCAGATGTTCAAGCATATAGTTTAAACAAGGACTTGATGGAGGTTCTCCAGGAGAACGTTAGGTTGACCATGGAGGTTCATCACCTATGTAATGTTGGCATGGAAAATGAGCACATGAAAACTTTTATCCACCAACAGCAGGAAGAGCTAGCTAGGGTGAATGCTGACGTAAGACGGTTGGCAACCGAGAACCGAAATCTATCCATGGAGGAGGTTTGGGCCTTGCAAAAAAAAATTTGCTATTGAAATCGCAACTTGGAAAAACGAAGCCCTGAAATTTGAAAGAATCAAGAATCATTACAGGGACCAAGTGGGGTTGCAAAAGGAAGTTAATGAAAAGCATATTCAAGTTGCAAAAGCTAAAGTGAACCAAGTGCTCTAGCAGCTCCGAGAGGGAGGCGATGTATGGCAACCTATCTTTGATGGGTTGAATGCCTATAATCAAGTTGATATCTGCCTCAAGGAGCTACAGATCGAAGAAATGATAGAATATATGGAGCTTGCCAACCTTCGTTATGAAAACTTGGCCATGCTCACAGCTAAGAGACTGCAGTCGAAATTGGAGAAACAAGTGGCCACCTCATATTCCTTATACGAGGTCAAGTTCTAGTTGCACAAAGCAACAAAGAAGAAATTAGAAATAGCCAACACGGAACTCGAGGTCCTCTGCATGAGCTTTGAAGGACAACATGCGATCATGGAGAACTTGGCCCGATGGATGAATGACTACCAACAGCTGCAAGCATCAATCCAAGCGTTCAACATCGAATGAAAGCAATTCACAACCTGGTTTATCAACCTGAAAGAACTCTTTCTTGCATTGCCATGCCCTTGGGAAGTTCCAACTCCAACACATATTGGCGAAGCTACCTAGACAGTGAACAATATCAAAATCAAAGAGGAAAAAATGAGGGCTCTCCTGGAGGCTTTTCGGTTACCTCCAGAAGTCACAGCTGCTATGGGATAGCCATCATTCTTGCCAGTGCTGCTGCATGGGCCAGAGGCTAGTGAAGGTCCGTTGGAACCACCGCCCTGAGGGACGGTGTGATCTTCTTCGATAATTTTTGCATCCTTCTTTACGACAGAGATTCAAGGACTAGCAAGGTGTTCAATTTTGTCTCTGAACACCACCATTTTTGTAACTTGTCCTTCTCTAGAACTCGGGCACTTGGTAAAATCAATGTTGTGTCATGTGTGTTGTAAATAAAAGTCCATACCTTCCAAATTATAAGAGGAACTCAAGGACAAGTTTTTACTCAGTCGTGGAGGTATGATGAAGTGTTAGTTGGCCGCTGCATCTACTAGGCCACATATATGAGACCTTGTATATGCGGCTGCGTCGACGTGGCCCCGTCGAAGCAACCTCGTTGATGCATCCTTCCATGTGTCGACGTGGCCCCATTTACGCGGTGCCTTTTTTAGCCTATAAATAAGAGGGCCTTCCGCCTTATTGAGGTACCTTTTTGTTAGTTGTAGCGAAGCTCTTGCAGTTTGTTCCCACAGCAGATAGAATATTTTCCAAGTGCCCACAGTAGGTGTAAGAAAAGTGATCAACTCTTTATTCGAGCGTTGATGTATCTGAGCCCATTGGCGTGACGACAATAAAGAAGAACTCTTCAAGCATTCCTTGCAACATTTGGACTTAGCCATCTTATGCATTCAATAGTTTAATATGTTTATGCTTTGATAATTACTTAAGTTTCTGTTATTGTTATCTTAATCGCTATCGTTCATTCATAGTTTGTAAAGGTCATAAGTACGACCATCTCGAACGTATACCCAACACTTGGTAAACCCAGTGATGCTTAATGTCTAGTAACCCAGTAGTGGTTAGGGGATGCTCATAACATGATCAGAAGATGGGGATCAGATACTTATGCTAGGAATAGCTAGAATACAAGTTAGGATAATTATAGATTAGACAATAGTTTATTCCTTACTTTTCATACCTTAATTAGCCGCCAAAAGATAAGTAAAAAGCTATAAAAATCAGTTGCCTCAATCTTACTTAACCATCACACTAGAACGTCACAAGTGAGATTGGGAATACAACAATCATTCTAACCCAAGGTTTTGCTAAGTTAGGGTTTGATGTATGTTAAGTGCTTATAGTCTATGGAATTCGACTGAGTCGCGTGTGAACGCCCGTGATTCGTATAGTTGGGCGTAGGGGTACCTAGCTGCTCATCAGCAGTTTAGGGTGAAGTTAAAATGTTATTGAATTTTTATGACAAGCATATTTTCTTTCTAGATGGTTTATATTTTCTTTATAATATATTTCAAAAGAGATAATATCTCTCATGTATCTAGTTATTCTTTCTTATATTTCAAAGGAACTTTAAGGTCAAAATAATTTATAATATGGTTCTAGGAAAAGAAATTTCTCACTATCATTAGTATTTTGCTTAAGCCAAATGATACTCATTTGAGATGATTATCTATAAGGAATTTCTGTTAGAGCTTACTACTCCACAACCATTGGTAATTAAATGAAGTCTTGATTTTTTTTTTGTTGTAATGTGAAAAGCTAAAATGATATTCTTTGTTTGTTAATCATTTGCTTTTAACTCATAGAATGGTAATTAAATAGTGAAGTACATTAAAATTTTCAATGTTAAGCTTGAGGGATGATGTTAAGAATTTGATATGTTCTATCAAGTTTAACATTTAAAATAAGCTCTATATTGGGTGACATCCTAAACTCATGTTTACATTGTCATAATGAGGTTTGTTATTTCACATTTAATAATTAGTTATTTCTCTAACTACTTTTTAATATGTTATTGACCAATTATTATATCTATTTCTCTAATCAACATGATGGTTTTTTCATAACTATATATACTTGTTCAAGACATGTACATTAAATATATTAGGGATTGACTAGTTACTTGGCTAAACGTCTTTGAATATATTTTTTGTCTTCCAGTTTACACACAATGTATTATAATCAATACCATGATTTCTAAAACTTCATGATGTTATCAAACATTAGTATTTTTATATTAATTTACATTAACATGGGTTTTTATTTATTCTTTCTTATATTTCAAAGGAACTTTAAGGTCAAAATAATTTATAATATGGTTCTAGGAAAAGAAATTTCTCACTGTCATTAGTATTTTGCTTAAGCCAAATGATACTCATTTGAGATGATTATCTATAAGGAATTTCTGTTAGAGCTTACTACTCCATAACCATTGGTAATTAAATGAAGTCTTGATTTTTTTTTTGTTGTAATGTGAAAAGCTAAAATGATATTCTTTGTTTGTTAATCATTTACTTTTAACTCATAGAATGGTAATTAAATAGTGAAGTACATTAAAATTTTCAATGTTAAGCTTGAGGGATGATGTTAAGAATTTGATATGTTCTATCAAGTTTAACATTTAAAATAAGCTCTATATTGGGTGACATCCTAAACTCATGTTTACATTGTCA
>MNCI01027315.1:299437-361480 GCA_015680685.1 Gnetum montanum
CAAACATTAATATTTTTATATTAATTTACATTAACATGGGTTTTTATTTATTCCCTTGGACCTTGTGACCTTCTTGATCACAAAACTTAATAAAGCATTTATATCCAATGATTAGGAAAGGTCATTTTCTATAGCACAGCTCTCATGTAGCTTTAATTGATTATATCATATACTTTTTAAATATCAAGCTTTAATGCAACCCTGGGCTCTTTTTGCAAATAAGTTAAATAAATAATCTCTTGCACTAGAAGCACTTGATTTAAGATCTATCTCCCTTGTACAAAAATAGCTTATTCTTTAGTAATGAAAGGAGGTGCCATCTTTTGTAATTAAAGCATTATAAATGTTGAAAAAATTTCATAGAAAGAAGTACACAAGCTGATAAGCTAATAATCTTTATAATCAATATCATCATTTTTATAGTAAAACCATCCAAGTACATTCCATTTTGATTTGATCCTCCCAGTTCCTCAAAATTCAAATATAAAATTATAAATATCCTTTTGAATAATCTTCCAAAAATGTTTATAAAAACCAAATGAAAAACCATCCATAATTCAAGATTTTTAGAAATCCATGAAGAAAACCATTGTTTGCATTTCCTTTATAGTAGGAGATTAGTTGAACAATAGGATATCCTCATGTGATAAATAATGATCAATGCTTAGTATAATTTTCTCCATATCTTGCTTATGTGAAGTGTGATTTAAATTAAAAAATATTTATAAAATTGAATAATAATTGCTATAATACCGATCACTTCATGTACTAAGTCTTCATTCTTATTTCATAAGGTTGATATGCTATTTCCCTTATGTTGTAGTGAAGCATGCATATGAGAAAATATGGAACCCTCATTCCCAAAAGTAATCTAGTTTATTTGAGATCTTTGCCACCAATTTATCTTTCTTGATGTTGAATGTCATAATATTCTTGAAGATAGTTCATCTCTATTTCTGACCACTTGTATGTCCAACCTTTCTCATACAAATGTATTTGGGCTTCTTGAATATTTTACAAATACTCATGTTTTATTTGCTTTCAATTTGAAGGATTAAGTTGCTTCTAAGTAAGGATATCTTGTCTCAATATGTGGAATTTTTGCAAAACCCTGCATTGAACAGTACCTTGCATAGTAAAATAGCATTATTGTTTTGTAATCTTATGCATATTTGGAAAGCCATTATAGTTTTATTCTTTTTAAAAATAGGATTTAGTCGTTGTAATTATTCTATCCAAAAGGGTAGAGGCCAATGATTAGAAGAGGTCCCAGTTAGTCTTTCAGGTTTTGCACATGGAAATAAATTAAGCCAACTATCATCATAATGCAATCTAACTTGCTATAAATATAATCTTTATCTACCTTATGTTTATCCAAGTATACTCATCTTGAAACTATAGAAGATCCATAAAACCTAAGCAATAAATTACAATTACAAAAATGCCATTACCTACATTCTAAATTCTTTCATCCTCAATTTTCTTTAAAGTTTGTAAAATGATATTAAAATCTCCCAAAACACATAACAGTTTATTTATAAAAGTATAAATATTAGAAAAGTTCTACCAAAATTCTTTCTTTCATTGTAGCCTCACTGAGCCATAAACATTAACAACATCTATTTCTCATTTATCTCAATAGCTAACATATTAGCATTTTAAAAAAGTAGATGTACCTTAAAATATCTATGCTAAACTATTCAAAATCTGCTAGATCAACCTTGTATTGCATGGAAAACATATCCCATCTTACCAAAGATTTTTCTTCATAAAAAATACTTCATTCTTTATCTTTTTCTTAAATGCACATTTTATTAGAAATTTTAGAACAACACCAATGTTAAATGGTTTCTTAAGGTAAAGGGTTGTTGTAACCCTCACATTCTAGCAAATGATATTCATTTGGGCATGGAGGCTAAGGATCATCTATGCCATTATCCAATAGATTAAAACACATAATAGTATGTGGAAGTTACTCGTAATTAATTCTTAGTCATGTCTTTTGGTTAATATTTATTAGTTGTGGCTTGTCCAATTGGATTGGTCATAATAGTATAAGTGTTGCCTCTACTACTAAAAATGATCATTACCTAGAGTTGCAATGCTCATATCACAAAGTGGAGTCCTACGAGGGTCGATAGATGAGTGAAAGCCTAACCTCTTCGAATGGTTGTGTCTTTACCATTAAAACTAGAAAATCATATTGATCTTTCTCTACTTCAAACTAGGTTTGAATGTTCCAAACTACAGTAGGTTCTATTGTAGAAGACTAAGATTTGAGAATCCATCTATTAACTTCTCTTTTTTCAAGTTGAAAGTGTAATACATAAGGATTGTACCAATTTACTTTTAGATCCATCATTTCTTTGACATTTATATAAATATGTATTTTAAGATTTGTAGGATATGGATAAAATTTTCACCACACAAGAAATCCTTTTATCCACATTGAAAATTTGAAAAACTTGTATATCATAATAAAAATCCAATTTTGTTATAGAGAAATAATAATATCCTCATCTCAAAAAATCTTTCTTATTCTGCATGTTGCATCCTAAAGCCTAGGGATGAAAAAGCCAGTTCGCATCAAGGTACTTGTCTATCTTCATAAAAAATGAGTTGCCTTCTTTCTTAGTTCAACATTGAGAAATCCATAAATGATCAGACAACCTTCAAAAAGGCAATGAGGAGCCCTAGCTATACCAAATATTCTTCATCTATATAGCTATAAATACATAATCCAACCATTCAACTAGAGAATTATGAATGTATACCTGTCACTATTTATTTACATTACTATCTAATTTAAAAATACTTGCATCAAGAGTTACAAATATAGTACGTTTAGACATATTATGCTCATAGATCCCCTTACTAAAATCTTTGCTAAAATCCTCTTTGACACATAAAACTTGTGCTACAAGCTTCATTGAAATCCTTACTAATGCATCAAAAATTTATTGTAGTCTTCACCAAAACCCTCATTGATGCACCAATCCCTCATCAACGCATCAAATGCTTATTGCAATCTTCATTGAAATCCTCAAAATTAAAAGTTGCTAATATGTGGTATTATGTATGAACAACTTGAACGTAAATATCTTACCTTCAAATCTTCCTCTAAAAATAATATTTCAAGAATGGAATGCTAGGTATATGAAGGATAAGGTCTTCTTACTTTCAAATGTCCTCAACCTAATCATTTGTAGAAAATTGACTATCATAAAGAACTCAAGAAAAAAAAACTCTTTCTTCTTGGTGGAATGATGACAATAACGAAGAAGAAGTAAGTGACAATGATGTATCTAAAGAATCACACTTATTTTGCATCGCCATGGCCCATGAAATCCCAAAGAATGATGATCATCGATTAGATGATGAAAATGATGGGACTTTGTAAGAAAGTATGATTACTTATGTGATGAATTTATTTCCATAAAGAAATTATGTGATAAAATGAAAAAAATTACTACATTATGGAGAATTATTTTTTGAAGAACTTCAACTTAAGAATAATACTTTGGAAAAAGAGAACTCAATCCTTAAGGTTGAGCTTGAGAAACTAACAAATTTGATTTAGTAGCTCAACAATGAACTTGCATATGCAAAGGTGATTAATGAAAGATCCACTAAAGGAAAGGAGATTAGATTAAATGCAATATATAAATTTAGGAATGGTAGGCTAAGGATTATGCTTCAACACTAAAGAGATATTGGTCATAAAAGAGACTTTGAAAATGATTTCTCACATTTTACCTTTACTCCAAGCATCTCACCTAAATGGAGATATATACATATATTTGAACATTTTACAAGAATGAAAAATGCTATATGCTATTATTGTGACATATTCAATATAGTTGGCATCAAATATTAAAATATTACATTAGCACCTCTAACTTTATTTAAAAGAACTTGTGGTTGGGTAGAGAAAATGTGCAAGTCAAGAAGGTATGAAAACCAAAAGTTAAGTCCCAAGAAAAAGGAATGTTTTCTTAGGTGGCTCTTCTAGCACTAAAATAACACATGTGATATATTGATCATAGATGCTTACATCACATGATTGGTAACCAATCTTAATTCATATAATTTCTTGAATATTGAGGTGTTAGCCTAGGAGTAAGACTCTTGATTTGAAAACTCTTAGTTCTGGGTTTGATTCTAGTGGGCCGTGCTAAGTTATAAAGTTTTAATTAAACTATATTTCTTAGGGGTATACCTATATTATAATTATTCTGAGGTTCCAAACCACCCATTCTTATCCCCCTCCCTAAAAAAATTATGGATAATAACATTTAGGGTGGGGTGTTAAAACCTAAAATACATAGGTATACCCTAGGATATATAGTCCAATTAGAACTTTATATAACTCAACATTACCTACTAGAATCAAACCCATGACTTGGAGTTTCTTGATCAAGTGTCCTACCACTAGGCTAACACCTCATTATGGATACATCACATTTAAAGGCAACACTAAAGCTTTCATTAGATGTATTGGAATTATGGAAGGTAAGGATCACTCATAGGTAAATAATGTATTCTATGTTAAAGGTTTAAATCATAATCTTCCTAGTATGAGCCAACTCTATGATTTAAACTATGAAGTTGTGATCACAAAAGATTCTTGCTTAGTAAGATATATTAACACTAAAAAATTTTCTATTGATGTACATAGAAAATTCAATGTTTTTATCACTTTAGTAATGGAGACATCTAACAAAGAAATCAAGTGTCTTATAAGTAATGCAAGTGATGACCATCTTTGGCATAGAAAACTAGGACACATAAAAATGAACGTAGTTAGAATACTTGTTATAAAAGAAATGATTCATGGTCTAAAAAATCTCAAAGCTTTCAAAATTAAGGTTTGTAAAAGTGATGAATCATATTTTTTTTTGGCCCTGATATTGGGGCACAAGCAACATTATCATATATATGATATTACAAGAGGCATGCCTCCCGATAAATATAGCACCTAGACGCATGATTCATCAATCTTTAATTAGTTTTTAGTGAAGCCCTTGCAATTTCTTCTCTCCATAGCTAGAATATTCTCTAAGTGCTTGTAGTAGCAGTCAAAGAGTGTACATGTCATTATTCAAGCACTGATGTACATGAGCATCTTAGTGTGAACAACAATAAAGGTGAGCTTTTCTGATTAAGCCTTGTAGCACTTGGAATAGATTAATGTTTCCTTATGCATTTAATATTCATGCAATCTATTTTAATGAATTGTAATTAAGTAATTAATGTTGATTAATTAGCAAACATAAGTACAACCACTTTGAGCATACATTTAACACTTGGTAATCCCAATAGCGCTTAATGCTTGGTAACCCAGTAGTGATATTACGTGTTCAAGATGTGTACAGAAAGTGGGAATAAATGCTTATGTTAGGATTAGTTAAGTGTTAGCTAGTTAATTAGATTAGTTAAGCAATTAAATTTTTTATTCTTGTTCTTAGGTAACTTAAACAATACAAGATAAAATGATAAAAATCATATGCCTCAATTACACTTAACCATACACTTGTACCTCAAAAGTGGAACTAGGAAGACAACGATTACAATGGTTAGATTCACATCTTGGAACCAGTGTACTTAGAAACCTAAAGTCTACAAAATTTGAAAAATATCGATGAGTGAACACTAGTGATTCATATGGTTGGGCATAAGGTATACTCGCCGCTCATCATTGGCATCGTTGTCAAGGACTTTAGTTAGTTGCGTGCGCTATCTAGGACTTAGTGAAATTATTAAAAATCATTGTAATGAACCTATTAAAGCTAAATCATTCAATTAAGAAAGTATATTACAAGCACACTATTTTTATTAGTGAACTAAAATGGCTTCTTCTCACAAGGATGATTCTCCACCGAGGTTCAAGCATATAACCAATCAACAAAGGAATGAATGGTAAAATCAACTAGCATCCCAACAATGTAGAGTGGTATATACTCATCCTAATGAGTATGTGCTAGACTTCACCTTCATCCTACATCAAGATGAACAGTTGTGGTGAAGGAACATGAAGCACAACATTGTGTTGTCACCCAATCGATTAGTTCCTATGATGCTACACCATACTCTTATGAGGTTGGGCATCCAAGGGCTCAATGCTAAATACATTGTGCAAGACCATGACTATCAGGGTTAGAATCCCATTGAGGTACAATGCAAAAGAAATTGGTAATAGGAGAGGTGCTATGAAGCTTCGAAGGAAAAATGGTTCAATAACCCCTTGTTCCTATTAGATCAAAAAGATAGCGAGGATCCATTCTTTGGGGATTTTCATTTTACTGACTCTCCTTCCATTGGTTTCAATGAAGGGGGCTTGAACCTAAACTTACAATCCACTATAAAGAATCTTGGTTCAGGTAAGAATGGGTCCCATGACCATGGAAGATCCAAAGGTGGAAGTCATGGTAGGAACGAGGATAGGCATGATGATGATGATCATGGCTATGAACATAGAAGCGGAGGTGGCAGGCACCATGGTGGTGCTAGTCCTCCTTCATCTTCTATTTCATCATCATCTTCTTTCTCCTTTGGTTCTGACCAAAGCTGCAAAGGATGTGATCATGATGGAGGTGATCAATGGGACAAAGATGATCATAGGGCCCATTAGAATAGTCAAGATCAGGGGCATGGGCAATCAAGGGAGGCCCACCACCACAAGAGAAGGGAAAGTAGAGGACATCATGGGCATCATGGCCATCACAAAGGCTATGATCATGATGATCCTTTGCTTACAACTCAAAACATGCTAAACATTGTAGAGGTAGTGAGGATTCCAACAAGGCATGTGAAAGATAGCAAAATCAAGTGGTTTGATATGAAAAATATTTTCAAGTTTGAAGGAGAATATAATTTAGATTCACAAAATCATCTTCAAGCCTTTCACAATGCCTGTGCCTTACAGAATGTGGAGAACGATGGTAAAAAATTAAGCTATTCCTAAGGACACTAATAAAAGAAGTTGAAAGTTGGTACCAGTCCTTCGAGTTGAAATCAATCCATGGATGAAGTATGATGCTTAAGCTCTTCAATGACAAGTATCAGACATAATCCCAAGTATCCAACTTGAGAAAGCAGATCCAAGGTTGGAAACAGGAAACACATAAACCCTTAGATGTAGCCAATGGGCATGTGTTATTCTCTCTTGCATTGATGTCCTAACCATGATTATTCTTAATAGGAGTAGCTTCACCATATCACAAATGGGCTCTACACAAAAATATGGAGAACTCTTGGGATCTATGCCCAAGGGAAACTTTTAGAATTAATGGTCCATTAGATTCAAAGGCTGATTGAGTAGGTTGCCAAAGAAGAAGGAGAGTTAAGAAAAAGAGAAAGTGTAGAGGAGTACAATTGGGATCCTTCCATCAGAAAAAGGAAAGTCTGGTTCTATGGAAATGAGGAGGAGGCACCACTTGATGAGGTGGTGCAACAAAAGACCTCATCGATTCAAAAATCTATTTTCAAAATTTTAGCTAAGGTAGAAAACATGTGGAACTCTTTGGATGAAAAGTTCCAAACAGATTTGAAAATAGTAGAGGAATCCAAAGATCAAAGTAGTGATCATGATCGCAGGAGAAGAAAGAAAGCTGAACATGCCCATCAAAGAGGTAGGGGCAATGTTGCTATAATAGAGGAGGTTATGGAGTCTAAAATAGATTATGATGGTGGATGTGACATCTACCAATACAAACACCCTAAGGAATCTTACCCCATTGTGTCACACTTGTAGGAGTTTGATGCGTACACTCCAAATCCTAGACTAGCAAGAAGGCAAGCACCCAAAGGGTTATCTTATCCATAGAGAAACCATAGGTAGTTCCACCAACAACAAGCTTACTATCTAAGTGAAGCTCCACCACAACCTTATGAACAGTATTAGCAATGGCAATAATCATAGTCATGGGGGATGCTACCACCAAGGTAGTAGTACCTTTATAGATAGTTCAATCCATATGGGTACTATGTTTAGTAGCCCATTTCTTCGCATGACTCTTCCAGTCAGGCTTTATTCCAACATTACTACTACCCTCTTGAATACTACAAATCCCAATATCTAAGAGGGGAATCCTCATTTCCTCACTATCCTTCTCATCCTTCTACACATGTCCCTTTGCCATCAACACAATTACCACCTACTCCATCAATGCAGGGTGACATTCCAGCCCAACCACAACAATGTAATGCCACAAGGCTATTAATATATAGCCAGCTCCTCAATCGAATGGTTCAGAAAACAAATACTAGAAAAGATCATTCTTCCAAACCAACAATCCTACAAAGCCCTCATAGACACATGCAGTCAATAGCCCTACTTCTCCCTCATTCTTTGCATCTACTCTATTCAAGTCCTCTTCAAACTAAACATCTTTTGAAGTGCATACCGTCATGTTGATCCATGCGGTAATTGATTAGATTAAGGCTAGTCACCTTCCCAAGAAAAGATCTAATCCTGGGAGTCCCCTTATCTACCTGCAAATCACTAAGAATGAGCCTTGCAAGGCTCTTCTAGATTCAAGTTTTGGTGTAAATCTAATTCCTCATGAAATGTACATTACTTGGAACCTACCTCCACTCAAGAAAAGCAACATTCATCTTGAGTTGACAAACCAATCTATCATCGTTCCCTTGGGATTGGTTGGGATTGGTGGATGACATTATGACTACCATTTGTGGATGTTCTCTGAGCATTGGTAGAGAACAATGTGACTACCATTTGTGGGTGATCTTATCCTACTGACTTCTTGGTGATCCATGTTGATAACTATAAGGAGGACTTCCCAATCATCATGGGAAGGGCTTGGTTAAGCACCATTAATGCACGGTTGGGAATTTGAGATCTTTCCTTGGAGATTTCCAAGGAAAATGCATTTGGAAAGATAGAGAAGAAGAGAGTTCCATGCATTACGTACAGTGAAACAAGGTGCAATTGTGTGCAAAAACTATGATCCATAAAAAGTACATCCATCAAAGCATGCAGATAGTGTGTAGATATGTCTAAAATTCAAAGGTGCCTATACACAAGAGCCACAAAACTAGAGGGTACCCAATGATTGATAGCTAATCTTGATAAAAACTCAACATTTTGCATGAAACCAATTGAGAGCTTGACAAGTGCCTATGTTGAAGGCATGGACAAGATGGAGTAGATCCATCACCAACTCTCCAATGAACTTGATGATACTTATTGGAGGGAGTTTGAAATCCCTAAGAGATTTAAGTAGGAAACCCTAGAGTTGAAAACTCTACCTATTAGCATGGAGTATGCTTTTCTAAATAATGAAAAGTTGGTGATAATCAATGTTGATATTGCTCTTGAACAAAGAGAGAAGCTATTAAAGGTGGTCAATAAATGGCCAAACTCCTTTGCTTGGTCATATCTTGAACTCATTGAAATTGATCCTAGGATATGCCAGCACTGCATTTATACAAATCCCTCCATGAAGCTAAAGAGGCAGCTGTAGCAATGGTTGAACCCCAAACTTAAGTAGATCGTCAAGGAGGAGACTAAACAACTCCTCAAGGCAGGGTTCATCTATCCCATTGTGGATAGTGAGTGGGTTAGCCCACTTATGATAGTGCTAAAGAAAGGTGGAAAATGGAGGGTCTATATTGACCTTAGGCTGCTGAACATGGAAACTTACAATAAAAGAAAGCTTAACCTTGATTTAAGCCTAGCATAAAAAGAATACCTAATGATATTAAATGTGAGAGATGAGAATCGACAAGTAGCCCTATCAATGAATGAAGTGCACAAGGCACATGCTAAACAATGTCATGATGCATGAATAAGGAGAGTTAAATTTCAACCAGGTGATAAGGTTCTTTATTGGAACCCCACGCATGTACCACAATGTACAAAATTTCAAATGTTATGGGAACAACCTTACATCATTCATGCAACTTTTCCTTCCAATGCCATGACAATTTACCATCCTGTAAGCCTAGAGAAATGGCTATTAGTCAACATCCAACAAGTGAACCCTTTCCTAGAACCTAGGATAAGTGGTAGTGCTAACACCTTGACAAATGGACAAACCCACTCTATTTTTTGAATCTCCTCCTTTCAATTTAATCATGGTGGAGATGATCATCCATATTAATATTCTATGAAGGCTACCCAAATTTTTCATCTTTTTTTTACACAATTTTTCATATGCTTTTCATTTTTCTTGAACATTTTACTACTTATTTTATATATATTTTTGTTTTAATTTTACTCTTTTTGGTTTTGTCTTGTTTTGTTCGTTATGAAATCTTGAGCTTTTACCATGGCTACTGCTACTATTGGGAGTTAATTAATGCAATATTTAATGTTATGATTGATTGATAAACAATCAAATTTTACCTCTAAATTATGTCCTTGATTAACTTATTGTTAATTTTCTAATGATATCAGACAGTGAGTTCACAGCATCCATCCATTCCATCCACTCTATGGAGCTTTACATTGTGGGAGCATGAGGTCCTTTCACAATTAAAATTTAAAGTAATTAATGATCTTATTACCTAATAGACTTATAATGGACCAAATAGGAATGGATAAGGGTATGACCTTAAGGGGATTTGTCGTATGCTCTTTTCAACTTCCCTCTCAAATTTTATGATCTTCCATTGGTACATCACTACTTTTACTATTGACCATAATAGGAAGCATGTCTTTGCATGGTGTGGTTTTTGTGAAAAAAAAAACATGGAAATTCAAAGCACATACCTTAGACATAATAATAGGCTACAAGAACTAGTTATGAAGCTAGAAAGACATGATACCCATGCCTAAAGGCACCTCTCTAACTAAGGCCTTTTCTTCCTTCTTCTCTTTTCTTTTTCTTTTGGAGTGGTGGTTGTCCTATGGGGGTTATCATGTACTTCTGATGGTTTTTGAAGAATGATATGTTAATTCAAGATCACTGTTAGTGAAATAGAATTGGTCTTGACTGGGGATGAGCTGGTATCAGATCTACTTAACCGCAAACTCCACAAGAACCTTATGCGATTTAGATATAGATCACCTAACCACCATTCTCTCTCTACCATCATTCTAACCTCACCACTGATCACCTCACTACCTCCTATCATTGTCAATTGATGTATTTGTTATGGAAGTTACATAATCCTCAGATGATCTCTTACATGAATTCAAATTTTAACTTATAATGACCATTAATCATCCTTGGGCCCTTTAAAATTCTTGGGATGAGAGCATGCAAGGGGCATCATAGACATAAGCTTGCTTTGCAGAGGACCCACTTGCATGCCCTTGGATCTCTTTAAGTTAAATTCCTATCCCTTGAATGATTAATGGTCTCGTCAACTTGCATTTCAAACATTCAATTTTACTTTCTATTGACATCATCAAAATTCAAATCCAATCTAGTCTCCTCTCCCAACAAAATTACAATACTCTTCTATGTTTTTGTCATCCTTTTGTGTTTTTCTAGCTTCCATTAGATTCTTGTTTCATCCCAAAACTTGCTAAAATTCCTCACTTTCTCAATGCAAAGTATTGCTAGGTATAACTACGTCGATGTAGCCTCATTGATGTAGTGGGATTCATTGACATAGCCCCATTGATGCATCCCCATCGATGTAGTACAAAAATAATATATATACATGTGAAACTTAGTCATTTTTGAATCATTTCTCATAAAAGCAAGAGGATTTTTTTCAAATGTTTTAGAGCCCATGAACCTTCCCTGAGCTATAACTCTCAAGCCGCTAATGCAATTTAATTTGCTTTTTGATTTGTGAGCTACTAGAGGTAAGATTTATGTCATGGGGGACATAAACCTTTGGTTTCTTCTAGAAAAATTTTCAAAATTTTCCTAACTGCCCAACGTTCATCCATTAAAATAATATTAAATTACTCATTTCAACTAGGTTAAACTTAACAAACAAACTTTGGTAGCTAACCAATAAAATAATACCAAAATAATATAACTCACCAAGATCATAAATAAGCTTAAGTATAACTTGATCTAATAAGAAAGGTATAAAATAGAAATAAGGGTTATGAAGTAAAAAGCTAATCCTGGGTTATGTTTGTGATCATAGATAGTACCAAAGTGAGGGTCGTAGGTGAGAGGGCCTTTCCAACTAAGGGAGAATTGACCAAGGGGAGGAAGGGCCCAACAAAAATAACCATAGCAACCCTAGGAGCAAGTAGCTAAAGTGACCCATTCAATAGGACCTCCTCGGGAGGAGCCTGGAGTGGAATTTGTCCAATAGATTTTCACTATAGAAATAGCCCAATCCAAGTAGGATGAAGTCCCTAGGCCAAGTCCTAACCTTGAAATTGTCCTCATGAAGGCCTCCTTGAAGAAAATAAGAATCAAGAAGGTCTAGAGTTCTATTCTCCAAGAGTTAATTTTGGACCCTTCTTGGAATTGGTGTTAGAAAGCGTGGAAGAGTATAACCGCGATCCTTCCCTCAGAAAGAAGGGAGTAAGATTCTGTGAGGAAAAGGATGAGTCACCACTTGAAGAGTTGGTGAATAGAGAAACCTTGCCACTTCAAAAGTTAACAACCAAAGTGTTTGCTAAGATAGATCAAATGTGGGACTCAGATAGTAGATTTAAAACTGTTTTAAAAATCATAGAGGAGTCTAAGGAGTGAAGTAGTGACTTTGATAAGAAAAAGAGGAGAGATTCAGACCACGCACGTAACAAAGGTAAGGGAAAAATGACTATCACTAATGAGGTTGTGGATTCCAATACGGCCGATGATAGTGGATGTGAAATATGCCAGTATGACCATCTTAAGGAATGTTGCCCAATAATCTCACATCTGCAAGAGTCCGGGGTGTATGCACTCAACCCAAGACGTAACAAAAGGCAAGCACCCCAGAGGTTACCTTATCCCCAAGGTAACCCAAGGTAGTTCCACCAACCCTTAACGTATTATCCAAGTGGAACTCTGCCACAACCTATCGAGCAACACCAACAGTGGTAATACCCACAGTCATGGGGGATGCCACCGCCTAGACAACAATACCCTTACCGGCAACTAGACCCATATGGCTATTACGTGCAGCAGCCGGTCTCTCCAAGTGACTCTATGGGTCACGTAACCCCACAACGTCAATACCAAGTTTAGGAGTATTTTAGGACTCCCTCTCCTGGAAGAGACACCCCACATTCATACCATCCTCCAAATCCATCTGCATCTCTTACACCGATAGTTCCACTACCACCTGCTCCAACGATGCAAGGGAAACTCCCCACTCAACCACAGCAACGTAATGCTATGAGAGCTGTAAAAATTTAACCCACTATTGGTTCTAACAACTGTACAAAGAGAAGACCCTTCTTTAGAACCAATAGTCCAAACAAGCTCTCACAAGCACAAGCGGTTGAGTCTATGACCACTCCTCCATCAAGAAAGGCTTTGGATCTCCCTTCAAACCACCAGTAGAGCTCAATGCACATGATTATGTTAACACATACCATCACTGACTGGATAAAGGTGGGCCACCTTCCCAGGAAACTCTCTGACCCCGAGAGTTCCTTAATCTACCTCCAAGTAGCTGGGAATGAACCACGTAAGGCTCTTCTTGACTTAGGTTCCAGAGTCAACTTGATATCACAAGAAATGTATAAAGCCTGGAACCTGCCTCCACTCAAGAAGAGCAATATTCAATTAGAGCTGGCTGACCAGTCCATCACTATCCCCTTAGGACTTGTGAAGGACATTGTTACCATTGTGTGTGGTTGGTCATACCCAACCGATTTCCTAGTGATAGAAGTTAACAATAACAAAGGGGATTTCCCAATTATAATGGGGAGGGCATGGCTCAGTACCATAAACACATGCCTAGGAATCCACGATCTTTCCCTGGAAATATCTAAGGAAAATATTTATGGAAAGATCGAGAAGAAGAAAGTTCCATGCATCACATACAGTGATACAGAGGGTGATGACGTACAGGAGTGCTCAGCATTTCATGTATGCAACCGGCGTGCTCAAGAAACTAACATACAAAAGTGCCTGTATGTAGCAACCACACAACAAGAGAACACACAATGGTTGATAGCTAATAAAGAGAGCAACTCACCAACATGCATGGAACTAACTGGGGGAACAACTTGCAACCACAACAAAAGCATAGATACATTGGAGTATGAGCATCGCCAACTTCCAATCCTTAATCTAAAAACATCAATTGGGAGAAGTTGGACACTTCTAAGAAATTCAAATAAGCGCTCGTTATTTCAGATCTCTCCCTTTCAATTCAATCATGGGGGAGATGGCCACCTATGCTAATCAATTGAGGCCCTCAGTTCTCTTTAGATTTTTGTTTTACACATTTTTCTTTTATACATTTTTGTTTTACAATTTCTTTAACTTTTCTTGTTTTTATTTTACAACACCATTTATACCTTTTTCATTTATTTGTGTGTTTGATTACTTTGTTTGATTCGTCACTTAATAAGTGCTCCAAAGATGGTATGAACTGTATTCTCTTGGTTGTTGATGTTTGGTTTTTACCTTTAAGTGATGATGTTGATACTAAGGTATGGTTCTTTTGATATAACAGGTAATGAGTTCACATCATCCATGCATCCATAAATTTCTATGGTCTCTCTTGTCTTGGAACTGTACAATCCCTTTCTTCAAAATAATAAGAACTATAAATGAATTGGTAACTGGGCATTTCTCAAACTGAGGAAGGACTCAAGGATTGAAAAGGATGTGGCTTCAAGGGAATTTGATGCATTTGTGTTTGGCCATTCTCTTGGGTGCTTAGATGTTTTCTTCTTGAGTTTTTTTACCATTCTAACGTTACCCAATTATCAAGAAGCTGAGTGAATAAAAATAAAAATAATAAGTCTTTGCATGATGTGGTTCTCACGAAAAAAAAGAGAGTGTGGGAATTCAAAGCATACCCCTTAGATGAAATAATCATCTGGGCTACAAGCACTGGTTATGGAACTAAAAACATGTTCCCTCTAACTAAGGCCCTTCCTCACTTCCTACTTTCTCCTCCCTTGTTTCGTCGGAATGGTGGTGGCTCTTTGAGGGATGCATTCTGGTTACTTCAAGTGGATGGATTGGCCAAATGTATAATGCAAAGTCATTGGATGTGGTTTGTTTGAGACTAGATTTGGAATGGGATCTACTAAGTCACATTAACCATTGATACACAAAGGGCTGTACACCACCTTGTTCTTGAGACTCCATTCCATTCTCTTCTTTTCATTGTTCTTCCTTCATCATTCACCTCATTTCTGGTTGTATCAGTAGTCTATATTTTAGTTGATGCATTGTTTTCTTTTTGGTAAATTCTTGTGGTTAAGACTTTAACTCTTATTTCCAAATGACATTCCCAGAGCCTACGAACTCTTTGAATGTGGGCATGTCAAGGCATTAAGGGCATGAGCCTACTTTGGGGAGGATCCACTAGCATTCCTCTTTGGTGCATCAATTAATTTCATTTCTTTAAACATTTTTGCAATCAACCTTATTTTGTTCATTTCCATCTTGACATCCATTTCATTGACGTTACAGTTGTCTCTTTTTCTCCCTCTGTCTTATTCCTTTTCTTTCTCCATTCTATCGCTACTAGAGGTTCACTCTTAGTCATGGGGGTCCTGACCCAATTTTTTCGATTTTCTCCTAACCCCTACACCTTCGGTAGTCACCAATATTATATCTCTAGAATTCACAATCATCCATACCACAACTTAGCCAATGGACCTTTCATCGAAGCAATGTATCAACTGCATTGTGATTCATTTACCCTTGCTAATATAAGACTGTGTTGTGTGTGCAAATGGCAATCATACACTAATGGATTGGATCTAGAGGGAACACTTGGAATGGATCGGTGCTGAAGCAGCTATGCAAGAAAGGAGATTGATGATGCACTTATGGATGGACAACACAAAGTGCAATCTTGTCATTGGTAGCAAAAAACTTCTCTCTCTCTCTCTCTCTCTCTCTCTCTCTCTCTCTCTCTCTCTCCACTGCCAAATAAGGTCGGATGTCAAATGTATAAAGTGTTCACCCTTGTTGTCGTGAACACCAGTTTTATCATGTTCTATAATGATGATCCATTCACATATCATCCCATTCACCATTAGTTCCATTCAAGTCAATAATCCCATACCTTCCCAATATTTTGTAAGGAACTTGAGGATGAGTTTTTATTCAGTCACGGGGGTATGATGGGACGCGATATCACGTACACGATATCACAGCCCTCCACCACTTCTATAAATAAGAGGCAGCTCTTCCTTGTTTCTCCATCTAGATCTAGACCTTAGCCAAACTGCCATTTTTTCATTCCAGAGTTAGAATAATTTCCATGTGCCCGTAGTAGGAGTCCCAAAGTGAACAAATCTTTATTCGAGCAATTCTGTACCTGAGCACACAATTGTGTACAACAATAAAGATGAAATTTTGGATAAACCTTGCAATGCATGGACTAAGCTAATTAGGATTTAATTACTATTTAATGTTTAAATGCTTTCTTAGGACTTAATCTCTTTTAACCCTCAACTCTCATAGTTAAGTGCATTCAGTATGACCGCTTCGAGCACGTGCGTTACGCTTGGTAATCCCCATAACGAATAGCATTTGGTAATCGCAGTAGCATTACATTGGTTCAGGGTGTGAAACGGCAAGTGGGAACGAATACTGATGCTAGGATGATTAAAGCTTAGCTAGTTAAAGTTAGTTACTTAGTCTCTTCACCCTTTCCTCTCTTAGCATAGGCAATAAAACATAAAAGATATTAAAATCACATGTCTCAACCTTACTTAACCATACAACCGTGACAAATACAAGTAAGCTTGGGAGGACAACGATTGATTAACCTTAAGTGTTCCATAAGGCGTGTAGGCACTTAGTCTACAGAGTTCGACTAGATTGTGCATGTAACACTCGTATTCATATGGTTGAATGTAGGGGTACCTCGCCACTCATCACTTATCAGAAGCCATAGTTTTCAACATTGATAAGGACTTGTCACAAGTTCAAAAAGAGAACTTGGTCTTGACAAAAGATAATCATCGCCTACGAATATTGAGTAGCAAAAGGACCAAATGGTCGAATTCATCTGCCAATAACAAGAGCAGCTAGCTAAGATAAATTTAGATTTGAGGAGGTTGACAGCAAAGAATTGTAATCTCTCAATAAAGAAATTTTGTGCACTTCACCAAAATACAGCCATTGAGGTAGCTACCTAGAATAATGAACCTCTGAAATTGAACAAGTGAAAACCATTATAGGGACGAGGTTAGGCTCCTCAAAGAAGTCAATGAAGAGGAAATTCAAATTGAAAAGGCAAAGATGTGAGGTCCTTCAGTAACTCCAACAACAAGGTGATGTGTGGCAACTCATCTTTGATGGACTGAACACATACAACAAAGCTAAATTTGCTTAAAGAAGTTGTAGATCAAGGAGATGATTGAATATATGGAGCTTGCCAACCTCCATTATGTAAACATGGTGATGCTGACACCAAGAAGACCAAGGTCAAAAATGGAAAAGAAAGTGGCTAGTTCCTAAATCCTCTATGAGGCAGAATTCAAGCACCATAAAGAAACAAAACAAAAGCTGAACATAGCTAACACATAGCTTGAAGTTCATAGGAGCAATTTCACTGATAAACAATCTATTGCTAAAAACCTAGTCAGAAGGATGAACAACTACCATAAGTTGCAGAACCTAGTAAAGACATTCGAAATCAAACATAAGCAATTCACAACTTGGTTCATTAAAACGAAGGAACTATTTCCTTCGATGCCATGCTTGTCAGATATCCCTACACTAGCCCACATCAGTGAAGCCACATGCATTGCTTATGACCCACGTGGCAAGGAAGAAAAGATTAAAGTATTGTTGGATGTTTTCAGACTCCCAGCAGAAGTAGCGGTAGTAGCAAATTAGCCTCAACCTCCACCAGTGCCGAAACATGACAAAGGACCTTTAGCACCACAAGAGCCTCCACCTCTAGGCACTATTTGAGAGTTCATCATGTCATCAGTAATTTTCCATGCACTTATTGTAATTTTTGGTAAGGTATCCAAATCTTGTTGTAATGGACACTCATTTTTTAAACAATGTACAATCTAGCACTTAGAGTTAGTTAGTCAGTTTATTTGTCTTCTTATTAATAAATTCCATACTTTCCCAAATTTTGTAAGAAGCTCGATCCTACTTTGGTTCACTTGAGGACAAGTTTTTAGTCAATCATGGAGGTATGATGAGTCATGAATTAGATAGGCTATGTTCATGGGCATGCATCAATGCAGTACCATTAATGCATGGGAAGATGCATTGACACAGAAGCATCGATGTTGATGTAGGTAGTGCTTGTATTAATGTGCTTACCATCAACATTTATGACACTTTTGATCATGATTGTAGCCATGTTCTTGTAGTTTCTCCTTTTCAGAGTAAGATAATTTTCCTTCTTAGTGCTTGCAATATAGATCTAAGAGATTGTATGATGCTTTATTTGAGTGCCTATGTACCTAAACGTATTGGCATAAACAACAATACAATTGAGATTTCCTACATCCATTGCAACACTTAGACTAGTTTACTCTTTACATTCATCACTTTACTTTTTCATGCAATTTACATTTATGGATTTAAATAATTAATGCTAAGACTTTTACTTTGGAAACTCCAAGTTACAGGTTTGATTTTGATAAGTAATGTTGAGTTACAAAGTTTTAATTTGAGTATATGTATTAGGGGTAAATATTCTTAAAAAAGAAGTTTTTGGTTCTTCATTCCCATGCAATGTTTAAAACACATATTAATTATGAACTTTCAAATATGTTTAAGGAGATGCTAAATTAAAAGAGGGAGTTCACTTTTGAATAATTAATAAAGTATGACAATGATTGAAAACACCAATATTAAGGGCCATAAAAAACCATTGCTAAATCAACAAATTCTACCAACAAAAAAAAGTTTGATAGATAATATGCATGGATAACATCCAATCCTAGATCTTTCCAAACTAGATTAAAATAACTCAAAAAACTTGAGGAACAAGGTAAATAACCAAAAATTTGACAAAAACATACCTTTCAAAAATTTCCTAAGTAATGGATTCATATCAAGTAGGTAACTTGTAGAATGACAAAGAAGCAAGGAATCTGCTTAAAAGATCACTTATTGATTTTAATGGCATTACATGTAATTCTAAACAGATTTGATAGAGAAATATTGGATTCACTAAAAAAAAAAAAGATTTGCTAAAGAAAGCCAAAAATCTTAATCATAGAGATTTTGCCAAAATTGTTAGCTAATTCATCAAATTTGGTAAAATGACAACTTGGATATTCTTCAATATAGTACATGAACTAAAATTTAGCTTAGTTTTTTCAGAATTCTCTTTGTGAAAGTATAGATATATATTATAAATATATAACTAAGCTAGTAATGCTACAACATTACCACAAAATGATTAGGCAAGCCATTAATAGGTGACTCAAGTGGGTTCTGTTAGGCATCGTTATATTCTTCTATAGTTAGCTATGGGTTGTATCAATAGTTAAATTATTTTGAGTCTTTAACACAAAATGGGTGGGCAATGTTTAAATAACAATGTTAAAAAAATAAATACACACTTTTTTTTTGTTATTTTTTTTAAAGGTGGTGTGGTGGGGTGGTGGGTTATGGTTGGAGCCTCAAATATCATCATCACAATCATCATCATCATCCTAGCATTGTCCCAACAAAATGGGGTTGGCTACATGAGTTCTTTTTTGCCATTTGCCTATATGATGACCTATATCATTGTTTGTAGTTTTTTCAAATCATCTTCCATTGTTTTTTCCATGTCTTATTTGGTCTCCATTTAGATGGCTTTCATCAAAAAGGGATTGGAGCCTCAAATATTGTTTTTAACATAATATTTACCCCTAAGACATATAGTCTAATTAGAATTTTCATCATCATCATCATCCTAGCATTATCCCAAACCTTATCTCAACAAAATGGGTTAGCAAACTTTCTAACTTAGTATGGCCTACCAAAATTGAATCCCAGCTTGTTTCAAATGAGGAGTTTTACTAAAATGGCTTTTGCTAGCTTCAATGGCACAGTGTAATTGCAACCCGTTCAATTTTAACGCACACCGTGAAAGTTAATATTCGATATATGTCCTGACCACACATTTCTTAATAAAAATAAAGTAGACATCCGGTACAGAAATGACCGTGGGAGGAGGCCCTGCAATTATGCATTGGAATTCAAAGCCGAGTCCAAACTGTGGGAGGAGACCGTGTAATTTTGCAGTGCAATTGACGAGCAACCTCAGTGCTACCTTCAAAATCGTTATTTGCATTGGAATTCAGCTGAACTTGAAGTCACAGAGGTCAGCGCGAAAAGGAGGATAGTGAGCTTGGTAAGCTGTTTAAACCCTTGCAAAACCTCCATCAGCGACGCAGTCCACTGTCACAGTTCCTATTCAGCTATTCGTCTCGATTCTTAATGCGATGCACAGGGACCCAAACGCCCTCAGAAGAGTCCTGTCGCTCTACTGCAACAGATGCTTGCACCGCATAATGCCAGTCCTAACAGGTTCCATGCTGCACACAGAATTTTGCTGCTCCAATTTCTTCAACCCAAGTCTTGAATTTTTTCAGCAATTTGTGGGTTCGCTGCTTTTCAAGCTTCCCAATGATAGATAGCGCCGATCAATACGATGAGCCCTCAAACTCATGTGCCAGTGATCCTGAAGCTGAATCCAAAACCACAAAATTTAACAGTATTGTGTCGAAGAAATCACACAAATATTGGAGACAGGGCGGTGACAGTAATGATCGGAAGATTAAGGACAAGACACAGAATCGGAACAAAGACATTGGGTGGAGAGAATGGAAGGTAAAGGGGAGAGATAAAGATAAGGGCAGGGTTAGTTTTAGCGGGAATAAAAATGCTGTGGAGAGAATGGAAGGTAAAGGGGAGAGATAAAGATAAGGGCAGGGTTAGTTTTATCAGGAATGAAAATGCTGTCAAAAAGACACTTGGGAGTGAGCAGGTTAAGCAACAGTCGAAGCAGAAGTAGGGGGAGGTGGAGGAAGTAAAGGGTACATTGAAGTCTAAAAATTTGAAGAAGAAATTGAAAGCAGGGATGGTGGATGAGGATGAGGAAGAACTGGATGATGACATTCCCTTTGAAAACAATGTATCAATAGAGAAATGGTTTACTCCACTGAGTGCCGAAGAGAAAGAGCAGAGGACCCAGGATTTGGAGAAAGCATTTTTGGAGGTTTCTGGTACAGATGCACAGGTGGCTGCAAACTCAATTCAGAGTTGTAAGAAAAGGGCCATGATTGATGCCTCCAAGGTTGCATCTTTGTGGGATAAGGCTTACAGGGTCAGGGTATATGAAGAGAATGGCAGGTCTGTTGTGGGTATTAAAGGAGACAGTGATATTGAGGAGAAAGAGGAAGAAGAAACAGAGAATTCTGGTGAAGTTCATGAGACAAGGGATCAGTGGGTTAGTCCAATGAGCCCAGAAGAACAGCAGAGGAGGACCTTGGAACTGCATCGGGCATTGCTGGAAATTTCACTAGGACGAGCTGATGATGATGAGTATGTTTCGGAAGATCCCAATGGAGTTAGGAAAGAGGATCAGCTGTCTCTGAGCGTTGGAATAATAGGAGCGCCGAATGCAGGAAAGTCCACTCTCACTAATTTCATGGTGAGTTTTGTATAATGTTGATGGTTTCTTGCTTGGGGAACATTAATGGTTTGTTACTAGTGATGGATTGTTTTATACTGTTATAATATATAGTTTTTATTCGTTCCCTATTATGAATGATCTGATTGGATAGTGATATTTTATAGGTACTTATAGTCGCTATTAGTCATGTGACTGAGGTTATGGTATATTATATAATTAGCCATTAATAATTTGTCTTCATCTATCATTTTTTTCCAGGTTGGAACAAAACTTTCTGCAGTTTCCGGGAAGACTAATACTACAAATCATGAAATTCTTGGAGTTATGACCAAAGATAACACCCAAATTGTATGATTATTTTGTCAATTCATGAATTGAGAATTTTCATTTGTCTTACTGCATGCTAATGTAGTACAGTTATCGATGCAATTCATCATTTACAGATTATAATAAGTTTTATTATTAAATATGTTTTTTAACGAATAATAAGGTTCCTTTCACCTAATATACATATGATTAGATTTAATAATTAATTTCCTGTTTATTTAACTACTTTATAAAAGCAAGACCATTCAACTATAATAAAATAGATATCAATCAACAGGATGTGATTTATATGTGGAATCTGCTTCTGTCTCCAAACATGATGACAGTACACTTTCTAGGAAACACTGGCACTTTCTAGGAAACATAGGGAAGTAAAAGAAATAGAAGATACAAAATGATGATGATGTGACGAAGGCTTGATGTAGCAAGAGTTTTAAAGCAACAATGCTTCATGAGAAAAACCATCCACTTGAAATTAAAGATTTAAACTTTGGTCCAAAAATCAAGAGCGTCTTCTCAACAATGTTTACATCTTCAATTTGAAATTGATATATGATGGAAATTCTACCCAAACAAAAACTGAGTTAAAACTTGATCATGAATAATGCAAAGGTTGTGTTGTAGAGGCATCACTTCACAGATTGTAAACATGTGAGTAGCAGTCTTGTATTCAGTAAATTACTTAGAAACTTTAGTATGACTAGAAAATTAAAAAAAAAAATATATTTAACTTGAAATAACCAAGGGATGTGAACAAATATGTTCATCATTACTCTACCACTACTGTTATTGGGCCTGAAACAGCTATATAGCGATCCAGGTGCATCATAGTAGAAATCTATCCTATTGCAAGACATACTAATTATTCTTCCCTTGTACAATCTCCACAGAAAAAATTGTGAATAAGGTCAATCATTGACAAACATTTAGAAATACTTGGAATGAAAAGACAGCAGAAAATATCGCTCACCACCTGGTTATCAGTAGGACCTTTTCATAGAAGATAAATCACTATTCGTCATCTGCCAAACTGGTTAAAAATGTCAGTTTAGTTACAACATAAAATTTCAACATGTATTTAGAATCCATAACATATACATCATATCCCGGTGCTCATAATCTGAAATATGATGCAGTTTTTGTGACAACTTCCAACATAAATTTAATTGTATGGATCACTGCTGCACAAAAATTTGACTGTATTCGAAGTACTCATGTTCAGATGCAAGAAATTCCTTAGTAGTAAAGTCATCTGTTTCCTATCATCTCTTTTGAGCAACAGATATTTACAACCTTGTAGGCTCTAGCATTATCTAGAAGTTTATAAATGATTAGTAAAAAGAATGAAATTAATTGAACTTTTGTAAAGTCAACCTACTATGAAGGCATGATCATCATAGTATAACAAAATTACCCAAAAAGAAAAAATCTGTTTAGGATGTTGCTTCAAATATTACAGTAATTATGCAACATTTCTTACTATCTAGAAAAGCAGGAAATGATTTAGTTTTAGTGACATATAAACCTATGAGGCATAATATTAAGTACCATTATTACAGCCCTTTTCATGTTGTCTCTTCAAAAGTAATGGTTTTGGTAAAAGCATCCAGGGCACTGCTTCAAGAGTCAGTAGGGGCAAATTAATCAAATGCAGTAACAAGAGAACAGGGCCAAATGTAAAACCAATTATACAGCAGTAAGAATAATCATCCAAAATAGAGCGATGTGAATGATCCATAAATATTTAAATGACACACATTTTAAGATTCACAAATTGTTAAGTAGAAGTTGTTTAATAATTATTAATAAAGGATGATATTTTCTTGCAGTAGTTGGGTGGAAAAGAGTTGTTTGTTCTTTTAGCAAATTGTCTTGTTGATGGGTTAAACCTTTACTATTAATTTTTTTCAGCAGTTATGACTTGTAGGCACAAAAGTTTAACTCTACAACATGTCTTTGTAAATAAGAATTTCTAAGCATGTTGGATTGCTAAATGTACTATTACAGTTATTTTTTGATGCTCCAGGGCTTGCACTGAGAAGTGATGGCATTCCTTATAATAATGACATCAGGCAGCATGTGGAGAGTTGTTGGAAAAATATCCAGCTTTATGATTTGCCTATTGATTGATGTCCATTGCCATATACAAAGGTATTCAGTCATTCATTTGCTAGTTTTTCTTGGGTTTGCCATCTTGTATGATTGGGTATGTGTTTTAAGGTATTATTTTGAATTCCAGACCGTTAACCTTAAAGTTTGCCTCGTAGGTAAAAATTCATTAGAATGGAGTCCATGTGAAGATTCTAGCATTGTGATGACTATTACAATAAACTTACATAATGAGCCACCCATGGTGGCAGCTATCCTGCAATGTATGCCATTACAGTTTCTAGAGTTGCCTCATAGCTTCTTTAACCTCACATATTTAGGGTTAACCTAGGGACATTTCTTTGCTTAAATTAAGTTATAATTTTATAATTTTAACGTATGAGGCGTAGCTCATTTGGTTGAGTACGTGGATTGTGGCTGTGCAAGCTATAGGTTCAATTCCAAGGGGGTTATGATAAAACATATGTTTAGGGGATATGACATTAAGTACGCATCCAGCCATAGAAATTTTTTGTCAAATCATTTACCTACTTTGATAGTTTATCCCATTTTGTTGCAATACAAGCATGATGATGATAATGATTTGAAGACAGCCAATCTTTGATCTACTTGCTAAAAACTACAGTCTATAACATTTTATATTCTTTCAAAGAAATAATAAAATAATAATCATCATCCTAGCCTTGTCTCGATAAAATGGGGCCAGTTACATGAGTTCTTTTTTGCCATTTTCTTCTATTAAGAGCTAGATCCTTATCTATCTGCAGTTTCTTTTTATCATCTTCAATCGTTTTTTCTTATCTCTTTTGGTCTTCCTTTCTATGGCTTTCCTGGAATTATGAATATTACTCTTGAACAGTAACCTATTCACATGCAAACTCATATGATTGATTTTAAAGGTAAAAGTCACAGGTCTGTGCTGATGAAAGTTGGGATGGATTCAAGCATTATGATTGAGAAAAATTATTTAACATCTTAAGATTTTTTTATACATCTTTCTCCGACTTCCTGCACATAAAAGCATCAACAAACTGCATATGTTTAAAATCAGGGAGGCTATAAGCTTTTGTAATTTCTTTAACTTGTCTCTAATTAGCTTCAACAATCATAATGTGAATAAAATGTGAGAAATGATTGCCTTTTGACAATCTATTGCCATTGTATAAAGTGTTCTTTGGGCTTCCCTAATATGTAAAACTGAAAACGATTGGCTTGCATAATGCAGAATAAAATACTTGATTAACTATAAAATCCTTGATTTCAACTATATAGTTGCAAATAATTATTACCATGGTTTGGCCTTTGAATGTTTCCGGCTTTGTTTCGTATGTGCCGTTTGAAGGCATGTTCATGATGTACATAGAAGTTGGTGTCAGATGATTACAATAAAAATTATCATCAAGCCACTTATCAACCCTAACAGGCCACCACAAGTTGATGGGATAAAGGCTACCATGATGATGATTTTGTCAATTCGTAGATAGAATTTTTGCTCTTGTTTTCTTTTTTAATATATATATATATATTGGAATACAAACCCCGATTCTATGGTGGCCGGGTCACACAAATTGTGATATTACAGAACACAGAAAGGACAATTGCAAACTGATCCTCTTATAAGTGAGGTAACAATGCTGTTGCTATACCCTTGAAAAGCCTTATGATATGCAATAGTATCCTGCTAGAAGGTAGCACTACAGCGCACAAAGATCTTGCAATTTTTTCCTTTTGTTAGAAAATTTGATGATTATGTTCTATCCAGATAGTATACCAAATACACTATTAAGTTAAAAAAAATCAGAGAATGAAGTTGTCGCGGGCCTTCGTTGATGGGCTTGTTCAGTTGTTCCTCCAAAAGATTCCATAAGCGAACTGTAACAGGACACTGAAGAAAAAGATGCTGTATTGTCTTTGGTTTATGATGGCCAAGACTGCAGTTCTGAATTGATATAATCCCTTTTCCACATAAGAAAGCTTTTGTAGGTAAACGGTTTGCATAACTTTTAAACATGAATAATTTAAGTCTTGGTGTAGCTATTACCCTTAAAGTCCATAGCATTCTGTATTCGTTTATTAGGTGGTAGAACTTGATAAGCATTTTGTATTTCATAATCTTGAAGCCCTTGCTGGAGCCACACAACATCTTGAATCTGGGCATATGCTGTGAACCAATGCGTTATTTTCTCTAAACATTGCTAGATTGGCAATGGGTTAAGGATAGGTGGGGCTGTGATGAAAGTATGTCTATCATACAAATATTTCACCCTCATTACTTGTGCCTGCTGTTTATTTTCATTGCAAAGATTCCAAACAATTTTTCCTAAAGGACTTGTATTCATTTCTCTTAGATGATGGAGATTCCACTGCCCAAATTTCCATGGCTTGCAAATCATCTCCCTTCTTGTTATAAGACTTAAAGTTATCCTATCAACCTTCTATCGTTATTGTTTTTAATGGTTGTCATTTCTATACATGTGCATATTTTTCCCCTTAGTTTCTTGATGTACCTTCTTGCATCCCTTTTTTATGTACTCTCATTTTCAAGAGTCTTCTATTTCCTTTTTGAGCCAAGTTTTAAATGTCATCACTCATTTGAATACGGAGTTCATTTTCACTTTGTTCTTAATTTTATGCTTCCTCTTGGTGTAGTCAACGAGATGATGTAGACTGTTATACCTATACTTAAAAAAGAAAAATTACATCGCTTTATTAAGCAATGTCACATTTTCAATTAAATTCCCACATCTTATTGTTTATCTTTGGGACTTGTTTTCCTCTTAGGAAGTGTTGTGCTATTGAACTCTGCTGAGGTATGACTTTGAATTTCCTGTGGGCTTTCAACACCATTCTATTGTTTATGCATGTGATTTAACCTCACAAGCAATCAGTATAAATTCTTTAGTAATTTTTTAAAAATAATTTCTTCCATTAGGAGAAACATTTCTTCTATAATTCGTATTAGAGTTGAGTATGGTTGATTGATGCAGTATTGCATTGTTAATTGAAAAAGATAATTTTTCTTTTGGATTCTTCTATTTGTTCATAGATATAGTAACATACCTTTGAGTCTTCTGACGGAAATCAGCTCAATTAATTTATTACAGGCCAGATCATAGGGTGATAAAGCTTGTGGAAACCATGGGAGAAAAAGAACACCCTCACCAAAAAAGAATTCTGTGCTTGAATAAGGTAGATTTAGTTGAGAAAAAGAAAGATCTGCTAACAGCTGCCACTGAATTTGGAAAGCTTGCTGGATATGATAAGTAATTCACTATCTCATGTTACAATTGTTTATTCTTGTTCACTATCTCATGTTACAATTGTTTATTCTTGTTCATTATTCATTTGTTTGCAGCCT
This sequence comes from Gnetum montanum, assembly GCA_015680685.1. Taxonomy (NCBI): domain Eukaryota; kingdom Viridiplantae; phylum Streptophyta; class Gnetopsida; order Gnetales; family Gnetaceae; genus Gnetum; species Gnetum montanum. The sequence continues at coordinate 326,904 of MNCI01027315.1, forward strand.
TTTTAATGTTTATGCTTATGCAGATTTTTCATGATATCAAGAGAGACGGGATCTGGTGTGAAGGATCTTATAAATTATTTAACGGATCAGGTAATAAATGTTGCTTAATATTTCCATGATTGGGAACACATTAATTGATCCCATTCATCTAAGATAGATGGTCGGTTCATTAGATACAGATTATTTTACAAGTACTGCTTATGCAGAGAACATTATTTTTTTGTAGAATTACTGAAGGTTGAAAAAAAAATTAGAATACTCTTTTAGTTATCTTATTTTCATTTAACTTACAATGGGTCCTTTATGTAAAGTTAAGGCTGTTGGAAGGCCTTGGGATGAAGACCCGCTTACAATGGATGAGAAACATGTAAAGCATTTGTCATATGAAGTTAGTTGTATGAGAAAAAATGCTGGATTGCCTTCACCAGGTAAAACATGTGGTATTGTAAATTGCATGTCATGTGAGCACAAATCTGAATTTACAATCAATATTTATTAATAGTTCCCTCTAGTTTAGGAAATTCCTTATGCAATGGATCATCAAATAATTGACTTGAAGTATATGGAAGATGGCTCTTTGTGAATCGAGCATCACTTCATTGTGAACAAAGTTGGTCACCGGAAAATCATTGTTGGGAAGAACGGATCTAAGATAAGGTGAATATCTCTTCAAAGAAAATCTTTAACATTATCTTTGTATTGACTTGAATGACAGAAGTCACCACATAGTGTTTGACACTTTAGACTGATGATATCCTGAATCAAAGTTTGGTAGTTATATAGACCTGAATCAATCCAGCAGTGTAATTTTATTTGTTTATGAGGCCCGAGCTATAGTATTACCGAAACTGAAATGGAATTTTTACTTACTTTCATTAAGATCCTCTTGGATCTGTTAGACAGAGTAGTTTCAGAGTAGCTTTTATGGATTTTTTTTCTTTAACATTCATAACTCAGTAGTGGCCACCGGAATCAAACTTGTGACCTGGAGTTACCAGTCTAAGACTTATGGTAACAGTATTAGAAGAAGTAGGATCCTGGTATTGCCAAAAAAATAAAAAATAAAAATAAAAATAAGAAGAAAAATATATTATATATCTTCAACAATGTTTTTTTTTATAAAAATTTTGTCCATAATAAAACCAAGAAACATGATTATTTGAGTTGCAAGACATATACAATAGGCAAACACATAATTACCATTTGCAATTAGTGGAAGTGCCTGGCTCCCATTCACCTCTGAAAAAGAAGAAATAGTTTTCATTTTTCTCCTTTTTTGCATATTTTTTAAAATGATAAAATGGAAACCATGGTTCTTCATTGGCTGGATACATAGGCAAGGAGAAAATGGATTGATAGATCGACTTGTAATAATAGGCATATAAAAGTTCAGCAAACACTTCTATGTCATGGCAGTATTAAAGAACATGCATCTTAAAAAAAGGAAGGTATAGTCTCGGTCGAAAGGCAGAGAGCTCCTGCCGTTAAGGTAGGGGCTCTCGTTATTAGGGAGAACCCCCCTATTGGTGAAGAGGAGCCTCCCTTGAATAAAAAAGATGCTGGTCTCCTTGAGGGAAAGGCACCAGCGCATGAAGAGGAGGTCCATAGGGACCTGGGAGGAACTTCCGACCAGGCTTCTGCCATCGTTTTACGTCAACCAGAAGTGAGATTGCAACCAAATGTTGGTGAGTTTGGCAATATGTCTGCCTTATCATAGTCCATTTTAGTCATTGCTAACATGTTTGGTTATGCAACAGGTGCTACCGTCGATGCCACAGGACCCCCTCCAGTTCACATGGGCTCCTGGGCTAAAATCCCTGACAAGTTTATGTATATGTAGGGGATTTTTGATGACATGATTGGTCACCTTCAACAGGTGGACCCTGAAGTGGGTAATAGTAGTGTTGCTAGCTCTCGCGTTGTTATGCTAAGGTTTCTTGCATTTGCTACTCGTGTTATGCTAGTGCGACTAGTGTGTTCTTTGTGTCATGGTAGCTTCTCAACTCAAGTGGGACCTGACACGACCTTTGAAAGTAGTGCTATGTTCACATTCCCACCGGACGTGATCGAGGTGTCTCATCGTGCATACGACGAGGTCTGCAAGTGCGCTTTACACTCAGCATGTTCTCTATGGGAGTGCAAGCATACCAACGAGGAGCTGTGGAAACAGGCCCAAAAGGTAGAGCAAAGAGAAGCTATCCTGAGGGCTAAGGTGGATGACCTCAAGTCGAGGAATGAGTTCCTCATGGCCTACAGCACTAACAACGAGGACTGGTGCACAGCTATGGTAGACCACACCAGGTTTTGGACAGTTGCGCATCAGAATGTCGAGACTACCGGCGAACTAATAGAGCAGCAGATGTAGATGAATCTACTAGATCATAAGTGTCAGGATCTAAGAGACATCAGCGCCAAGATTTACGAATGGGGGTAGACCCAAAGAAATCATAAATATATGTATAAACAGGAAAATGTCGCCCATCGTAAGTTATATGAAGCCACTGTTGTGGGGGCATTTACGTACGAAGCATTCGTAAATTCCATTGACGCTTCTGCGGCCTATACCAGGTTCAGAGAGCAGGTCAATGCCACGAAATCTCTTGACTGGAAGATGGCCCTTCCCACAAGAGAGACCGCGACCGAGTTCTTTTCTCCAGGGCCACCAAGATGGACACCCGCCGAAAGGGAGAGAGCTACTACAACAGATGCTACACCAGGCAGGAGGCGTTGGGTAGATATCACAGTAGAGGAGGTCTGGCATTGCCATGGGCTTGTTTTAGACTAGATACCCTTCGAGACAGATGTGGGCCCTTCTCAGGTTAGCCGCTCTCTACCGTGTTAATGTTTATGTTCATGCTCTATTGTAGTTTGCGTTTATTATCCTAGCTGACCACTTCACCCCTACGATGCATGCCCCAGGTAAGGGTGTAGCGCCTGTGGAGGGAGGAAATGAAGCGTCAGCGAGAGATAAAGCAGGCGAAGGTAATGCACGAGGCAATGATGTAGGAACATAAAGCAAAAATGATGCGAACAGAGACAACCCATGACCGCATGGGAATTTTTTTTAAAATTTTGAATTTTGGAATTTTTTTACAATTTTGTGTAATGCAAACATTAAAAAACAACAGTTTTGAATAAAGCAAGAGGATTTTGCGCTAACTTGTGTATTGCATACGTGCGTTTTGTATAAAATCTTCATCCTTTCATGTGATAGTTTTAGGCCATTTCAGGCCATTACGTAACATGCCAAAGAGATGATGCGTCAACCACTTGAACAAAGGCTAACTGGTAACTTATGCTAGTTTAAGGCCATTTCGGGCCATAGCGTAGTTTTAGGCCATTTCGGGCCGTTGCACATCGCTAGTTTTAGGCCGTTTCGGGCCGTAGTGTGGAAGCATATGAGCAGTGTGTGGGAAGGAAGGAGTGGGGTTGCTATGCTAGGTGAAGCTGCTTCTTGACCCAATGCGAGTTGAGTGAGACATAAGGCTGAGGTGCTCTACCAGGCCCTTCGTCTACATCGTCGCCTTCCACTTGGAAGGGCAACTCAGTCCATGCGTTTTCATTTTGGGGATCAACTTGTTGAGCCGACCCCTCTGCCGGGTAGTCAGTGTAGATTGCTATAGGCACTTCGTTCTCAAAAGTTATGACCTCTAAGCCTTCCTCCACACCTACATTGTGGATCACTTGCATTGCTACTTCGTCACCGTGGATCACCACTTCTCTGCCTACGTAAGGCAAGTGGATTTCCTGGTGTATGGGTGAGGAAACAGCCCTAAGTTATGTTAACCATGATCTCCCCAAGATCAGGTTAAACTCGGGCATTTCCTCAACCACGATGAACGTTGCATTTGTAGGGAACTAGTCCCCTACTATGAAGTTCATGTGAACTGTGCCCTTGACCACGACCCGTGCCCCATTGAACGACCTTAGGCATGAGGTCGTTGTGGGTTTGATCTGGTCGACCAAGCCCAGCTTGTCCACAATGGGGAAGGGGATGACATTCGTGGCGGCCCCATCATCAATGTGTACCCTTTGGATCTGGTGTTGACCAACCTGAATTGTCATGAAAAGGGACGCCGTAGTCACCTAACCCCTCTCGGGGCCTTTCCTAATGGCATCATCGCATAAGGTTAGTTGAGGTTGTTCTGATCGTGTAGGCATGGAGGGAAGCATGACTGAGTAGATCGCTTCTTCCTTCGTTGGCATGTCTTCGTTGACCAGAGTCACTATCAACATGCAGATTAGAGCCTCGCGATGTGGGATAGATGTCATGATTAGGTCATACAAGCGCAACGTAGTGTGTTTTTTTGTTTTAGAGCTTGTTTGACCTGTGTGAGGATGTCTAAGAGATCTTGGTCGCCCCCTTGTTTGATGCTTTCCTCTTTTTCTATCCATCCCAGAAGATAAATTTCTCAAGGAAAGGCGACTTCGGATCTGTGTTCAGATCCTTGTTGGTAGAGTGATGCAGGCTATGTAGTCGTGTCAACCTTCATCTTTGGTGGCAAAGGTATAGATGCAAGGGGCGAGGACGTAGGCTTGGTGGTACCTTTGATGGTACTTCCCTTCGATGTCTCACCTGCAAAGTGGACTTCTTACCTTGAGGGGTGAGAAGGCTGTTTAGCTGTGTTGCATGGGATAGGGGCCGTCAAGGGTGTCAGCCCCCTAATGATGAATGGAGCTAGAGATGTTAACGGGTGGGGCCACGTGGCCCCGCTGATAGGTGGCACAAAGGTGGATGCCCGTGGTGGGACTTTCAAGATGAATGACTGTTGCGAGCTTCGACCAACTGCTGCTGGTGCTGGTGCACTATGCTGAGGCACACGAACCACAAATGGCTGCTGAGGTGGCCTGGGATCACTGTCAATGCTGATGGCATTGATTACGTAACCAACATTGTTGGCGTTGAGGGGATCTGTGTAGACATACATAGATTGGTTTTCGGGGTGCACTGGGTTGCTTTCGTCCAACACCAGTTTTCCATGGTCGATTAATCTTTGGATGTCATCCTGTAACTCCAGATAGTAATCCATGTTGTGACCGCACTGTTGGTGGTAGTCACAAAACTTGTCTAGCCTGAAACCCCTAGGGACTGGAGGCTCATTGGGCAGGGCCAAAGAGGGGTTCCTAAGGAGCTCGCAATAATGTTGATGTCTTGCGATTGCTTCTTCTAACATCTGCTTGTGTTGGATGTATCCCGCTGCCAACAGTTGCTTCAGAAGCTCTAAAGGCTTGAGAGGTAGTGGGGTGTACTTTGAGCGGTTTTCGCGCTCAGAGTTGGATTTGGGTTGTGCAGATGTCTCGGGCATAGGTATAGCAGGTTGTGGTACGTGGCCCTATTTGGGCATGGGGTTGGCCACGGGTATGGTTGATTTCTTGTTATTCTTGCTACCATTGTTGCTAGGTTTGAGCTTGGCCTCGATTGCCACAACAGCCACTATGGTTGTTGGGGCCTTACCCTTGTCCTTTTTTGCGAAGGTGTTTTTGTAAGCGATGTAGGCCGGATCTTTGCTTACCTTGACCGCGTCCTGTATGCTCTTAGTCTGAGCGAAAGCTTGACTAAGAGAGCGAGGATCAAGGTAGTACAGTTTGAACTTAATGAAGTCGTTCACTGTACCCTTAAAGACGGCCAACAAGTGGGCCTCCGCGATGGGCTCACGAATTTCGTTAAGGGTTGTGCTCCAACGTTGAATGAACTTTTGGACAGGTTCTAGCGAGTCTTACTTCATGCTCATCAACTGATCCAACATGGTTTCTAGCTTCAAGTTGTACTTGAAGTGTGTCACGAACTGGTTTAGGAGTTCTTCCAAAGCTGAAATGAATGAGCATGGCAACGCACAGTACCAATCTAGGGCTTTCTTGGCTAGGGACATGGCGAAGACGCGAATGATCGTGTGCGACCATTGTTGCAACAGTAAAGATTTAGGCCTGAAGGTGACAAGATATGCATTGGAATCTCCCTCCCCATCATACTTCGTGAAGTGTGGGAGAGATATCCTTGGAGGCAGTGTCAAAGTAGGGATTGCAGGGTTGATGAGGTCATCCTAGTAGAAGTCCATGACTTGTACCATGTCAAACCTAGCAGCCTTGAGGCATTTTATTTCCTCAGTGAGGGTCTAGATGAGCTGGAATGCTTGGTCCAGACCTGACGACATTGTAGATAGTTGGGGAGCTCTGGAGGCAGCTCCCACCTTTGGCATGGCGTGGGTGGCAGCATGACCCATCAGCGGTACCACTAGGACGATCCCCGTGAGCGGTGCGGTTTGTGTTGTCCACCACCTGGCAAGTGGTGTTGTTAGGGCAGCAACCGTGGGTTGGGCTGCCAGATGGACCGCTTGTATCATCGGCAGCATAGACCATAGCCCCATGTTGGGTTGTACCATCTGCGAGGCTTAGTGGGCTTGCAAACAGATGTAGTGAGATATCTGCGAAAGTTGCGGGGTAGGCAAAGGAGCAAATGGGACCCACCATAGTGGGTGGAACAGATGTGAATGTAGGAATGGAAACAGAAGCCGCGTATGATTATGAAATAGGCACGATATCAACATGTGGCAGGGTAGCCGTGATTGGCGGATGATGTGCTATAGGAATGGACTGCCGAACAGCTTGCAAAGGGATAGTAACTACAAACGACACAGGAGAAAGAGGGTGTTGAAACCCCACGATATTGACGTGGCTACCCATAGCCGTTGTAGTTGCGAGTTGCGGAAGCATAGGCGTAATCACAAAGGGAGTGGTGGCAGACAGCGTCTTAGCCCAGAAGGACTGGGTAGGAGGGACCAGAACGGGGTTGGTTGGACCTCCCTCGTCTGATTGGGAATTGAGTTCCTCTTGTCCATCCTGAAAGGCGTCATCTTGGTTGGACGCTATGTTCTGTTGCTCCCTAAGCCTAGTCAACTGGATTAGTTGGTCTAGAAGGCTTTGATCAGTTTATGTTAAAGGTAATGAAATGTTGGGAGTAGGAACAAACTCCTTCTCATTGCATTTAGCGAACTCGAAGCTATGTTTGTCCTCAAGTTCGTGTACATCCAAGGGCAGATTTTCTTGCACCTTTGCATAGAGGAAACTATAATGCTCATGTTGCTGGCCAATCCCTCAGGTTCTTGGTTTTGGATTTTGAGAGATCGATGTGTCTCCAATGTCTGGTTCAGTGGTTGTTTAGCACCAATAGTGCCTTGAACCGTGATGGGAACTTCAACGTTGAAGGTGTTAGCGGCAGTGTTCGAAAAAGCCATTGTTAAGCAAGTAGTTATGCAAAAAAGCGCAAAAAGTTATGCAAAAGAGCGCGAAAAAACAAAGAAACTAGAAAATAGCAAAAAGAAGGCTTTACATCTTGCCAAATTCCTGGGGAACTATCAAAGCAACCGGTCTGTACCACACGTGATGGGGTATAGAATGCATGCAAGACTACCATAAGATAGGCAAGCTAACTAGTGATCAAGAAGGCTTTGCATCTCACAGGGTCCCCGAGGGACCGTCGAAGCGACCGATATGTACCATGCGAGATGGGGTACATAACGCATGCAAGAATACCGTACGATGGGTAAGTTAGTTGGCGATTGGAGGTCTTGTTTTTTGTAGGGCTCCCGAGGAATCGTCGAGGCAACCGATCTGCATCGCACAAAGTGCAAACAACTACAAAATGGTGTCACGTTTACGCTAATGTGTATCAGGGTGCAGAAGGCTCACAGAACTACTGTGACACATGGAAAAGGCACCAAAAGCCCCTCCTTCTAGCACCAGAAAACTGTAGCGACTGAAAACATCGACGACTAAAAAACACCGAGGGATCGGCTGGCACGATAGTCTCAACCCCGTAGCCGTGGGAGGGCCGTGCTAAGTGTGAGTGGATACGGAGTGCCCTGAACGGTCTAGTCAATCAGATAGGGATTTAATCGACGTCTATATAGCCTTTTGCAACATATAGTTTTGAAAATGGGAACGAAAATGTCAAGTAATGCTTGAAAGTAAATAAAGCAGAAAACTGTGCCAAACACAACAATAAGTAGGAAACAAAGTAAAATGCAGTTAGAAAAATGCACCACTCCGAAGCCACAAGTTTGCTCTGTCAAGGTGAATATAGTCAGTTGCACAGTGTGGCAGAGTGTAGAGATCCTGAGAGTAACTAGGACGTGTAGAGCAAAATAGGTTGTGCGCTTGGGCGCGGACTTAGGTGTTGAAAATGCCAGGATTCTACCAAGGTAGTAGAAGGGGGATGGAATGCCAGCTGAAAATGCTAATTGTTTGCAGTGTCAAACAGAAAGCTTACAATGCTTAATGTTACAATGTGCCGGGAAGAGAACTTGAGTGCTAGGGAGAGGAAAAGTCAAAGAATCGGGAAAAATTTCGAACCTTTTGAATGCTGCTCGTTGGGGTATTTATTAGACCAAGGACACACAAAAGGGGCAGTTTGGATGCCATGTGCCTTGGGCCCACATTGACTTGCTTGTGCTGCACGTGCCATGCATGACCGTTGGACTTACATGACTATTGTAATGCAAGCCTACCATGCCGTAACTGTGAGCCTGCCACGCCGTAATTGCACCGTCAACGTCTGAAGACGTGTGCCAATGGTCCAATTAGGTGAAGTGCATTGATGTCGTACAACCACTTGCATGCCTCACTATGCTTTGTAGCGTAGCATGCTTAGCGTAGCGTAGCACCTTGTCGTGCATTCCGCTACATGTGTGTTGCATGCTTGCTACGCTGCGTAGTGTAGCGACCAGCCTTAGTTGCGAAAATTTTTCCAATTTGTAAACTTTGCTTCCTGTGTTGCGAGACTTGCAAACTTGTTGATTCTGCCCTTTGAGCTACCTTCTGTCTCTTTCGCAGGATTGCTACACCTCGCTGCGCCATGTAGCTCAGTGTAGCATAGCAGCAGACATGGTCCACCGCTTTCTAATGGAAAGAAACATTGTTGAAGGACTTGAAGTTGAGCGAGGGAACTGGTTGTATAGTTGTTGCCATGCTACGCTATGCTACACACCGTAACATGGCACTTCATTCTGCAATCATTTTCTGAGGCTTGTTATGCTACATGGTGGGGCGTAGCGTAGCAGACTTCATGACTTAGAAGACTTGCTGAACTATTTCGTGCATCCTGAGCTCTGCTGTCAACTCTACGCATTATTTCTGAGTAGGTTGTCGGCTCGGCACACTACTTAGGTGGACAGACAGGATGATCCGTAGAGCCTATTTACACCTAAGTAGAAAATTTTCCGAACTGGCTAGCCTAAATTTAGAGCATTCTCCTCCCAAAGAACTGTCGTGATGTTGCGTGAATTGCAAGGCCTAGTGAAGTGAGAATGACCTCGAATTTTTTGGGGTGTTTCAGCACGATGTTGATTCAGGTGGTTTTATAGCTGTTTGAGGCATCTCTATTTCATCAGAGCTTTTAGTGTGAGTTGATTTTATCTTGGCATGTTCTCATCATGTGTTTGGCATACTTTTGACTGGGCGTGATTAGTACTCACGCTGCACTCACATTGTACTCACGCTTCCAGCGGGACCTCAACATGAGTGAGATAAAAATGATATATTTCACACCAAATTTTTGATCTTTAAAGCATGTTTCTTAAGTACAACAATTTTTTGACTGTGGTTGACCTTGAGAGTGATCTGCAAGTCAAAAATTCAGCTTGGATATGCCTTGTTTTAAACCACTTTTGGTAGCTCACACTGGGCTCACGCTGCCAATGTGAACTCAGCATGACCACAACGTGAGCTATAAAAACTTGTAATTTTGAACCTGAAATCTGGAATTATGGAGGCTAGAACCTGAAGTTGTCAACAACGAATCCTAAGGATGACTTGCACCTTGGAATTCATGTCATTTCGACTCAATTTTGAGGCTTTCAGAGTTGCTCATGCTACCAGTGTGACCTTAGCATGACCACAACGTGAGTCAGAAAATTTGTACTATTCGACCTGAAATTTGAATTCCCGAATGCTGAAACTTGAACTAGACACAACAGTGACCCTTGAGAATGACTTGCACCCTTAGATTAAACCACCTTTGAATTGATTCTGAAGTCATCGGAGTTTGCTCACACTGAGGGCAAGCTAGCTTGACAAGTTGAGCGTGAGCAAGCTGGCTTGAGCGAGCTAGCTTGAGTTCCATGACTTAGTCAAATTTTTGCCTCCAAAAGCTCAAAAGTTATGGGTTGTTTTCATTTCAAAGTGCTCGGCCTAAATTAGTGGTGTTTCAAATAGTTAGCAAATTTAGGAGAGACTAGAGCACGAAACTTAACAATTCCCTCTAGGCCTACCACTCCAACTGAAAGCTCCACATAGGCTACTCTCCCTATGAGTTAATGTATGGAAAATTGCGAATTCTTCCCATTTAATCCAAGCTTCGTATACTTTCAACAACTAGTGATCACAACACCTCCTCAGATGGATAACCACACTCAATTTTTTAGATCTCATCCTTTTAAATTAGTTGTGGGGGAGATGGTCATCCATGTTAATCATATAAATGGCCCCTTGGTTTTTTCTTCTTCTTTTTTTGCACATTTTTGTTTTACACTTAGTTGTTTTTACATCCTTTTTACCTTTCTACTTTTTATTGTCTTACGCCATTTTGTTTTGTTTTACAACATTGTTAATATGTTTTATTTTTCTTGAATATTTTACAATTTCTTGTATATTTTTTCTTTATTTTTGTGTGATTTTCTTATTATGTTCTAATAATAACTTGTCCTATTGCCAATAGGGTACAGTGCCATTTGCTTGATGTGTGTATGTCCTATCCAGCTATTTGATGGTTAGTGTTTAGATTCTAGCTTTGAATTTTGTTACTAATAGCTAAGACATGGTTTTTCTTTCATGAAATAGGTAGTGAGTTCATGTCATCCACCCATCCACAAACTCTATGGTGTTTCTAGTTCTAGAAGGATGAGATCCCTTTTCATTAATAAAACTTTAATGAACTTGTGACCTTGGTAGTTTTTGGACTTGGAAAGGATTCAAAGGCTTGAACATGGTGTGACTTCAAGGAGAATCAATACTCTTTGTACTCTTCTACTTAGTTGGATCCATGAGTGTTTTCATGGATTTCTTATCATTCTGTGTTGACCAATAACAAGAAGTTAAATAAGTCTTTGCATGGTATGGTTCCCATTTCAAAAAAAAAAAAAAAACAAACAAACAAAAAAGAATAATGGGAATTCAATGCATACCCCTTGGATAAAATAAATGGGCTACAAGCATTGGTTATGAAACTAGAAAGACATGTTATCCATGCTTGAAGCTCCCCTCTAACTAAGGCCTTTTCTGACTTCTTGCTTCTCTTTTCTTCTTAGATAAGGAATGATGGTTGTTCTATGGGAGCACTCTTGTGTCTCAAGGTAATGGATTGGTCTTAGAGTGGTGATGCAAAGTCATTGAACATGGTTCGTTTTGGTCTAGACTAAGGATGGATTTTATCAAGTCATTTAACCACAAAATTCTCTAGGGACTTCATGTGATCTTAATTAGGAACTCCATTCCACTTTCTCTCTCTGATCCATCTATTCTTTCCATGCCTCACCTCACTACCAGTGTTCATGCCGTTATTTAATGTCCTGGTTTGATATGTTGAAATTCTTAGGTAGATTCTTCCGATTTTTATACTTAACTTTTTGTAACTATTAATCATCCATGGGGCTCATAGACTCTTTGGTTTGAGGATATGCAAGGAAAACAAATGTCATGTGCCTACTTTGGGGAGGACCCACTTGCATACCTTTTGGTTGGAATAGTTAAGTTCTTTATCCTTAGGCATTCTTACAATCAAAACCTTTTGCGTGCCCCATCAATGACATCCAATTGTGCACATCTTCACAATGTTTTTCAGTGAAATCCTCTTTTTTGTTGTTGTGAATTCTTTAACCCTCTTGAAGCATTTCATCACATTTGGGATTTTTAGAATTTAATGATGAACCCCTTATCCATTTCACCCCATTCTTCAATCTTTTCGCTACCAAAGGTACGCTCTATGTTGTGGGGGCCACTTAGGTTTTTTAACTCCCACAAAGTTTTAACTAATGACTAATACTAACATCATCAATCCATGAAGTTAAACCTTTTCAATGAACTCTAATAGCTGTAAAAATCAAATACTATTAAAAGAATCAATCCACCATTATCATAGCCTAGCCAAGTGTAACTACCAACAAGATAAGGCATCTAAAAGCTATAAGTTACACATTGCACACTAATCCAGGATTTTGTTGTGAATGTAGAGGGAAGCATGGATTAGAAGTAGGACCATCTTCACCAAGGAATAAGTAGTAATCCATGAAGTTAAACCTTTTCAATGAACTCTGATAGCTGCAAAAATCAAATACTATTAAAAGAATCAATCCACCATTATCATAGCCTAGCCAAGTGTAACTACCAACAAGATAAGGCATCTAAAAGCTATAAGTTACACATTGCACACTAATCCAGGATTTNGCATGGATTAGAAGTAGGACCATCTTCATGAAGGAATAAGTAGTAACACCATGCAATGAGGCCCCTTCATGATTATTGAATCTTCTCCCTTAATATTCAATTAGTAGAGGAGTTGGATGTGAATTTTAACCAGGGTGTTCAATTCTATTGTCATGGACACTTAATTTTGCAAAAGATTGTAAACTCGTATACTTGGGCACTTAGAATCTATCTGTTTTATCTAAGATAGTTTGCATGTTAGTCAATAATCCCATACCTTCTCAATATTTTGTAAGGGACTTGTTCCTTCTTTTGTTCACTTGAGGACGAGTTTTCATTTAGTCATGGAGGTATGATGAAGTGTATTTTATTTGGCTTCAACATTGGAGCCCTAATATCGAATACCCAATATCAAGGACCAAGAAGCGATGTCAGATATTGGATATCACAGGATGTGTGCCGACCTATAAATATAACACTTGGGTGCATGGTTTGGAGGTCAATTTGGTCATAGCATAGCAAACCTCATGTAGTTTTTCTTTTCTAGAGATAGAATATTTTCCCAAATGCCTGCAGTAGGAGTCATTGAGTGTACAGATCTTTATTTGAGCACTATTATACCTAAGCATGGATATATGTGTGACAATAAAGATGAGCTTTCTGATGAACCTTGCAACACTACGGCTAAATTAAATATTTTCTTTATGCATTCAATGTTTTCAGTAATTTTATTTAATGCCTTAAGTAATTAAACTAAATTATGCTAGATTAAATAACAATTAATTAAGCACATAAGTACAACTACTCCGAGCATGCGCATGATGCTTGTTAATCCAAGTAATGCTTAACATTTGGTAACCTTGCAACGTTCTATGTGTTTAGGATGTGTACAAAAAGTGAGATCAAATGCTTATGTTAGGATTAGTTAGACATTGGTTAGTTAGTTAGATTAAATTAGCAATTAAATTACTTCATTCCTTTCATCCTTTTATTTAAGCATCCAAAACATAAAACATAAAAATAATAAAAATCATACACCTTGATTACACTTAGTCATACCTTTGCATATCACATGTGTAATTGGAAAGACAATGAATGACTCTTAGGAAAATTTCACTTCCTAGAGGCTAGTGTACCAAAAGACAAAGGGTCTAATGAGCAACGAGGTATCCCTACGCTCAACCATATGAATACGAGCATACACGCACGATTCGATCGAATTCCAAGGACTAGGTGCTTATGCACCTTTACAGAACCTGGACAAGTTAGTCAATCGTTATCTTCCCAAGCTTACTCGTATAGTGGGATTGCATGGTTAAGTAACCTTGAGGTATATGATTTTTATATATTTTTATTTTTTATGTCCTGGTGCTACAAAGGAAGAAGTGAACTAATTAAGTAACCAATTTAATTTAACTAATCGACTATGCTCTAACTAGTCGTAACACCAGCATCCGTTCTCACTTTCCGTCCACATCCTGAACCTGTGCAACACTATTAGGATTACCAAACGCTAATTATTACTCGGTTACCAAGTGTTCCACGCATGCTCAAAGTGGTCGTACTGAGTGTGCTTACTTGGGAGAGTTAACAAGGTGAGATAGAGAACATTAATTAATTAAAGAAAGCATTAAATAATTGTAAATAACATTAAATAAGGTATTCTAAATGCTACAAGGTTTATCACAAAGTTTGTCTTTATTTTTGGCCACAAGGTGTGCTCAGGTACACAATGCTCGAATAAGGATCCGTTCGCTTTATGACTCCTACTATAGGCACTCAGAAATAATTCTAACTCTTAGAAGGGAAAAAGGAAAGAGTTCGAGTAAGGGACTAAGATTAATGAACTAACTATTTCCAAACCAAGTGCACCCGCCTGTTATTTATAGGCAACAAGATAGGCCCCAATATCAGATGTCCGATATCACTTAGAAGGCTCCGATATCGTGTACGCAATATCACGGATGTGATATCGTGGCCTCAATATCACAACTCATCATACCCCCATGACTAAATTAAAACTCATCCTTGAGTTCCTTACAAAATATTGGGAATGTATGGGATTATTGACTGAATGAAGACTAACAGCAACAAGGAATAACAAACTCAAAGTGCCCAGTGAACGAATCGATAAACATATTACAACATTGGTGTTCACGCCCATTATGGTGAACACTGTACATAGATGACATCCAAACCCTCATCTGACATCTTGAAAAGAAACAACAAGAGAAAAGAAAATAAGGTGCATTGCTACCGATGTCAAAAATGTGCACTCCGTTGTTTATCCATAGCCACATGATGAAGCATGTTCCTTGCATAACTACTCCCACTCTAGTCCATCCTGAGTGCTCCCTCCTATCCCAGTTCATTGTTCGTGTAAACACCATCTGCACACACAACACAGTCACAAATTAGCAAGGATAGATAAGCCATAATGTAGTTGATACCTTACCTCGATATCAGTGCATTGGCTAGGTTGTGGGTATGGCAGATACTAGGTTAGAGGTTTTTAACTGATAACTACCCAAGGTGTAGGGGTGAGATAGGTGATCTAATGGAAAAATTAATTTGTGACAGGGCCCCCATGACTAAGAGCGAACCTCTGGTAGTGATAAGGTGGAAAAACTAAAGGAATAATGAAGACGAGGGAAATAACAATGGTGAAGCCAATAAAATGGATGTCATGGATGGGGATGAAACAAGAAATGATTGATTGCAAAGAATGTTTAAGGAAAAGATCTTAACAATTGCACCAAAAAGGAATGTCAGTGGGTCCTCCCCAAAGCAGGCTCATGCCTTTTATGCCCTGACAAACCCATAAACCAAAGAGTCCATAGGCTCTTGGAATGACATATGGAAGCAAAGGTTAAGAACATACCCACAAGAGTTTACCGAAGACTAACAATGCATCAACCAAGACGTAGACTAATCATAAAACTAGCAATGAGATGAAATATGGAAAGAAATATGGAAATGGAATGGAATCCCAAGAGCAAGGTTGTGTAAAGTCCCTTGTGTATTATGTGTTTAAGGTGACTGATTAAATTTCATCCCAAGTCTGGACTCACCAACCACATCCAGTGACCTCACATCAATACATTTGACCAACCCATCCTCATAAAGAAAAAATAATGCGTCTATCAAGTCACCACCATTCCAAGGAGAGAAAGATAGGGAAGCAAGAAGCAAGAAAGGGCCTTAGTTAGAGGGAACCTTCAGGCATGGGTAACATGTCTTTCTAGTGCCATAACCAATTTTTGTAGCCCATTTTTCTTTATTATGTCTAAGGGGTGTGCTTTAAATTCCCACTAGTCTTTTTTTTTTTTTTGCGAGAGAACCACACCATGCAAAGACTTATTTAGATTCATTCAACTTCCCGATATCTAGTCAATAGTAGAATGGCCAAAAACCCATGAAAAACATCTAAGTACCCAAGAGAATAGCTAGCACAAGTGCATCGAATCCCCTTGAAGTCACACCCTTTTCAACGATTGAATCCTTCCTTGGTTTAAAGAATACCAAGTCACTAATTCATTAATAAGTTTATTTAGAAAAAGGGACAGTACAATTCCAAAGCTAAGGGAGACCATAGAGTTGAATGGATAAATGGACGACATGGACCCATTGCCTGTTTTATCAAAAGAACCATATCTTAGTATCAACATTAAATCAAAGGTAAAAACCAAACATTAGCAATCATCATTATTATAGTCCAACCCACCATCATGAGCACTTATTATATGATAAATGAAAGTAAATCAAACAAAGAAATAGTAAAAATGTGAATGATGGTGTAAAACAAAAACAAGTAAAATTGAAAAGATGTGTAAAACAAAAATACAAAAAGAGCTGAGGGCTTAGAATGGTTAGCATTGGTGGCCATCTTCCCCACGACTGAGTTGGAAGGAGGAGATCTGAAATAACGAGCAAGGTTGTCCATCAACAAAGGTAGTATTGGTACTGGCTATTCTAGGCTTATGGAAAGGTTTGGTTTATTGGATGTTAACCAATAATTTCTTATTCGGGCTCTCGGGTTTGTAAATCATCATGGCCCCTGAAGTAAAAGTTGCATGAATAATATAAGGTCCTTCCCACAGCATTTGAAATTTAGTATGTTGTGGCACATGTATGGGGTTCCAATAAACGATCTTATCTCCTGATTGGTATTTAACTTTCCTAATTTTTAGATCATGATGTCATTTATTAAAAGCCTTGTATAATTCATTAGATGACAGGGCAACTAATCGATTCTCATCTAGCAGGTTAAGGTTCATTAATCGTTCTTTCTATGCTAGATTAAGGTCAAGGCTGAGATCGCACACCATAGATAGTGTATGGAGTTCTACTTAAATAGGAAGCATTGGGAGTTTTCCATACACTAACTCATAGGGAGAGTAGCCTATAGGGAGTTTCCATGTTGAGCAGTATACCCAAAGAGCATCGTTCAGTTTGGTGCTCCAGTCTAGCCTCTATTTGCTAATAGTTCTTGTCAGTATTTTTGTAATTTCTCTATTGGTTACTTCAGCTTGGCCATTCACTTGAGGATGGTATGGTGTAGTCAATTTGTGCATCAATTTTCAAAAACTTACACCTGTAAAATGTGTGCCATTGTCAGAAATAAGTACACGAGGCATGCCAAACCTGTTAAACAATTTGTTGTTGAAAAAATCGTGCAACGGTAGACGATGTACAATCCATAATAATGGTTGCTTCTACTCATTTCGTGAAATAATCAATGACAACGACAATGTAGGCTTTTTCATTGGACATTGGTGTAATAGGCCCCATAAAATCAATTCCCAATATGTGGAAGGGTTCTAAAGGTTGAATCCATTGTTGTGGACCCTCCATCCTAGCAGTCATTCCCCCATCACATTGGCAGTGCTCACAAGATTGGATGAAATGATGAGCATCCTAGAACAATGTAGGCCAATAATATCCTACAAGAAAGATTTTAATGGTTTTTCATCTCCCAATGTAATGACCCCCTACAAGCCATCGTATGATGCGAGGGCTCACCATTGGTTTATTCAGTAGGAACTAAATTGCACTATGGTCTGTGTGTACAAATACCTTATAGCCCAATACATAGTGTCTAAACTTATCTAGTGCAAACACCACAACCATTAATTCCTTTTCCGTTGTGGTGTAGTTGAGTTGTGCACTAGTAATACTCCTACTTGCACAATGGATGTAATAAGGATGTTTTTGGTCATCTAACTGTTTAAGTACAGCTCCTAAAGCATAGTTGCACTTGTCAGTCATTATATGGAAGGGTCTGAACCAGTCAGGAGCTTGTAGAATAGGTGTTTCTACAAGCTTNGTATGCAAATGTTTCCCAAGGACTTGTGAATGTGGTCTTGGTTTGGTCTTCTGGTGCTATTTCGATTTGGTTGTATCCACTGTATCCATCTAGAAAACTATAGTAGCAATGCCCTACAATGGTGTCTAAGACCTGGTCAATGAATGGCAACAAAAAGTGGTCTTTGAATGTTGCCATGTTTAGTAGCCTAAAGTCTATACACACCCTCCATTTATCTCCCTTTCTGGGCACAATAACTAATGGACTAACCCATTCACTATCAGCAATAAAGTAGATGAACCCAGCTTTTAGAAGTTGTTCAATTTCTTCTTTAACCACTTGCTTCAACTTTGGGTTCAATCGCCTCTGCGGTTGTCATCGAGGCTTCATGGAGGGGTCAGTGTGAATCCTATGTTGGCATATCCTAGGGTCTATTTCAGTTAATTCAAGATATGAACAAGTGAATGCTTTCGACCATTTGTTCACCATTTTCAACAATCTTTCTTTTTGTTGAGGAGCGAGCCTAGCATTAATAATTACCGATTTTCCATTTTTGAAAAATGTGTACTCCATACCAGTGGGCAACAGTTTTAACTCCAGGGGCTCTTACTTAAAGTTTTCATGGATTTCCAACTTTCTCTAGTTGATATTTTCAATGTCGAGACTTGGAAGTTGATGATGGACTTGCTCTAATGTGTCTATGCTATCGATGTAAGTGCAAGTCAAACCCTCAATTGGTTCCATGCATATAGTTTAGTTGTTCTCTTGGTTAGTTGTCAGCCACTGGGTGCCTTCCTATCTTATGGATGCTACATACAGGCATCTTTGTATGTTAGTTACTTGTGTATACGGGTTGCATGCAAGCAATGTTAAACGTTGTACAAACCAAGACTTTTGCACGCAACTACACCCTGTGTCACTGTATGGGATGCACAGAATTTTCTTCTTCTCGAACTTTTCAAAAATATTTTCCTTTGATGTCTCAAGGGAAAGATCTCGTATTCCTAGGCATGTGTCAATTATGCTTAGCCATGCTCTTCCCATTATGATTGGTAAGTCCCCCTTAAAGTTGTTGACTTGAATTACTAGGAAGTTGACTGGATACGACCATCCACAAATAGTGGTAACAATGTCCTCCACAAGTCCTAACGGGACAATGATGGACTAGTTGGCTAGCTTTAAATAAATGTTACTCTTTTTTAGTGGAGGCAAGTTCTAGGCTTTGTACATTTCTTGAGATATTAAGTTGACACTAGCACTTGAATCCAAAAGAGCTTTGCATGGCTCATTCCCAGCGATCTGTAAATATATAAGAGGACTACCAAGATTTAAGAATTTCCTAGGAAGATGGCTAGCCTTAATCCAATCAGTAATGGCATGCATCAACATGACTATGTGTGTTGAATGTGGCCTTTGGTTTGAAGGGAGTTCCGAAGTTTCGTATTATGGTGAGGCCTTTGGAGAGTTAGCCTCTTGTGACTACAAGGACTTGGTTGGACTATTGGTCCTAAAGAAAGGTCTCTTCTTTATATGATTTTCTGAACCAATAGTAGGGTAAGGATTAATAGCCCTTGTAGCGCTACAATGTTGTGGTTGAGCAGAGAGCTCACCTTGCATGGCTGGAGCAGGTGGTAATGGAGTTAAGGGTGGAAGAGATGTAGTCAGATGAGAAGGATAGTATGTTTGTGGAACATCACCCCTAGGAGAAGGAGTTCCATAATACTCATGGGTTTGGTAGTGAGGTTTGGAAGCAACGTGACTAGGAGAGTCACGTGGAGAGATTGGCTGCTGCACGTAGTATACATATGGGTCAGATTAATGGTAAGGGTACTGTTGACGTGGTGGTGGCATTCCCCATGGTTGTGGGTGCTACCACTGTTGATACTGCTCAATTGGTTATGGTGGAGTTCCACTTGGATAATACATTAAGGGTTGGTAGAACTACCTTGGGTTACCTTGGGAATAAGGTAACCTTTAGGGTGTTTGCCTTCTGTTTAATCGTGGATTAAGTGCATACACCCCAGACTCCTGCAGATGTGATATTATAGGGCAACATCCCTTAGGATGGTCATATTGGCATATCTCACATCCATCGTCATTGTCTATATCCGAATCCACAACCTCTTTGATGATGGCAACTTTTCCCTTACCTTTATTACATGCATATTTAGCTTTTTTCTTTTTTCTCCTTTCTCGATCACTACCTTTCTCTCTAGACTCCTCTACTATTTTGAGAACTATTTGAAATCTATTATCTAGGGAGTCCCACATTTGGTCCACCTTTGCTTATACTTCTGATGCAAGTTTTTGAATGGGTAAGGTTTTCCTATTCACCATCTCTTCAAGTGTTGACTCTTCTTCATCCTCACAAAATCTAACTCCCTTCTTTCAGAGGGAAGGATCTCTATTATTTTCTTCTGCACTCTCTCTTTTCCTTAACTCACCTTCCTCTTTAGCAACTTGCTCCAATAATCTTTGTACTTGATGGGCCCTAAGCTTAGATAGTCTTCCTTAGGCATAAGTCCCAAGGGTTCTTTGCATTTTGTACCTAAGCCCATCTACGAGATGGCGTAGTTGTTCCCTTTGCAAGTAACTATGGCCTAGGCAATGATGTAATAGTTCATAATATCGGCCCATGGTAGCATCCAAGGGTTCATGTCCTCCTTGTTTCCATCCTTGGATTTGCTTTCACAAGTTGGACACTCAGGAGTACATTTGATACTTATCATTGAACAGTTCTAACATGTACTCCATCGGTGAGTGGATTCCGATTCTAAGGACTAGTACCAGCTTTCCGCTTCCTTGATCAATGTCCATGGAAACAACTTAAGTTTTTGCCACTCATTCTCTATGTTTTGCAAGGCACATGCATCATGAAATGCTTGCAAATGATTTTGAGGATCAACGTTGTATCCCCCTTCAAATCGTGGGATATTGTTCATGTCCAATCTTTTGATCCTACTATCTTTTTGGTGCCTCATTGGGATTCTAATAGCCTCAATTATATCTAGCATACTTTGGGTAGCAAGTAGGGGTTCATCGTGATTGTACTGTCTATGGCGTCTATGATGCCTATGTTGTTCCCTACTCTCCCTCCTCTCATAATGAGTTTCTCTAGAATGCCCTCATCCCCTTTCTCAGCTACTTTGTCTATGATTCCCATTTCACTTACCATTATCTTTAGGCTCTTTTTCCTTGCGACTACATCGAGATTCTCAAGGAGAGGGTGAAGGGGATGATGAAGGTGAAGAAGAAGGAGCACTGTCACCATGATGGTGCCTGCTTCCTTCTCTTTGGTGGTCGTGGCCTCAATCACAGTTATGATTAGAATTTCCATCTTTGTCATGTGTTCGTGTTCCTTTTTCAAACCCTTTGTGTCTTTTGACACCAAAATCTAGGTTATCGATAGTTGAATGAAGATTCTGATACACAACTCCTTGACTAAAGTTAACGGGAGGAACACCATTGTGTGGGAGACCTCCTGAGGTAGGTTCACCACCCTCATTTTCACTTATGACATGTGGCACATTCTGAGACAACTTCCCCTTCATGGATTCATGATGTCTCTCTTGTTGTAGATCCCTTTGATGTTGTGCCTCTGTGGGTCGATACTCTCTCGAGTCATGATCATGTACAATGTACTTTTCTTGTAAGTGTTGCATACCAATTTGTGTGAGATCACGAAGGAGCATGCCCGACACTAAGCGATCGAGAGGTAACACTATGTTACCTTCTAAATCAGGCCAATGCAATTGTTCATCCTGGTGGAGGATAAAGGTAAATTTTGGTATATACTCATTAGAATGAACATATACCACATGAAACTATTGAGGGACTGGTGGATTATCATGTGTAATATGCCTCTTATTGTTCCCTGTATTAGACCTAGGCAATGAAACACTCTCGTAAGAAGAAGGAGACATAACTGTCTATTCAGTGTGCAATACTTTTCGTTTCACTATTTGTAAGATAACCAACCCTAAGGGTTCATTCCAATGATGTGAAGATTTCCTAAGTTCTAGTTAGTGCACAATCAACAAAGTCCCCGGCAACAGCGCCAATGATGAACAACGAGGTATCCCTACACTCAACCATACGAATATGAGCATACATGCACGATCTAGTTGAATTCCAAGGACTAAGTGCTTATGCGCCTTTGTGGAACAAGGATGGGTTAGTCAATCATTGTCTTCCCAAGCTTACTCGTATAGTGTAATTGTATGGTTAAGTAAACTTGAGGTATATGATTTTTATATATTTTTATGTTTTATGTCCTAGTGCTACAAAGGGAGAAGTGAACTAATTAAGTAACCAATTTAATTTAGCTAATCGACTATGCTCTAACTAGTCATAACACCAGCATCCATTCTCACTTGCCGTCCACATCCTAAACCTATGCAACACTACTGGGATTACCAAATGCTAATTATTACTGGGTTGCCAAGTGTTCCATGCATGCTCAAAGTGGTCGTACTGAGTGTGCTTACTTGGGAGAGTTAACAAGGTGAGAGAGAGAACATTAATTAACTAAGGAAAGCATTAAATAATTGTAAATAACATTAAATAAGCTATTCTAAATGTTGCAAGGTTTATCACAAAGTTCGTCTTTATTTCCAGCCACAAGGTGTGCTTAGGTACACAATGCTCAAATAAGGATCTGTTTACTTTATGACTCCTACTGCAGGTACTCATAAATAATTCTAACTTTGAGAAGGAAAAAAGGCAAGAGTTTGGGTAAGGAACTAAGATTAATGAACTAATTATTGTCAAACCAAGTGTGCCCACCTCTTATTTATAGGCGACAAGACAGTACCCAATATCAGATGTTCGATATCGCTTGGAAGGCTCTGATATTGCGTACGCGATATCGCAGATGTGATATCGTGGCCCCGATATTGCAGCTTGATGAAGTGTTCAATTGATACGTCAACTAGACTGCATCGATGGAGTCCTGTCGACGTGGCTACATTGATGTGGCCTCATCGATGCATCCATCCATCCGTTAACGCAACCTTGTTTATGCAGAGTCTATCTTTAGCTATAAATAAGCACACACCCGCCGAACTTAGGCATCTTTTTTAGTCATAGTGAAGCTCTTACAGTTTGTTCCCATAAGAGTTAGAATATTTTCCAAGTGCCCGTAGCAAGTGTGAGAAAGGTGTATAGCTCTTTATTCGAGCGCTAATGCACCTAAGCCCATTGGCATGACTAGCAATAAATACAAGCTTTTTAAGCATTCGTTGCAGCATTTGGATTTAATTATTTAAGCATTTAAATAGTTCAATATTTCAATGTTTTAATAATTTCTTAAGTCTTCATTTTTATCACTTTACTGTTATTGCTCTTTTATATTTTGTAAGAACCATAAGTACGACTATCTCGAACATAAACACAACACTTGGCAACCCAATGATGCTTAACGTATGGTAACCTAGCAATGGTGAGGGGATGCTCAGGATGTGCACAGAAGATGGGATCGGTTGCTTATGCTAGGGAGAGTTAAGAGATAGAGTAGAATAATTATAATTACACAACATTCCATTTCTTACATTTCAAGAATTACATCTTAGAAGATAAAAAGAAAACCAATAAAAATCATTTGCTTCAATATCACTTAACCATCGCATTAGAACATCACAAGTGAGGTTGGGGAGACAATGACCATTCTAACATAAGGTTTTTCTAGCTAGAGTTCAGTGTATGCAAGTGTTTACAATTTATGGAATTCGACCGAGTCACGTGTGAACACTCGTGATTCGTATGGTTGGGCATAGAGGTACCTCATTGCTCATCATTTGCACCATTGCCAAGGACTGTTAGTCTTACATGTGCTATCTAGTCTTTGCAAGATTATCATTCACTTCATTGGAACAAACCCAGGATAGTAAAATCTATGCACGCTAGGCAGTTTAAGTAAAGAATAAGGCACACCAATTTAGTGGATTATCTAACATCCAGAATGTCTTCTTCTCACAAGTGAGATGGATCCAACCCACTGGTGCCGTAGGAATGTTGGGTCGTATACACACATCCAGATGAGTATGTCCCCAACTTCACCTTTATCCTACATCAAGATGAGCATCTGAGCTAGCGGGATATGAAGGATAACATCATATTACCTCCTGACTGATCAGTTCCTGGAATGCTACTTCAAAATCTTACCAGTCTAGGCATTTTAAAATCGTGGTGTGGAATATATAATGGAGAACCATAACTACCAGGACTATCGTCCAATTGAGGCAGAATGTGTATAGGACCTGCAATAGGTGGAACGCCATGAGCACATAAAGGGGTAATAGTTCAATAACCTATTATTTTCGAAAGACACACATGACAATGAGGAACCTATCTTTCATGATTCCCATCAGCCGAACCTCCTCCAATGCACCAGATCATTTAGTCCATCATTCAAAGCAAGCTATCAAGCGACTAAGAGCCCCAGGATGATGGAGGGTCATGCCAGAAAGATCATGGCAAAGGTAAGAATAGACATGAGGATCGGGGCCGTCATCAGAGTAGAGGAGGAGATCGACACCGGGGCAATGGCAGTTCCCCTCCCTCTTCTACATCTTCTTGCTTCACTTTATCTTCACTCGGTTCAAATTCTGATTGCAACCGTGGTAGAAAGGATTGGATTGATGGTGATCACAAGAGCCAAAAGGAATGACGTGAGGAAAAGCATGACCAATCACATGAGTCTCACCATCAAGAAAGGAGAGGCAGCTAAAATCGTCACAGACATCATGGCCATCAATAGGACTATGACTCGGATGAACCACTATTGGCAACTTGAAGTATGCTTAACATAGCTGAGGTAGTTCAAATACCCAGTAGGCACTTGAAAGATAGTCGGATCAAACTCCTTGACATGAACAACATCCCCAAATTTGAATGGGGGTATAGTTGTAATCCACAGACTCACTTGCAAGCATTTCATGATGCTTGAACCTTGCAAAACATAGATAATTATTGGTAGAAACTTAAGCTATTCCCCCACACACTCATCAAAGAAGTAGAAAGCTTGTACTAGTCTTTGGAGCTGGAATCAATCAGGAGATGGATTATGATGCTAAAAATCTTTAATGACAAGTACCAAACCTACTCCAGAGTGTCTAACCTAAGACAGTAAATCTAGGGGTGGAAAGCAAGGTGGTCATGAACCCTTGGATGCAGCCATGAGTAGATACTACTTATTGTTACATCGATACCCTAGCCATAACTACTCTCAGCAAGAATAGCTCCGCGATATCATAGATGGGATCCTCTTTGAAACTAGAAAGACCCTTGGTCTTTACGCTCAAGGATGACTATAGGAGCTAAGGACCCATCAATTGCGATGCTTAATTGAACAAGTGGCTAAAGAAGAGGGGGAACTAAGAAAAAAGGAAAGTACAGAATGGTATAATCATGATCCTTCCATCCGAAAGAGGGAAGTCCAATTTTGTGATGATGAGGAAGAATCACCACTAGATGCAGCAGTGAACTGTAAAACCTTGCCCCTATAGAAATTTTCTTTTGAAATATTGGCCAAGGTTGACAAGATGTGGGACTATTTGGATAAAAAATTTCAAAGTGATCTGAAAATCACAGAGGAGTCCAAAGAGTGAAGTAATGATCAAAATCGGCATAGGAGAAAGAAAGCTGAATGTGCCTACCATAAAGGTAAGGGAAAAGTTGCTGTAGCAGAACAGGTTGCAGACTTTGATACAGAAGATGATGATGGATGTGACATAAGGGGTGTTGTCCTATGATGTCACATCTACAAGAGTTTGGGGTATAAGCATTGAATCCTGGCTTGGCAAAACAGCAAACACCTTGAAGATTGCCTTACCCACAAGGCAATCCTTGGCAGTTCAACCAACAACAAGGTTATTATCCAAGTGGAGCATCGGTGCAACCTTACGAATATTTCCAGCAATGGCAACATCCACAATTGTGGGGGATGCCACCTCTAAGGAAGTAGTACCTTTACCAGCAACCAGATCCTTATGGGTACTACGTTCAGCAACCAATCTCCCCATGGGACTCTTCTAGTCACACAACTTTTCAAAACCATTACTACCCCCTGAAATACTTTCGAACATGGTCTCCATCACCTAGGGGGAAGAACCCATATCTCTACTATCCTCCATCACTTTCTCCTACCATCCCTACTCATCAACCCCCCACTCAGCTACCTCTTGCTCTACCTATGCAGGGAGAAATACCACCACAACCATAGCAATGTAACACTACGAGGGCTATTAACTTACAACTAGCTTCTCAGCTAAGTGGACTGGAGGTGAAACCATGAAAATTTCCCTTTTTTCAACCCAATACCCCAAACATACCCTCACATTCACCTATGGCCAATGCCTTTGAACCTCCAATTGCCTCCACCATCCAAACCTTTGAGCAACCTTCAAACCAAACACCTCCTAAGGTATAAACTATCATGCTCACACAAACTATGATGGATTGGATAAAGGTAGGCCATCTTCCTAAAATATTTATTGATTTGGGAAGTCCCCTCATCTATCTTTAAGTGGTAGGAAATGAGCAATGTAAAGCTCTTTTGGATTTAGGGTCAGGTGTCAACTTGATTTCACATGACATGTACAAGACTTGGAACTTGCCCCCATTGAAGAAAAGCAACATTCAGCTCAAGTTGGCAAATCAATCCATTACTGTTCCCTTAGGATTGGTGGAAGATATTGTGACCACCATTTTTGGGTGGTCCTATTCTGCAGACTTCCTGGTCATTCATGTTGAGAATTGCAAGGGGAATTTTCCAATCTAATGAGAGTGGTTACTCTACCATTTACTCTGGCAGTTATTCCAATTATTAGAGTGGTTACTCTAGCAGTTACTTTATTAGTTATTCTAATTATTAGAGTGGCTACTCTAGCAGTTATTCTAATTATTAGGGTGGTTACTTTAGCAGTTATTCTAATTATTAGAGCAGTTACTCTAATTAATAGAGTAGTTGCTCCCAAGTCTATAAATACAATGCCCAAGCGCACAATTGGAAAGAAGTCTTTTAGCAATTAAGTAGTGAAACTCTTGTAGTCTGTTTGAAAGTTAGAGTATTTTCCAAGTGCTCGTAGCAGGAGGTCTAAGTGTGGATGAATCTTTATTCAAGCATTGTGTACCTAAGCACACCTTGTGTACGACAATAAAAACAAGCTCTTTGATTCATCCTTGCAGCACTTGAGATTTATTTTCTTATGCATTTCTTTTATTTTATTTTCTTATGCATTTATTTTATTTTATTTTATTTTATTTTATGCACTTTAGATTTCTATTATTAACACAACAATTCATTTTGATCAATTAAGCAAATCGTTAAATTACACAAGCATGACCACTTTGAGCATGCGTGTAACACTTGGTAACCGAGTAACGACTAACGTTTGGTAATCCCAGTAGTGTTGCACTAGTGCAAGATGTGTATAGCAAGTGGGAACAGATGCTAGTGTTAGGATTAGTTAGAACTTAGTTAATGAGTAGTTAAGTTAAATTTGTCACTGGGTTACCTCTCTCCTTCCCTACTAGCGTAGGACATAAAAATATAAAAGCTATAAAATTCATATGCCTCAAGCTTACTTCACCATGCAATTGTGACATACAGGTAAGCTTGGAAAGACAATGATCAACCAACTTGTCCTTGTTCCACAAGGGCGCATAAGCACTTGGTCCTTGGAATTTGATCGGATCGTGCGTGAAACACTCGTATTTGTATGGTTGAGCATAAGGGTACCTCATCACTCAACATTGGTGTTGTTGTTGAGGACTTAGTTATTTGT
Source organism: Gnetum montanum (assembly GCA_015680685.1). Lineage (NCBI taxonomy): Eukaryota > Viridiplantae > Streptophyta > Gnetopsida > Gnetales > Gnetaceae > Gnetum > Gnetum montanum. The sequence goes on from MNCI01027315.1 coordinate 354,408, forward strand.
GTGCTAATTAGAACTTAGAAAATCATTCACATAGTTGGAACAAACCGTTAGGATTGATTGAGAAAATAATAAACAAGAATGCATTTCACACTAAACAAAAAAGTATGTCTCCTTCTTCGTATGAAAATGCCTCACCGCCTAGGTCTAAAATAGGAAACAATTGACGACATAATACACATGACACTGATCCACCAGTCCCTCAACAAGTTCGAGTGGTATATATTCATCCTGATGAGTATATACCAGAGTTCACCTTTATCCTCCATCAAGATGAGCAACTATGTTGGCAAGATTTAGAAGGTAACATAGTGTTACCTCTCGATCGTTCAGTCCTGAGCATGCTTCTTCATGCTCTCACACGAATTGGCATGCCACACTTACACACAAAATACATTTTCCAAGACCATGACTCAAGAGAATACCATCCCACAAAGGCACAATGTCAAAGGGACTTGCAACAGGAGAGACATCATAAGTCTTTGAAGGGTAAGTGGTCCCAGGATGCCCCACATGTATTAAGCGAAAATGAGGGTGGTGAACCTACCTCAGGTAGTCACCTACACAACGATGTTCCTCAACTTGACTTTGGCCAAGGGGTTGTGTATCAGAAATTTCATTCCACTATTCATAACCCAGGCTCTAATACCCACAAGCATAAAGGGTTTGAAAAAGGGACACGAACTCATGATAAAGGTGGACATTCTGATCGCAATCACGATTGGGGTTGAGATCGTAGAAGAGAAGGTAGCAGACACCATCATAGTGATGGTTCACCTTCATCCTCTTCTTTAGTATCTGAACATAGTCACAAGGAAAAAGACCATGGGGATAAAGGTAGGCAAAGTGGAATTCATAGACGAAATAGCCAGGAAAGGGAACGAGAGCACTCTAGAGAGTCATGACATAAAAGAATGGAGAGTAGGGAACAACGTAGGCATCATAAACGCCATGGACAAGACGATCATGATAAACCCCTACTCACTACTCGAAGTATGTTAGACATAACTGAGGCTGTTAGAATTCCAACAAGGCACCAAAAAGATAGTAGGATCAAGAGTATCGATATGAACAACATCCCACGATTTGAAGGGGGATACAACACTGATCCTCAAAATCATTTACAAGCATTCCATGATGTGTGTGCCTTACAGAACATAGAGAATGAATGGCAAAATCTTAAGTTTTTCCCATGGACATTAGTTAAAGAAGCAAAAAGCTAGTACTGGTCTTTAGAACTAGAATCCATTCATAGGTGGAGTACTCTGTTAGAACTATTTAATGACAAGTACTAAACATACTCCTAAGTGTCTAACTTGCGAAAGCAAATCCAAGGCTAAAAACAAGGAGGGCATGAACCCTTAGATGCTACTATAGGCTGATAATATTCACTATTACATCGTTGTCTTGGCCATGGTTATTCATAAAGGGATGAACTGCATCATCTCGTGGATGGGCTTAGGCATGAAATGAGAAGAACCCTTGGGACTTATGCCCAAGGGAGACCATCTGAGCTTAGGTTCCATCAAATTCAAAGACTATTGGAGCAAGCTGCTAAGGAAGAAGGTGAGCTATGGAAGAGAGAAAATGTGAAAGAGTATAACCAAGATCCTTCCCTTCGAAAGAGGAAAGTAAGATTTTGTGAGGATGAAGAAGAGTCAACACTCAAAGAGATGGTGAATAGAAAAAATTTTCCTATCAAAAAGATAACATTAGAAGTTTCGGCAAAGGTAGACCAAGTGTGGGATCTCCTAAAAAATAGATTTCAAACTATTCTTAAAATAGTAGAGGAGTCTAGAGAGCAAGGTAGTGAGAAAAGAAAAAAGAAAGAGGCTAAACATGCATGTAGCAAGGGTAAGGGCAAAGTTGCCATCATTAAAGAGGTTGTGGATTCCGAAATAGACAATGATAGTGGATGTGAGATATGTCAATATGACCATCCTAAGGGATGTTACCCTATAATCTCTCATCTGTAGGAGTCTAGGATGTATGCACTCAACCCACAATTAAACAAAAGCCAAACACCTCGAAGGTTACCTTATCCTCAAGGTAACCCAAGGCAGTTCCATCAACCCTTAACATATTATCCCAGTGGAACTCCACCACAACCGATTAAGCAATATCAACAATGGCAACATCCATAATCACGGGGAATGCCACCACCAAGGCAACAATATCCTTACCAACAACCTGACCCATATGGATATTACATGCAGCAGCTAATCTCCCCACGTGACTCTACTGGTCATGTTACTCCTCAACCTTACTACCAAGCCCACGAGTATTATGGAACTCCCTCTTCTAGAGGTGATATTCCACAAGCATATCATCCTTCTCATCTGGCCGCATCTCTTCCACCAATAGCTCCACTACCACCTACTCCCGCAATGCAGGGTGAAATCCCTACCCAGCCGCAACAACATAACGCCACGAGGGCTATTAACTCTCAACCTACTGTTGGTTCCAACAACCACATGAAGAAAAGACCTTTCTTTATAACCAACAGTCCAACCAAGCCCTTGTAATCACAAGCAGTAGATTCCTTAGATGCCTCAGTATCAATCAAAACTTTAGAGCCCCCTTCAACCCAATCATTGCACTCAATGCATACGGTCATGCTAACACATGTTGTCACTGATTGGATCAAAGTTGGCCATCTTCCCAGGAAATTCTCTGATCCTAGGAGTCCTCTCATATACTTACAAATCCCTAGAAATGTGTCGTGCAAGGCTCTTTTGGATTTAGGTTTCGATGTCAACTTGATTTCTCAAGAAATGTACAAGGCTTGGAACCTGCCTCCATTACAAAAAAGAAACATTCGTCTAGAGTTAACCAACTAGTCCATCACTGTCCCATTGGGACTGGTGGAAGACATTGTTAACACTATTTATGGGTGGTCGTACCCAGCTGACTTCCTAGTGATTCAAGTAAACAATAGTAAGGGGGACTTCCCAATTATAATGGGAAGAGCATGGCTAAGCACCATCGACGCACACCTAGGAATCCATGATCTTTCCCTAAAAATATCAAAGGAAAATACATTCGAAAAGATTGAGAAGAAGAAAGTTCCATGCATCGCATACAGTGACACATGATGTAATTGTGTCCAGAGGTCATGGTTTGTGCAAAGTTTAGCATTGCCTACATGTAATTAGTGTGAAAAAGTGATTAACATACAAAGATGCTTGTATGTAGCAGCCACATGACAGGAAGACATCCAATGGCTGACAACTGATCAAGAAAGCAGTTCACTCATATGCATGGAACCAACTGAGGGTTTGAATTGTGCTTACATCGATAGCATAGATGCATTAGAGCAAGTCCACTGCCAACTTCCAACTCTTAACCTTGAAAATATCAACTAGGGGAAATTGGAAATCCCTGAGAAATTTAAGCAGGATTCCCTTGAGCTGAAACCATTGCCCACCAGTATGGAATACATGTTCCTTAAAAATGGAATACCTATAATTATCAATGCTAAGCTTGCTCTTCAATAGAAAGAAGAACTACTAAAGGTAATAAATAAATGGTCAGAAGCCTTCGCTTGATCATATCCCGCATTAACTGGAATAGATCCTAGGATATGTCAACATAGAATTTACATTGACCCCTCTATGAAGCCTCGAAGACAACTGCAAAGGCAATTGAACCCTAAGCTGAAGCAAGTAGTTAAGGAAGAAATTGAACAGCTTCTCAAGGCTGGGTTCATATACCCCATTGTTGATAGCAAATGGGTTAGCCCCTTACTTATTGTGCCTAAAAAGAAAGGCAAATGGAGGATGTGCATAGATTTTAGGCTACTAAATATGGCAACATTCAAAGATCACTTTCCATTGCCATTTTTCGACCAAGTCTTAGACACCATCGTAGGGCATCGCTATTACAGTTTTCTGGATGGATATAGTGGATATAACCAAATACAAATAGCCAAGACTATGTTCACCAGTCCTTGGGAAACATTCGTATATAAACAGATGTTGTTTGGCTTGTGCAATGCCCCTGCAACATTTCAATGACTAGTTCTAAGCATATTCCAATAGTAGATAGGGAATGGCGTGGAGGTCTTTATGAACAACTTCTCCACTTATGAAGCAAACTTTGATCAAGCCTTGGAATAGTTGGAGCAAGTGTTATAAAGATGTGTAGAAACCAATTTGAGGCTCAACTGGCAGAAAAGCCATTTGATGGTCCAAGAAGGCATAGTACTAGGGCACAAAATCTCACACACAGGGATAGAGGTAGACCACAAGAAAATCAAAAGTATCCAAGGAAATACCTGTCAATCGGAAACTATCAAAGATATTCAGTCATTCCTTGGACATACTGGCTACTATAGGAGATTTATTGAGAACTTTTCAAAGGTTTCCAAACCATTGATGGAATTAACAAAAAAGGACATACCTTTCGAGTGGACCAGGGAATGCGAATTAGCTTTCCAAACTCTGAAATAGAAACTAGTAGAAACACCCATTCTACAAGCTCCTGATTGGTCCAAACCATTCTATATCATGATTGACGCATCCAACTATGCTTTAGGAGTCGTACTTACACAGTTAGATGAACATAAGCATCCTTATTACATCCACTATGCAAGTAGAAGTATCGCTAATGCACAACTTAACTACACTACCACAGAGAAAGAATTAATGGCTGTAGTGTTTGCACTAGAAAAGTTTAGACACTATGTATTGGGATATAAAGTATATATACATATAGATCATAGTGAAATTTGATTCTTCATGAATAAGATAATGGTAAGCCCTCATATCATACGATGGCTTGTAATCTTACAAGAGTTCGATTTAACAATGATCGATCGCAAGGGCACCGAGAATGTAGTTGCTAATCATTTATCTTGGTTGTGATGGGACAAAAAAGAGGATGAGTATCCAATTTCTGATCATTTCCCTAATGAATTTCTCTTTGCTGGTGTAGTGAATAATCAATCATCCATGGGGACAAACTGGTACAGTAGCATTCTTACCTATCTCCTTACCCAACAAACACCACAATAGTTAAACCTTAAGAAGAAATAATTGTTTCTTCACCAAGCCAAGTACTTTATGGAGATCAATGGACAACTTTACAAAGTGTGTCCCAATGGCTTGGTTTGATGGTGTGTTCCCGATATAGATCAACTGCGAGTTCTCCAAGATGCTCATGAGGGTCCTTGTGGGGGTCATTACACTAGAAGATGAATGGCCATCAAGATCCTACTTGCAGGATATTATTGGCCTACATTATCTCAAGACATCCATCGTTTCATCCAATCTTGTGAGCACTATCAACGTGATGGGGGAATGACTGCTAGAATGGAGGGTTCACAACAATGGATACAACCATTAGAACCCTTCGACATTTGGGGAATTGATTTTATGGGGCCAATTACACCAATGTCCAATGGAAGAGCTTATATTATTGTTGCCATGGATTACCTAAAAAAATGGGCTGAAGCAGCTACTATTAAAGATTGTACATCATTTACAGCTGCACAATTTGTTCAACAACAAATCATAAACAGGTTTGGTATGCTGCGTGCACTTATTTCAAATAATGGTACACACTTCACAGGTGCAACCTTTTAGAAATTAATGCAATGCTTAGGATTTGAGCATAAATTGACTACACCATACCACCCCCAAGCGAACAGTCAATCAAAAGTCACCAATAGAGAGATTACGAAGATATTGATAAGAACCATTACCAAGTTTAGATGAGACTAGAGCACTAAACTGAATAATGTTCTTTGGGCATACCGCTCCACATGGAAACTTCATACAAGCTACTCACCCTATGAGTTAGTGTACAGTAAATTACCAACGCTTCCCATTCAAACTGAGCTCTGTATACTATCCACGGCCTGTAACCTCAACCTTGACCTTAATCTAGCACAGAAACAACAGTTAGTAACCCTTAACTTGCTAGATGAAAATCGATTAGCTACCCTATCATCTAATAAATTGCACAAGGCCTTCAATAAACAATGTCATGACCTAAGAATTAGGAAAGTTAAATATCAACTAGGAAATAAGGTTCTCTACTGGAATCCCACACATGTGCCATAACGTACTAAATTTCAAACACTATGGGAAGGACCTTATATTATTTATGCAACTTTTCCTTTAGGGGCCATGACAATATACAAACTTGAGAGCCTGGATAAGAAACTTTTGGTCAACGTGCAACAAACCAAACCTTTCCAGGAGCTTAGGATAGCCAATACACATGCTACCTCTCTCGATGGAAAACCCTACTCACTATTTCAGATCTCCTCCTTCCAACTTAGTCATGGGGGAGATGGCCACCTATGCTAGCCATTCTAGGCCCTCAGTTCTTTTTGAATTTTTGTTTTACACATTCTTTCAACTTTTCTTATTTTTGTTTTTCACCATCATTCATATTTTTACTGTTTCTTTGTTTGCTTTATTTACTTTTATTCATCATCTAATAAGTGCTCATGATGGTGGATTGAATTATATCATATTGATTGTTAATGTTTAGTTTTTACCTTTGAATTATGATGCTGATATTAAGTTATGGTTCTTTTGGTAAAATAGGCAATAAGTCCACACCATCCACTCATCCATACAACTCTATGCTCTCCTTTGGCTTGGAACTGTACAATCCTATTTTTCTAAGTAAACTTGTTAATGAATTGGTGGCTGGGTATTTTTCAAACTAAGGAAAGACTCAAAGGATGAACAGGGTGTGACTTCAAGGGGATTTGATGCATTGGTGCTAGCCATTCTCTTAGGTGCTTGGATGCTTTTTCTTGAGTTTTCTGCCATTCTAACATTGTTCAAATATTAGAAAGCCAAGTGAATAAAAATAAGTCTTTGCATGGTGTGGTTCTCACACATAAACATAAAAAAAAAAGAGAAAGGTGAGAATTCAAAGCATACCCCTTAGACATAATAAAGAAATATGGGCTACAAGCACTGGTTATGGCACTAGAAAGACATGTTACCCATGCTTGAAGGTTCTCTCTAACTAAGGCCCTTTCTTGCTTCCTGCTTCTCCATCTCACTCTCCTTGGGATGGTGGTCACTCTTTGTGGAAGCATTCTTATTGCCTCA
>MNCI01027315.1:363093-380596 GCA_015680685.1 Gnetum montanum
TGGTGTTAGGATTAGTTAGAACTTAGTTAATGAGTAGTTAAGCTAAATTAGTCACTTAGTTACCTCTCTCCTTCCCTACTAGCGCAGGAAATAAAAACATAAAAGCTATAAAAATCATATGCCTCAAGCTTACTTAACCATACAATCGTGACATACAGGTAAGCTTAGGAAGAAAATGATTAACCAACTCGTCCTTGTTCTACAAGGGCGCATAAGAACTTAGTCCTTGGAATTTGACCGGATTGTGCATGAAACACTCATATTCATATAGTTGAGCATAGGGGTACCTCATCGCTCATCACAATCATAATGGGAAGAGCCTAGCTTAGCACGGTGGATGCATGATTAGGACTCCGAGATCTTTCCCTTGAAATTTCAAAAAAAAATCCTTTTGAAAAGATGAAGAAGAAGCGTGTTCCATGCATTGCATCTAGTGACTCCAAGTGCAACTGTGTGCAGCAACTATGGTCCACTAAGTAGACATTTATTCAAGCATGCAATCGGTATGCTGAAGAATCATCAGTTCAATGATGCTTGTAGGTAGCAGCCATGAATCAAGAAGGCACCTAGTGGCTGACCGCTGACTCTAATAGTAGCACTTTATACATGGAACCATTTGAGGGGCTTGTATGTGCCTACATAGAGAGCACGAATGATTTGAAAAAGGCCCATCAACAAGTCTTCACTGTTGATGATAGTGATGATTGGGGAAAGCTACAAATCCCTAAAATTTTTAAACAGGAGCCCCTTGAACTCAAATCCTTACTGACCAATTTGGAATATGCATTTTTGTAGAATGGCAAGCTGGTAATTATCAATGCCACTCTTGCTCCTGAACAAAAGAAGAAATTGCTAAAGATGGTGAACAAATGGGAGGCCACTTTTACATGGTCATACCTTGAATTAACAGGAGTTGATCCTAGGGTATGCCAACATTGGATTTATATCGACCCCTCCATGAAGCCACAATGACAACCACAAAGGTGGTTGAACCCCAAATTGAAGTAAGTAGTCAAGGATGAAATTGAGTAGTTGCTAAAAGTGGGGTTCATCTATTCCATTGCAAATAGTGAATGGGTTAGCCCACTTGTTATTGTGCCAAAGGATGGCAAATGGAGGGTTTGTATAGATTTTTGACTACTAAACATGGCTACCTTTAAGGATCACTTCCCACTCCCATTTGTGGACCAAGTGTTGGATACCATTGTGGGGCATTATTACTATAGCTTTTTGGATGGTTATAGTGGCTATAACCAAATCCAAATCACACCCAAAGACCAAGCTAGGACAACATTTACAAGTTCCTAGGGGACTTTCACATATAAGAAGATGCCCTTTGGCCTATGCAATGCACCTACAACTTACCTCTTTTGGACGAATCGACAATCAGGGTCTAGAGTAAGAATCAAAGACATTCATGTCTCTTACTCTGCAGAAGAAATTTCACAAGCTTTGGGGTTGCCAAAGATTGGAGCTGATGTGGCAAAGATCCCCAAATAAGAAGACCTCGAGGTGAAAGGGGAGTGGATCAGGCAGTGTTATGGGGTAGAACACAAGGAGTTTGGCACTTTAACCACCACAGAGAAGGTATACTCAAAAATTGCATCTTACCACTTGAATCCAATAGTAAGACCTAGCAAGATCACTACCTTCTCTACTCATGCATGTGCCGCTCTAAGCAGAAAATTTCCAATCAACCTTGCACAGTTGCTATTCCTGGAGATTGAGAAAAGATTCGTTGAAAGCGAACATGGAAGGTGATCTTTGCCCTTTTCTTGCTTAATTAGGAAATTATGCAAATGGGTAGGGATAGCACGATACACCAATGATACACTTCAGCATGCCCCAATTACCTCGTGGCAGGAGATGATGAAGGATAAGACTCCGACCACAACACGACTCGAGGAAGAGCAGCAACCACCTCCACCACCTTGCAAACAACAAGGTTGCACTCGCAGAAAATTGCAAAACACATATGTGAGATTCAATAGTCACTCTTGAGCCAACAAGAGCAATCTATAAGAATCGGTGGAGGAGAAGACCCTTCAGTCTATCGCCCTGGGATTAGCCATCTTGAGTAAGTGGCTCGATTGCTGAGTCTACTAGAGAGAGCAAGGCCGATGTTTTCTGTCATCTAGACACAAGTACCTGTAAGAACTGATCCCAGTGTCCAAGAAGTAATGATGTCCACCCAACAATTATTTCCTAAAATTTTAGGAAATGCTGCTACTTTTTCGGTACGCTTGGAGGATAGAGAGGGGGCAACTATCCTAGTAATGCAATACCAAGGATAAGAAGTTGCAACTGAAGTGGTTGTTGACACAATTGCAATGGCCCTTAATGCACTCGTGGTGCCTATGCCAAATGTACATGGACTTGAAGATGTACAGACATCCGCAAGAACTTCACGTAGCAAAATCAACGCAGCCCAACATGAAGAGTTGTTGGACCAATTGGTGGGAACCAGGAAACTGCTTTCGAACGTCTTTAATCTTCCAAAAAAAATGATTGTGACCCAGTCAAAGCTGCTCTCAGCAAGGGGCAAGTGTCTCATCTTGGAAGGGCAACTTGAAGTAGCACAAGCAGATTATCAATGCTTGGCAATGGAAGTTGCCCAATTAAGAGCCCAACTTGCTGATCCAACTCTCCTCAACCACGGATTCACCAGAGATGAAGCTTTTCAACAACTTCAAACCAAACTTCAGATGGTTGAGGATGAGTGAGAGTCAACAATCTTTGATAAGTCCTTGACCAACGCTCATGCATACCATCTAAACAAGGACTTGGTAGAGGTTCGCAAGGAGAATGTCAGGTTGATCGCAGAAGTTCATTGCCTGTGCAATGTTGGTGTTGAAAATCAAAACATGAAAAAATTCATCCACCAATAGCAAGAGGAGCTAGCCAGCGTAAACACTGATGTGAGGAGATTGGTTGCTAAAAATCGTAATCTTTCTATGGAGGAAGTTCGTGCCCTATGACAAAAATCAACTATCGAAATCGCTACTTGGAAAAATGAAGCCCTTAAGTTTGAAAGAGTTAAAAATCACTATAGGGACCAAGTGGGATTGCAAAAAGAAGTAAATGAAAAAGAGATTCATGTCGCAAAGGCCAAAATGAACCAAGTGCTCCAATAGCTCTAAGAAGGAGGTGAGGTGTGGCAACCCACCTTCGATGGATTGAACGCCTACAACCAGGCTGAGATCCACCTCAAGGAGCTGAAAATTGAAGAAATGATAGAATACATGGAGTTAGCTAATCTTTTTTATGCAAACCTGGCTATGCTGATAGCCGGAAGGCTGCGGCCTGACCTAGAGAAGCAAGTGGACACCTCGTATTCTTTATACGGGGGCAAGTTCCAAGCACATAAAGTGACAAAACAAAAGTTGGAAATAACAAATGTGGAACTTGAGGTTCTCCGCACTCATTTTGAAGAACAACATGTGGTCACAGAGAACTTGGCCTGACAGATGAATGACTACTAATAGCTACGAACATTAATCTGAGCATTCAATATTGAATGAAAATAGTTCACTACCTAGTTTATCAATTTAAAAGAACTCTTTCCTGCACTTCCATGCCCTTGGGATTCTCTAGTTCTGACACACATTGGTGAAGCTACTTAGACGATGAATGATCCCAGAAGCAAAGAAGAGAAAATGAGGGCATTTTTGGAGGCTTTTTGGTTGCCTCCAGAAGTTGTAGCTGCTACAAGATAATCATCTTTCACACCACAGCCACCACATGCCCTAGAGGTTGGTGAAGGCCTATGAGAACCACCACCATCAAGGATGGTGTGACCGTCTCCAACAACTTTAGCTTTTTTTTAGCATAGTGAAGAATCCATTGTCATCAGGGTGTTCAATTTTGTCTCTGAACACCACCATTTTGTAATTCATCCTTTTCCATACACCTGGGCACTTGGTATATCAATAAAGTTAGTGTCTATGAAGATATGTCTTGTCAAGTATGATGTAATAACTTCATACCTTCCAAATTGTAATAAACTCAAGGACGAGTTTTCACATAGTCGTGGGAGTATGATGAAGTCTTTATTTGATATGTTGACTGGGTCGTGTCAATGGAGCCCTGTTGATGCGGCCACATTGACATGGCCCCATTGATGCAACCGCGTTGACATGGCCCCATCGATGCATCCATCCATGCGTTAACACGGCCTCGTTTACGCAAAGTTTGTCTTTAGCTATCAATAAGCACGCACCCACTGCACTTAGGCATCTTTTTGAGTAGTCATAGCAAAACTCTTGCAGTTTGTTCCTGTAAGAGTTAGAATATTTTCCAAGTGCCCGCAGTAGGTGTGAGAAAGGTGTACGGCTCTTTATTCGAGCGCTAATGTACCTGAGCCCATTGGCGTGACCAACAATAAAGAGGAGCTTTTTAAGCATTCCTTGCAACATTTGGATTTAGTTATTTAAGCATTTAAATAGTTCAATATTCCAATGCTTTAATAATTTCTTAAGTCTTCATTATTATCACTTTACCATTATTTCTCTTTTATATTTTGTAAGAACCATAAGTACGACCATCTCGAACATAAATCCAACACTTGGCAACCCAGTGATGCTTAACGTCTAGTAACCCAGCAGTGGTTAGGGAATGCTCAGGATGTGCACAGAAGATGGGATCGGTTGCTTATTCTAGGGAAAGTTAAGAGATAGAGTAGAACAATTATAGATTATGCAACATTCCATTTCTTACATTTCAAGAATTAGATCTTAGAAGATAAAATTAAAACCAATAAAAATCATGCCTCAATCTCACTTAACCATCACATTAGAACACCACAAGTGAGGTTGGGAAGACAATGACTATTCTAACATAAGGTTTTGCTTGTTAGAGTTCGATGTATGCAAGTGCTTATAGTCTATGGAATTCGACTGAGTTGCGTGTGAACATCCATGATTTGTATGGTTGGGCATAGGGGTACCTTGCCACTCATCATGGTTCATCAGGGTCCATGGAATAAACACTTAGTGATTCATATGGTTGAGCATAGGGGTATTCATTGCCCATCAATAACAAATGATATACATCATGCCATGACTAAGATGGTGATGTCAAATGTTAGGCTAATGAAATTTACTAACTCCAAAATAAAGGCATTCACACCTCAATTGGACTCCAAAAGACTATCGCTAAAAAAAGGGTTGCTCCACAACTAATTTCCAAGTCACATGGATAAGTTGTTTATGTCTCTAGATCCATATGATTATTATGTGACTATTATTCACAGTTCAACTTGTAACACCATCCTTCCTAACCTTAGGTTGGAGAACATTACATTGGATATAACACCCATAAAGAACGATTGGTCATGGCAAAGAAACCAAGAAATGGAAAGAAACTAACATAACCAAAGAGACACAAAAGAAAACTTATGATGAAGTCATGACTGGAAGAAAAGAGATATAATTAGTACATAAATAAGATGCTTATGAAGTAAGATTGTTTGAGATATACAATTTTCTATCACAATTCATCAATTTTTGTCACTAATTTGATTATTCAACAATTCATTATTATTTCATCGTTATCACATTGTTAATTTTTCATTTTCATCACTTCAAACAATTTCAACATTCATAAAAGACTTCAACAATTGGTCATTCTATTATTAGCTTTATCAAATTTATCAAAGATATTTAACCAAATTCTTGAGAAAATAGATTTAGTATTTAATTAATTCCTTCTCAAATTGAAATCAATTTGATCAATCCTTCATCACAAATTATTTAGCTACTTGGGGTGACATCAACAATTCAATCTACATTGAAATACAATTTTAGAATTCATTGAAATTCAAGTTTCTTGTCTCACCACAACCTAACCATGACTCAAGGTATTCTTAGTGTCAAACCATGACTCATGGTCAACTCGTGATCTCCTTAGTGTCAAACTATGAGATTGCCATTACTTGTGGGCATTAAAATAATCGATCATAACTTAACCATGATTTGTAGTTATCAACCATGACTCATTCTATTTTTTCAAGACTTGGTATGTATTGTTCTAAAAAAAATTGAGAATTTATATTGCCATTTTTCTAAGTTAAATTTGACTAAACAAAGGAACTCCAATTGAGCTAGAATTTTGTAGGTAGATTTTACCATGATTCATGGTTAGGTTAGGTAAACATATATCCTTAATTTTAAATTTTTTGATCATTTATCAGACCATAATTAGTGGTGTCTTTGTGATATCATTAATTTTGATTTTTTCCACTGCTTTTAAAGATCACAACCCATGGTCAACTTGTGGTTTGAAGACCATGACTCATGGTAAACAAGTTTTTCAATATTTTCATTAAACTTTATCCAAATTTCAAAGTTTTCATCAAGGGAGTTATCCTCTAAATCCCAACAAAGTATTCAAAATGATCTATCTAATACTTTTTTGAACAAGTGAAAAGAGATTGTATTAATAATAAAAATTTAAAGTACATTGATATTATTCTTGGGATCTTAACAATCAACAAATATGAAAGGATGAAATAAAATAACCAAATTAAGATATCAATTTAATCCCATACTCTAAAATAAAAATTATAAGTGTGCAAAGCTTAAGAACTAGAGCAGTCAAGATTTATTTTATATATCATGTTCTTTCAATTTGTTACTTTGAGGCATCATACTCTATCTAAATTGATTTATATCTATTCAAAAGTTTGTTAGCTTCTTTCTTTCTAAATTTGTAAGATAGCATATTCTAGAAAAGCATTGCAAATTTTATTAATTTATTAACTACAAGATCTTGTAAAGCTTTTGGCATAATTAAATGCTAATTTGTAGCTTTCCAAACTTTATTTTAAGTATTGCCAAGTGTAGGGTACTGCAAAAACATATAATTATCATCTTCACAAACATTCTTACAAAAACAATAACTATAATCATCTTCCATCTTACCACATAATTTATTTGCTATGAGTTATTTTTTATTTTTAATCCAATAGCTCAACTTTTATATAAAATACATTAGTGTTAACTTGACCAGCAAAGCTATCTAAATGAAGGAACTTGAAAAGGTGGAAGCATTTAAATCCCATACCATAAGCAACATAAGTTAGATAGTTTTATATTTTAATAAAAGATAAGTAAACTATTTAAGATGTCTAAATTATGTAACTTGTTGACTTTTCACATTCACCACTTGTAGCACTATTCTTGTCTTTGTTGTTGACTGACAAGCATCATTCGAACAAGGTGGTGTATCCATTTAAAGGTTTGTTTGCACATTATAATGGATGAGTTATCTATCCACAATGCATGATAACCTTTGTTTTGGGGGGTAGATGATCCATTAGTTGTGAAGCATGATCAACATTTGATTAATCATATGTTTCTTGGCTCTAATATTAGATACCCGATATGAGAGCCCTAATATTGGATACTTGATATCAGGGCCAAGATGCATTATTGGATATCTAATATTACAGGATGTGTGCTAGCCTATAAATATAACACTTGGGCACACAGTTTGGGTATAAGTTAGTCAATAGAGTAGTCGAACTCTTGCAGTTTTATTTCGTAGTCTTAGAGAATAGTCAGTGAGCGCCCGTAGTGTAGATCTGAGTTAGTTGTATGGTGTCTTATTTGAGTGGCAATGTACCTGAACACATTCTATGAATGGAAATAAGGTCGAGATTGATTCTTATTCATTACAACTCTTTGACTTAGATTAGATTTACTTTTCATGTATGATGAGTCATGATTTGACTAGCTCTGATATTGTATACTCGATATCAGAGCCTCGACATCAGCTACGTGATGTCGGAGCCCAAGACACAATGTCAAATATCTGATATCATGGGGTATATGCTGACCTATAAATATAGTGCTTGGGCTTATAGTTTTCATATAGGTTTTCATAGTTTTTGCATAGAATAACAAAGTTCTTGCAGTTTAGTCATTCTAGAGTTAGAATATTTCTGAGTGTCGTAGTAGGAGTCTAAGTGTATGCAGACCTTTATTCAAGCACTGATGTACCTGAGCATAGCAATGTAACAGGAATAAATATAAACCCTTTTAATGATCCTTATAGCACTAAGAATAGATTAATATTTCTTTAATGCATTCATTATTCAAGCACTTTACTTTAATGCATTTTCATTAAGCAATTAATTTTCAGTTGATAACGAACACAATCATGACCACTTCAAGCATACATAGTGTTTGGTAACCTAGAAACGCTTAACATTTGGTAACCTAGCAATGCTATATGTGTTTATTATGTTTCTAGAAAGTGGGAATGGATACTTGCGTTAGGCTAGCTAGGCAATAGATGAATTAGGTCTTAAATTACTCTACCTTTCATATACCTCAGTTACACTTAAACCATACCCTTGAGCCTCACAAGTGTAATTGGAAAGACAACAAACATTCTTAACACCCATTTCACTTCTTAGAGGAACTAGTGCACTGGAGAACTATAGGTCCATGGAATTCAACTGGATTGCGTGTAAAAACTTTAGTGATTCATATGGTTGGGTGTAGGGGTACCTTGCCACTCATCACTGGCGTTGTTGTCAGGGATCTTTTAGTTGTTATGTGTGCTATCTAGGATTTAGTGGAAATTATTCAAATCGTTGGAATGAACCTTAGAGTCATATCACATCTTAAGATTACTATAACAAATTTAAGAAGCACACTGCATTTTTATTTTCTAACATAACATGTATTCTTCTCACAAGACTGATTCTTCACCCAAGTTTGACGGAGTTCATCAGCTGGTGCCTCAACAATATCGAGTGATATATGCTCATCTTGATGAGTATGTACGCAACTTCACCTTCATCCTACATTAGGATAAATAGCTGTAGTGATGTGACATGGAAGGAAACATTGTGTTGCCGCCTGATCGATCCATTCTTGTAATGCTTCAACAAATGCTTATATGATGGGATCTCCAGGAACTTCATGCTCAATATCTTGTGTAAGACATTGACACTAGGGATTATCGTCCCACTAAAGCATAATTTCTATGAGATCAACAACTAGAACAACATCATGAATCTGCAAATGGAAAAGGATTTAATGATTCCCCATTCCTGCTATACCAAAAAGATGATGGAGATTCCTTCTCTGGGGGTTTTCCATTTAATGAAATTCCTCTTTTTGACTTCGATGAAGGAGGTCAAAACTAGAACTTGTAGTCCACAATTCACGATCCTAATTTTGGTAAGAATATATCCAATGGTAAAGAAGGATTCAGAAGCAAGTTAGGACAGGGATGTGGACAAGAAACAAGATCATGATCATGGCCGTGATAATCAAAGAGGTGGTAGTAGGCACTGTGATGGTGCTAGTCCTTCTTCCTCTTCACCTTCATCATCTTCTTCTTCTTCTTTTGGATCTAATCGCAACCATAGGGGATGTGACAATGATGAAGGTGACCAATGGGACCGAAATGATTGAAGGGACCATCGGGCAAGGTAAGATTAAGGATGCAAGAATTCAAGAGAGATGCGATGCCATGAATGAAAGGATAGCATAGGGCATTTTAGGAACCATAATCATGGCCTTGATGAGCCTTTTCTTGCTACCTAAAGTATGCTAAACATCATAGAGGCAGTACAAATTCCAACAAGGCATGTGAAGGATAGTCGAATCAAAAGGCTAGACATGAACAATATCCTTTGATATGAAGGGGGGATATAACTCAGATCTGTAGAACCATTTCCAAGCTTTTCAAGATGTATGTGCCTTGGAAAATATAGAAAATGAGTGGAAAAAGCTTAAGTTGTTTCCAAGGACACTCATTAAAGAAGCAGATAATTGGTACTAGTCCTTAGAGTCAGAATCTATTAGACGATGGAGTACAATGTTTGAATTTTTCAATGATAAATATCAAACATACTCTAGAGTGTCCAACTTGAGGAGGCAGATCCAAAGATGGAAACAAGAGATACATGAACCCTTGGATGCTACCATTGGTTGATATTATTCCTTAATGCACATATGTCCTAGCCATGGTTACTCTCAATTGGATCAAATTTGCCACATTGTAGATGTGCTTTGATAAAAAATGAGGAGAACCCTTAGTGTCTATGCCTAAGGGTGACTGTCAAAATTAAGTGCTCATTAGATCCAAAGATTGATAGAGCAAAAGAGTATAATCATGATCTTTCCATTCATAAGAGGGGGTTCAATTTTGTAATAGTGAGGAAGAATCAGCACTTGATGAGGTGGTGAATAGGAAAACCTTGGCACTCCAAAAATTTTAATTCAAAATCACGACCAAGGTTGACCAATTATGGGACTCCATGGATAGTAGATCTCAAGCTGTCCTAAAAATTGCTGAAGAGTCCAAAGAATAAGGTAGTGATCGTGAGCACAAAAGGTGCAAGGAAGCTGAACGTGCCTATTAAAGAGGTAAGGGCAAGATTGCTACAATAGAAGAAGTTGCAGGAAGAAAATCAGATGATGATGATGGATGTGACATCTATCATTATGAAAATCCAAAGGGATGTTGCACCATAGTGTCACACTTACAGGAATCCTAGGTGTATGGATTGAATCCACAACTTGCACAAAGGTAAACACCCAAAAGACTGTCTTATCCTCAAGGAAATTATAGGTAGTTCTACTAGCAATAACAATATTATCCAAGTGGAACTCCTCTGCAATCATATGAGCAGTATCAATAGTGGCAGCAACCACAATTATAGGTGCTAGCACCACCAAGGTAGCAATACCCTTACAGGAAACCTGATCCATATGGATATTACATTCAGCAATCGTTGTCTCCACATGATTCTTGTAGTCATGTTGCTACCTTCCAATCTTACTACCACCCTTTTGATTATTATTGAATCCATCTTTCACATGTAAGGAGGGAAACCACCTTTTACCCTTTTCCTCCTTCTATTCCTACATATCTTTCTCCTCCCTTAGCACAACTACCACTTGCTCCATCTATGTAGGGTGAATTACCAGCTCAACCGTAACAACACAACTCTACTAGGGCCATTAATCTACAATTGGTTCATCAACCGAGTGGGTTTGATACTTGACCAAAGAAAAGGCCTTTCTTTTGACCTTGTAGTCTGCCTAAGCCTTGAAATACATCTATGATTGACAATCCTATTCCTCTGTCTCCATCTATATCAAATTCCTTCGACTCCACTTCAAACCAAATACCACCCAAGATCCATACTATGATGCTTACTCACACTGTATCTGATTGGATCCATACTAGAAACCTTCATAGGAAATTAGCTAATCCTGGAAGTCCTCTCATTTATTTGTAGATTGCTGGGAATGAACTGTGCAAAGATCTTCTTGATTTCAACTTCAATGTCAACTTGATCTCTCATGATATGTATACTGCATGGAACTTACCTCATTTAAAGAAGAGCAATATTAGATTAGAATTGGTAAACCAATCCATCACTGTTCGATTAGGACTACTAGAAAAAATTGTGACCACTATCTGTGGGTAGTCTTATCCTACTGATTTCCCAGTAATTAAGATGGAGAACTACAAAGGGGACTTTCTAATCATTATGGGAAGGGCATGGCTAAGCACCATTGATGCAAGAATGGACATCAAAAATCTTTCCCTAGAAATATCTAAAGAAAATGCATTCGGAAAGATTGAGAAGAAGTGAGTTCCATGCATCGCATACAGCGATATAGGATGTTATTGTGTGTAGAAACTCTGGGCAATGAAACAAGCATCTATCTCTGCATGTAAGCAATGTGCACCAAAAGTAGAAATTCAAAGGTGTTTGTACATAGCAGCCACAAAATAGGAGGGTACCCAGTGGTTGACCGTTGATTCTAAAAGTAGCACACTTTGCATGGAACCGACTAAGAGCCTAAGATGTGCATATGTCATAGGCATGGGTAAACTAGAGCAAGTTCATCACCAATTCTCTGATAATGCAAATGATGATACCTATTGGGGAGAGTTGGAAATTCCTAAAAATTTTAAGTAAGAGTCCCTTAAACTAAAAACTCTACCAGCTAGCATGGAATATGTGTTCTTAAAGAATGAAAAGTTGGTTATAATTAATGCAAATCTTGCTCCAGAATAGAAAAAGATGTTGTTGAATGTTATTGAAAAATGATCAACAACCTTTACTTGGTCATATCCTGAACTCATATGGATTGATCCTAGGATATGCTAGCATCACACCTACACTGATCTAGCCAGGAAGCCAAAGAGGCAATTGAACCCCAAACTAAAGTAGATCATCAAAGAAAAAATTGAATAACTCCTTAAGACAAGGTTAATTTATTCCATTGCAGATAGTGAGTGGGTTAGCCCACTCATGATTGTGCCAAAGAAAGGTGGCAAGTTGTGGGTTTGCATCAACTTTCGACTACTAAATATGGCAACATTGAAGGACCATTTTCCATTGCCATTTGTTGATAAGGTGTTAGACATAATATCTGGGCATTGCTACTATAGTTTTCTAGATGGTTATAGTGGCTATAACCAAATTCAAATTGCACTAGAGGACCAGGCCAAGACAACATTCACAAGTCCTTGGGGGTCTTTTGCATACTGCAAGATGCCATTTTGTTTGTGCAATGCCCCTACTACATTCCCATGCCTAGTTTTAAACATTTTTCAACAGTAAATTGGTAGTGGTATGGAAGTCTTCATGGATGATGTCTCCACTTATGAAGCTACATTTGAGCAAGCCTTGAACTGCCTTGAGCAAGTACTGAATTGATGTGTTGAGACAAATCATAGGCTCAATTGGCAAAAGAATCATCCAATGGTCTAGGAAAGCATTGTATTGTGGCATCAAATCTCATAAGCAGGAATTGAGGTAGACCTTGAGAAAATAAGGGTCATCAAATCTCACAACTAGAAACTGTCAAAGATGTTCAGTTATTTCTTGGACATACTAACTGCTACCGACGATTCATAGAGAATTTCTCTAAGATCACAAAAGCATTAGTGAAGTTGACAAAGAAAGATGCTCCATTTATCTAGACCATAGAATGTGAAAAAGCATTCCAACAGCTGAAAGAGAAACTTGTAGAAACTCCAATTCTATAAGCACTCGACTAGTCTAGACCATTTCATGTCATGACAGATGCATCAAATTATGCCCTAGGAGCTGTTCTGACATAGATAGATGATAAGAAATGTCCATATTATATCCACTACACAAGTTGAAGCATTGTGGGTGCATACTTGAACTACACCACCACAGAAAAATAACTAATGGCAGTGGTGTTTTCTCTAGAAAAATTCAGGTATTATGTACTTGCATATAAGGAGTTTGTGCACATGGACGATAGTGCCATTTGCTTCCTGATAAACAAGCCAATGGTGAGCCCCCGTGTCATACAGTGGTTGGTGATCTTACAAGAATTTGATCTTACAATGGTAGATCGAAAGGGTACTAAGAATGTGGTTACTAATCACTTGTCTCAGTTGCGATGGGACAATAAAGAGGAGGAAAACCCACTATTTGATATGTTTCTTGATGAACTCTTCTTTGTTGGTGCTATAATTGAATAATTTCCCAATAAGCCTAAATGATATGATGGCATTCTTACCTATCTTCTCACCCAAGAAATGCCACAAGGGTTGGACCACTAGAAGAAAAAATAGTTTCTTCACTAGGTAAGATGCTTCATGGAAATCAATGGACACCTCTACAAGGTGTGAACCGATGGCTTGGTTTGATGGTGTGTCCCTGATGCTGATCAACTATGCATTCTCCAAGATGTTTATGAAGGTCCTTGTGGGGGGCCACTATGCTGGGAGATGCACAACCATTAAAATATTAATGGCAAGGTGCTATTGTCCAAAAATGTTTAGGGATGCTTACTAATATGTCCGCTCTTGTGAATGATGTCAATGAGATAGTGGAATGACTACTTGAATGGAATGACCTCAATAATGGATTCAACCACTTGAACTATTCAACATTTGGGGCATTGATTTCATGGGTCTCATCAAGCCCATGTCAAATGGGAAGGCATACATCATAGTTGCTATTAACTATTGTATGAAATGGGTAGAAGTAGCAATCTTCACTGATTGTACATCTTCTACTACTACTTAGTTTGTACAAAAAAATGTTGTAAATAAGTTTGGTGTGCCATGTGCATTAATTTCTGATAATGAATTCACTTTATAGGCACTACTTTTTGGAAGCTCCTACAACGCTTGGGGGTTGAACATAAACTCACAACACCCTACCATGCCCAAGCCAATGTTCAAGCTAAGGTTACTAATAGGAAAATCATAAGGATTCTAATAAGAACTATTAGCAAATATAGAAAATACTGGAGCACAAAACTTACTGATACCCTTTGGGCCTACCTCTCAACATGGAAATTTCCTATAGGCTATTCTTCCTATAAGCTTGTGTATGAGAAATTACCAACACTTCCTATTTAATTTGAACTCCATACACTTTCAACAACCTATGACCTCGACCTCAAATTGAGTGTACCACAAAAAGAAAGATTAATGACTCTCAATTAGCTAGATGAAAATCGATTAGTAGCCCTATCATCTAACAACATGCACATAGCCTATAGCAAAAGGTGCCATGACTTTAAAATTAGGAAAGTCAAGTTTCAATTTGGAGATAAGGTTCTCTACTAGAATCCCACACACATACCTTGATGAACTAAGTTCCAGACATTGTGGAAAGGACCTTACATCATTTATGAAACTTTTTCTTTTGGAGCCATGGTGATCTACAAACTTGAGAGCCTAGATAAGAAATAGTTGGTCAACATACAATAAGTCAAACCTTTTCATGAGCATAAGCTAAATAATACAACAAATGCCTCATCATATGGACAACCATGTACAATATTTTGGATCTCCTCTTTTCAACTTAGTCATGGGGGAGATGGTCATCTATGCTAACTATATAAGTGGCTCCTTAGTTTTTCATCTTTTTTTTTTTACATCTTCTTATTTTCATGTTATTAATATTTCCTAATTTTTGTTTTACACCATTGTTAGTATGCTTTCTTTTTATTGAATATTTTACTATTTCTTATACATTTTTATTTTCTTTATTAGAATGTGATTTTCTTATTTTTTTTAATAATATGTGTCTTATTGCCAACTGGGTACACTATGATTTAATTAATGTGACCATGTGTTATCTGGTTATTTGATTGTTGGTGTCTAGATTCTAGCTTTGAATTTTGTTATGGATAATTAGGACATGGTTCTTTGTTTATGTAGCAGGTAGTAAGTCCACAACATCCACCCATCCACAAACTCTATGGTTTTCCTTATTCTAGAAATGTACAATCCCTTTTTCATTAATAAAACTTTAACAAATTTCTAACTTTGGTAATTTCTGGATTTTGGAAAGGATTCAAAGGTTTGAATAGGGTGTGATTTCAAGGGGATTCAGTATTGTTTGTATTGGCACATTTGGCCATTACATGGAACAGTTGGAATATTTTATTCAAAATTAGCACAATCCCTGGTTGTAAATTTGTAGTTTAGTATTGTGAGTTGATGGGTATTCTTGGAGAAGCAAGCCACTGGTAAATAATCTTGATGTTGAAGCCTTCTTGGAAAGTAAAATTAAAATGCCAAATTATTTCCTTTAGTGAAGATTGGAATAACAAACAAAGGAGGTGATTATTTACCACAAGAAAGCATACTCCCTATTAATATTGGCAAAATAGATAGCACCGTGGGTAATGGATTATCAAGAATTGATTAAGAGTTGGAAGCAAGTGAAGGACCTAACAAACGGATTACCAACAGGTTTTGAATTCCGTAAATTTAAATTATCAAAGGATGTGAAGGTTTCTGTGTTGCAGACGAACCCAAATTTCCGTAAGTCCAAAAGCCAATTGTTAACGCTGCTGGAGAAAAAATAGAAAATCGGAAAAACAGAACTGAATGCCATGGTTTTTGGGCAAATACATCGGCTTGTGCCATTCAGAACTGCGCCCACATATTGGTCAGATTTACGAATTGATGTTGCCAAATGTAGCCATAGCCGACTCGCCAGATGCCGAAAACAGTGAACCCGAGTTCATGAAGCGCATGGGAGGCCCTTCTTTCACGACTGAGCCATATTGAAGGGGGTTTCGGGCAGTAATCGGGTGTAGGCTATGCAGAAAGAACTGAGGCCAATTTAGGGTAGAACGCAGTAGGCACATCATCGATTTTAGCAGAGACACTTGTGGATTTCAGAAGAATAGATGCCTATTTCGCGCGATAAACAAATTTGGGTTTTCATCCACAACAACGGCAAATGCCTTAAAAACCCTGGTGGACGTTGCTTGAAGAATCTGCACCAAATGTTGGAAGAAAACTTTGTAAGCTAGACAGTTTACCAGTTATCACAGACGGAAGGCAGCGAAAATATACGAAGCGATGATCAAATCGTATAATCATCAAAACCTGAAGGGCATTTTTGAGAGGCAAAGGTTACAATAGTTGCAGATCCTTACGGAACACATGGCGACGTTTCCTAACGCGGCTGCAAAGTCTTCTCCTGTGATGGCAGTTGTTGGTAACGATTTTTAGCCGAAGAAGATAATTTGAATCAGTTGCTGGCAGTTGTAGGATCGGTGCCTTCACCTTCGGACTCATATTTTGTGCCATCCCAAATTTAAATTTCAATTATCAGAGTGTAGAAAGGATAAATTAACTACCACTACCACCAATAAGGTGGATATTATATTATATTTTTTTATGAAAAAATCTTAGAGCTTAATGACACATAGTATTTAAAATTTTAATTAAATTAAATTAGATTAGGGATTTTAGATTTATTTTAATAAATTACTTACAAAGGCAATATTTATAATATTTACAATTCCTCCTAACTTTATGAATAACTTCCTAACTATATAACTCCCTCCTAATTAAATGGGCAAGTAACCTCCTAACTTGTTGGGCAAGTAATCTCCTAATTGGTTGGCCAAGTTACTTGGGAGATATTTTTGAATATGTAACTTCCCTACCTACCTTTGAACCCTATAAAAAAGGCTTCAAGAATCAAGGAAAAAAAGGGGAGGATCAAGGGGTCTCACTTTGGAAGGGACTTTTGGGAAGATCTCATACATCACACATTTGGAGGTTACACTTTGGAAGGCTACTAGTTAGCACTTGGGCTCTCACTTGAAGACACACTTTGGGGTCTTGAGAAGAGCATTTGTAAAGAAGATTTGTAAAGACAATTGCTTGTAAGATGGCTTGCTAGAGTAAAGATTTCAGCCTCTTTGTCATAGTCCTGTGAGTTATGTTTTATTTTTATTTTGTTTAAATTGTTTAGCTAGTGGTTTAGATAGTATCATCCTTGGCAAGTAATTTTGGGATTTTTAGATTGCTCTTATCGTTCTTGTTGCCAGATATGAAATTTCTGTTAAAATTTTGCCATAGAAGCGCTTGTGTTTAAAAGCCTTAAGAGCATTTTAGTAGTAAATTTTGTTATTGTGCATCGTATAGGATCTGCTATTGGAATTGTTGTAAGAGAGCCTCTGCTTGTAGTCATGCCGTTGAATGATTCAATGGTCAAGAGGGTTCA
>MNCI01027315.1:381014-398929 GCA_015680685.1 Gnetum montanum
TGAACAAAATAGGAAACTTTCAACAACTCACAGTACTTGACAAAGTTGGCTAAATCTCTTTAAAGTAAGTCATTTGTAGTTTACACATAATGCAATCGTTACATTTCACAAAACCACACGCCGCAACAACATACACACATACTCACATTAACTACTGAGTTTATTTAGAGGTATCTGGGCCTTGGTGTTGCCAGAGACCAGCAGGTACCTAAATCCTATTCAAGGACACTCGTTGGAGATCACGTCCCAAACGGTCGCCAAAAGTTTGTGCCTTTCTGCTTACCTAGGTGCCTGTGTGTTTTCATGGATTTCTTATTGTTGGCGACCATTTAGGATGTGACCGCCAACGAGTGTCCTCGAATAGGATTTAGGTGCTTGCTGGTCTCTGGCAACACCAAGGCCCAGATATCTCCAAATAGACTCAGTAGTTAATGTGAGTATGTGTGTGTGCTGTTGCGGTGTGTTGTTGTGAAAAATGAAACGATTGGGTTGCGTGTAAAACTATAAATGACTTATCTTAAAGAGATTCAGCCAACTTTGCAAAGTACTGTGATTCATTGAGAGTTCCTATTTTGTTCAATTGCCTAGTCTATATGGTCCTTATAATACCTACTTGTAAGAAATAAAGTTTTGCAAAAACATTTGAGCACAACTCTGCGAATCTACTTCTAATTTTCCCCAGAGAAAGACATAGTTCCACAAGAAAACTAGAAATAGAGCAAGATTCAATGGAAATAGAAAGAAGAGAAAAAGAAAGCAGATTTGTGTAAAGATCTCAAATGTTTAAACAAGGTAAAATGATACGAGTAAACACTTCGCAATAAAGCTATCCCAAATTCAATAACTACGAATTGTTCAAACTTCCAAGGTTCAAATAAGCAATTTCTTCAAGACAATCCTACTATGCTTCCTAAAAAAGTGTTGCGTAAACTATCACGTACGAGACTCTATTTTCGCTAGATAATGGATGTCAACAATTGCATTCAACAAAACCTTCAAAAGACTTGACAATTTCTAATTAAAATACCACAGAGATTCACTTTAAAGATAAAAGAAGCTATTCTGGTCCTATCAAAATACCAAAGATTTTCGAGAACCCTCCTGACTATTGAATCGTTCAACAGCTTGACTACATGCAGAGGCTCTCTTATAACAATCTCAATAGCAGTTCTTGTACATTGCATAATAATAAAATTCACTACTAAAATGCTCTTAAGGCTTTCAATCACAAGCTCTTCGATGACAAAATTTTAATAGAAATTTTCTATCATGCAACAAGAATAATAAGAGCAATCTAAAAATACCAAAATTACTTGCCAAGCATGATAATATCTAAACCACTAGCTAAAAAATTTAAACAAAATAAAAAATAAACATAACTCACAAGACTATAACAAAGAGGCTGAAATGTTGTCTTTAACAAGTCATCTTACAAGCAATCTTTCACAATTTCTTCTTTACAATCTTCTTCCAAGACCTAAAGTGAGACCCCGAGTGTGTTATCCCCCCTCCTTCTAATCCTTGAAGCCTTTTTATAGGGTTCAAAAGGTAGTTAGATATTACAAAATATCTTGGGTAACTTCTCTCCCAAGTAAGGAAGTTATAACTTGCCCAACTAGTTAGGAGATATTACTTGCCAATCTAGTTAGGAAGTTATAACTTATACATGAAGTTAGGAGAAAATCATGCTAACATTGGCATGTGTAAATATTACAAATATTTCTTTTATAAGCAACAACCTATATAATAATTTTTTTTTAAAAAAATATATCCAAGATCTCCATACTATAAGAGCTTGATACAATTGTCATTTTATTTTTATTTAGGATTTTAATTACCCACCGTGTATAAATCCTTAGTAATTCATTTGAGATAATTAAATTAATACTAGGTCTTTAATAAGCACTCCATACAATTGTTGCATGCACTAGACCATATGAAATTGAAATTTTATTTTGTGACTTTAATTCCATGCGTTTGGGTTTTGCACTTATCTTCAGCGATGACGGTTTCTTCCAAATAAACTGTAACCCTGATTCATCAACATCAGTTAAATAATCTCCTGGTTCTGCTGATTCAATTGTACACCTGTCTTACTGTGTCTTCGTGTCCCTGTGACCACACTTGATGGATTGGTAATGGCGATGATGAATGCGTTGGTGTTGGGCATTGCTGCTATTTTTGGTAAGGTTGCCGTGTGGTGTTCAGTTGCCGCCATCATGTGGCATCTCTGAGAGTGCCCCATTATACGGAGGCCAGGATGCTGGAACCCAGTAGCTTGTTGATGTTGAATCCTCTAGTGGCTTCGTTGATGTCTCTGTAAGAGAACCGATTTCCATAGTTCTTCTTCCAGTTGGCAAATTCACAATTTAACCCACCTCATACAAAGACCAATACCAACTCAATTCCTATGAAAAGAACCAACAGCATATGTCTGTAAAATCCTCCTGAGATGAAATCTCCATTTTCTTGAAAGCAAGGAGAAGAATTTCTTCAATTTTTTCATACTCAACAACTTTGAAATTAACATTTCCCATTTTTAATTTTTGAATAAACTCATCATAAGTATTGGAGTGTCTGTTTTTATGCAGCTATCCTCCAACCAAAGTTAGCAACAAAGGAATCCCATAGCATAAGTATGCTACCTCCCTCAACATGCTCATCTCATCTGCAAATGCTTCTCTGAATTCTTCGGTGACAGGGCCCATCACTTTTGTTTCCAGTAAATGCTCTGATAATCGATCACGGAGACGGTGTCTTTGGTAAATTTGTTTTACAATAGTCTGGAACTTCATTCTCAACTTCCCTTACATGGGATGTAATAATCATCCTCAGCATTACGCCTTCTGCTAAATAAAAATTCTTTGGCAACAATTGATTTACAACTTGTTCTGCAATGTCGTTTTTGCCTTTATTATTTTCGTTTAGTTGGCCGTACTGATTCTGTTGGTTGTTCCTATTTCAGTGGTTTCTATCATCATCATCATATATTTGGTTGATGATCTCTGCAATATTCTTGGAAGGCTGCAATTGTTTGCTTATCTTGAACTGGCCCACAAAGCAGCTGCCATCATCGCAAGTATGCACACCAATGTCGTGGCTCTGGCCATCGGCCCATGGCCCTGCATACATATCACTGGTAAAAAAAATGATAAACCCCATAGCCATGCTTGAAGCCATGCTGGTACTGACCACGATAATGGCTACTGCGAGCTCACGTCTTGATACCATAGCCATCATACTTTCCATATACCCAGTCGCCCTCATATCGACCATTCACAAAGTAATAATACACCCCACTTCTGCTGCACTTGCCCTAATGAAACTCGCCCTCATAGACGTCGCCATTACTGAACATGATCAGGGATTCGCAAAGGGAAGGCCGTCATTTTTTGTATCAAAAGAAAAAGTTGTTTGAGGTGGGGGAAAATGCATGGGGAAGTAGACTGTGTAAACGACTAAAATAAAACACAACCTAGCTGTGTATTTCATGTTAGGGAATGGGACTGATGTATTTTGCAAAAGTTTATGAAAAGAATAAAGGAGTCATCTTCTTCGCTACTGATGAGTTGATCTCTGACCCTTTGTTCACTACTGCAAATAGTACTGTGCTCATTTTCGCATTTAATACTTGATAGTCGCATGTATATGTAACTTAGTCTCTATTATATTATATTTTTTTTGGATGTGGATTATGGGTAATGTGATTCCTGCCTACTCTGGAACAGGCCTTTAAAATTCATGGGCAGATCATAAAACATCATTTCAACCGCATACCTAAATACTTTTTTGGTAAAAAGTGCTGATAATATATCGATGAGTACATGATTTGTATAATGGATATAATAGCCTTTCTCTGACCATTTTTCTTTCTTTTTTAAATTAGATGCTATTTCTCTTCTTCTACAAACTGAGATTCTTGTCACTTCTCCAACTGCATAAACCTTTAATCATGCCAACCTATTCCATGCAATGGCCAAAATGTGCCAACACTTACCATTATGTGTTAACTAATAAAGAAAGTTGAATAAGTCTTTGCATGGTGTGGTTCCCATTTCAAAAAAAAAAGAAAAGAAGAAAAATAATGAGAATTTAAAGCACACACCTTAGACAAAATAAATAGACTACAAGCACTAGTTATGGGGCTAGAAAGACATGTTACCCATGCTTGAAGGTCCCCTCTAACTAAGGCCCTTCCTCACTCCCTACTTCTTTTTTCCCTCTAATAAGGAATGGTGGTTGTTCTGTGGATGCACTCTTGTATCTTAGGGAAGGTGGACAGGTCTTAGAATGGCAATGTGAAGTCACTAAATGTGGTTGGTTTTGGTCTAGACTAAGGATGGATTTCATCAAGTTATTTAACCATAAAATTCATAAGGGACTTCATGTAACCTTAATTAGGAATTCCATTCCACTCTCTCTCATCCATCAATGCTTTCCATGTTTCACCTCACTATCAGTTCCATGTTCTTGTTTGATGTCTTGGTTTGAAGTGTTGAAATTCTTAGGTAGTTTCTTCCTAGTTTTTATACTTAACCTTCTATAACCATTAATCATCCACGAAGCCCACAGACGCTTTGGTTTGAAGTTATTCAAGGGTAATAAAAGGCATGTGCCTACTTTGGGGAGGCTCCACTTGCATATCTTTTGGTTGGGTTAGTTAAGTTCTTTATCCTTAGACACTCTTATAATCAAATCCTTTTGTTTACCTCATCAATGACATCCAATTATGCACATCTTCACAACATTTTTCAATGTACTTCCCTTTTTATTATTGTGAATTCTTAAACCCTCTTAAAGTATTTCCTTGTGTTGAAATTTTTTCAAATTTAATGGACCACTTATCTATTTTACCCTATTTGTCAGTCTTCTTGCTAACACTCCTAAAGGAATCAATCTACCACAATCACAACCTAGCTGAGTATAACCATTGACGAGAAAAGGTACTTAATAGCTATGTGTTACACATTGCATACTAATTCATGATTTTGTTGTGATTGCAATGGGAAGTATGGATTGGAAGTGGGACTATCTTCACAAAGGATGCTGTGGTAGTACCACACAATGAGGACCATTCATGATTGTTGGCTCTTCTCTCTCACTCTTCAGCTACCAAGAGGAATGGATGTTAGTTTTGTCTAAGGTGTTCTCTTCTCTTGTCATGAATACCCAACTTTGTAAAAGATTGTAAATCTGTATACTTGGGTAGTCAAAGTTTGTCTATTCCATCTGAGTTAGTTTGTATGTCAATCAATAATCCCACACCTATCCAATATTTTGTAAGGAACTTGTTCCCCCCATTCTTCACTTGAGGATGAGTTTTCATTCAGTTGTGGAAGTATGATGAGTCATGATTTGACTGGCTTTGATATCGGATACCTAATATTGGAGCCTCAACATTAGACACCCAATGTCGAAGCCTAGGACACGATGTCAAATATTTGATATTGCAAGCTATATGCTAGCCTATAAATATAACACATGTGCTCATAGTTTTCATAGAAGTTTTTCATAGTTTTTGCATAGAGTAACAAAGTTCTTATAGTTTAGTCATTCTAGAGTTAGAATATTTTTGAGTGCCCACAGTAGGAGTTTGAGTGTATGCAGACCTTTATTCGAGCACTGATGTACCTAAGCATAGCAGTGTGATAGGAATAAAGATGAGTGCTTTTGATAATCCTTGCAGCATTAAGAATAGATTAAAATTTCTTCAATGCATTCATTATTCAAGCACTTTACTTTAATGTATTTTCATTTATCAATTAATTTTTAGTTGATAATGAATGCAATCACGACCACTTTGAGCATACACATAGTGCTTGGTAACCTAGAAATGCTTAATGTTTGGTAACCCAGTAGTGTTGTATGTGTTTAGGATGTATCTAGAAAGTGGGAATGGATACTTATGTTAGGCTAGCTAGGTAGTAGATAAATTAGGTCTTAAATTACTTTACCTTTCATTCTTGTTGTAGGTGATTAAACTTACAAAATATAAAATGATAAAAATAATATACTTCAGTTACAGTTAAAATCATATCCTTGAGCCTCACAAGTATAATTGGGAAGAAAACAAACATTCTTAATATCCATTTCACTTTTTAGAGGAACTAGTGCACTAGAGAACTATAGGTCCATGGAATTCGACTGGATCATGCATAAACGCCTTAGTGATTCGTATAGTTGGATGTACGGGTACCTCATTACTCATCAATGTACTTAGTTAATATTTACATTTCCATGCATATTAATGAACTGGCAGAATAAGCCTGACTAGTTTCGAGCATAAACACGTATTCGCTTGGTTATCCTAGCAGTGTTATTACTTGGTTCGTCCAGTAGCATAGTGCTTGGTAATCCTAGTAGTGGATACGTGGGTTCAAGACGTGTATGGCAAGCTAGGAATAAACAATCATTTTCCATAGGGTAGTTTAGAATTTACTTTTAATTCTTAATTAGATTAAATAATTAATTTCTCGATTATCATTAGGAGTAGCAGAAGGTCACAACAACATAAATTATCATATGTCTCACTTTGGACTAAACCATACGTTACAAAGCTACCACTAGTCTAAGTGGGAAGACAACGAACCATGATCAAGACATAATGATCTAGATGCCCAAGTAGTCCCATCCACAAAATTTGACCAGATCATGCATGAACACTTATGATTGATATGGTTGGGCATAGGGGTACCTCGTCACTTATCATTGGCATTGTTGTTGGGGATGTTCTAGTTATCTTGATTAGTTATATTATACATGATCACTGTAAAGGTATTAATAATCTATCTCTTAGAAAATATTAATATTTTAAGTTACACACGTTATCAGGTAAAATCATGTGTTCTTCACATAGGATCAAGATTGCATCACATGATGAAAGCACTCATAAGAGAAATGATAGGATCTATAGTAAAGAAAATTGCAATGAAGAACCTCAATCAAGGGTTCTCTATGCTCATTTAGACCCTTACTACACTCAAGAACTAGGTTCACCTAAGGTAGACAATCCTAGAGGAGATGGAGTAAGTCCTAGATCAAGGAGGTCCTCAAGGCCTAGGACCTCATCTAAACCTAAAGAAGATAAATCAAGGGACATGGGGACAACTATAAGAGCCATGGCAACTCTCCTAGTTCCTCATCTTCCTCTTCCTCTTCAACATCTAGTTCTAATGAAGATGAATGTAGGTATAGAGATAGAGCTCCACTATGGGGTCAAGATAAAGATAGAAATCGAACCTAAGGGAAAATAAAAGACATCAAAATGAACATAGACAATATCATCATAATTAGATGAATAGAAATATAAATTATCATCATGACATGTCTGGTATAGATGAAGCCTTGTTGGCTACTAGGGACCTAACATAGATTAGGGAGGCAATTGAAATACCCCAAAGGAATCAAAGGGACAGCTACATCAAATGGCTTGACATGAACAATATTCCTAAATTTAGGGGAGGCTATAATTTTGATCCAAAACATCACTTACAAGCCTTCCATGATGCATGTGCCTTGCAAAATATCGAAAATAAGTGGCAAAAGCTTAAGCTCTTCCCTAGGACACTAATAGATGAAGCGGAAAGTTGGTATAGATCATTGGAACCAAGTTCCATCCACTAGTGGTCCACAATGCTGGAACTTTTTAATGAAAAATACCAAACCTATGTGAGAGTATCCAACCTAAAAAATAAATCCAAGGGTGGAAGCAAGAAAATCATGAACCCTTGGATGTGGCTTGGGATAGATACTATTTGCTACTACATAGATGTCTCGGCCATGATTTCTCTCAAAAAGAGAAACTTTTCCACATCACAGATGGGCTTCGTAATGAAATGAGGGAGACCCTTGGGATTTATGCCCAAGGTCACTTATACGAACTGAAATTCCATTAGATACAAAGGCTAATTGAGTTGATGGCAAAAGAAGAAGGAGAGCTATGTAAATGAGAGAATGTAAAGGGAAATAGTTGAGATCTAACTCTTTAAAAGAAAAGGGTCCATATCTATGATGAGGAGAAAGAGGAAGCTCTCAATGAGGTGATTTCACAACAAACCATGCTAATACAAAAGTCTATCGATGAGCTTCAAGCAAAGCTATATAAGGTGAAATGGATAAATGAGAAAGTTATCACTTGTGTATAAATCATAGAGGAGAGTGTAATGCAAAAAAAATCAAGTAATCACAACAAAAGGAGGAAAAATAATCAAGAAACAACTAGGAACACTTATCGACAAAAAGGAAAAATGGTCATAAAAGAAGAGGCTATAGACTCAACCATCGAAGAGGATGATGGATGTGACATTTGCCTATATCACCATCCAAAGGGCTATTGCCGAGTCATGTTACATCTACATGAGTATTGGGATTTTGCATTGAATCCCAAGTTCGTACAAAAGAAAATGCCTAGGAAATTACCTTTCTCACAAGGTAATTATAGATAGTTCTACAACCAACCATACTATCCCAATGGGACTTCTTACTAGCCTCAACACTATCATCAATCGCAATGGCAAAACCCACAATTGTGAGGGAGGCCATCATCAAGCCAACATTGACCTTATTGTTAGCCAAACCCATATAGATATTATGTTCAACAACCTGTTTCTTCGACTAGTTCTACTTCCTCTACCTTGAGTCACTAGTACCACTCTCTCAAATATCATCGACCTACGACATCTTTTGAAGGATCACCATCTCATGCCTCTCATCTTCCATCATATCCTTAATATTCTGATACTTCCCTCCACCATTGGTCACCACTAGCAACATTGGAAGGTTCAACACCACGAAATTAACAAGAGAATGAGACTTGTACTATAAACATATATAGAAATGATAATTCTAGTAGATCTCCACCATAATCTAGAAAACACCCTTTCTTTAGGATAGTTCCCATGCATAAGCACAACACTCGTGGATCTACTAACTCGTCAAAATTAGCACAAGGCCAATCTGATGCAACAACCTTCCTCACCAAAATGATGTTTCCTAATTATGTAAAAAAGCCAATAACCATTACCACTCCAACATAAGACATAAACAATGAACTTATAATTGTGGAGAGACAAGAAAATCCATGCATAACTAATAGTAAAGGATGCAATTGTGGATTGAAAATTCAAAATATTAACACAACCCACAATAAAGCTAAGGAACAAGTGTGTGCGGAAAAACCAATCTACATAGTAGCCACTAAACTAGAAGACACTTGGTGACTAGAAAATGAGAATATAAAATTGTTTCAAAGATGCATGGACATAGTTGATCCACTTATTAATTCTAAACTTAAGAAAATGGACCAAATACAGGACTTAGACATAGATATCTTACATTTTGATTATACACCAGAAAAGGATATTAAACATGGAGACTTGGGAATTAAAATAGAAAATCAAGAAGAAGAAGCAAACACATATGGACCTCCAAAAATGGAAATCCCTTCAAGTCTAAATGAAGACACATCTCGAAATGATCCAAACAATACTATCACTAATGTTAGATGTGCTATCACATGATTAATTAAATTAGTAATGGTGATAGATGGAAAACTGGAGGTGTATAACCAGGGAATTATGCGGTCCATCTCCTGAATGTATGGCTATAAGATTAGTCATGAGGGAGATGCTCCATCGTGGTTCAAGAACTAATAAGTGCTTTTTACTTTTTTGTTCTACAATTTTTTATCATTTTTCTATTTCTTCCAAAAAATTTTCATTCTTAATATGTTTTTCATTTCTTTATATTTTTCTCTTTTCTTAAGTCATTTTCTTTATGTTTTATGAATGTATTTTATGTTTTTGTTAATAATATTGCCAATTCATGATGCAGAAGTCAACGCTATGTGTTGGATTTTTGTGTTATGCTATAGAGATGATTAGGTAAGTAATTTTGTAAAGCAGTGAGACCACCTCATCCATCCCTCAAGTTCTCTGAATAAAAGGTCTTTTTCATGGAAACAATTTGGTTCTTCTTTCATGAAACTAAAGTTAATCAATGATTATTATACCTTGAAGAAAGAGGGAATGACCAAGTGGGAATAGCAAAGGATGTGAGCTCAAGGGGACTTGTTGGGTTCTCTTCTTGACTTTCTTCATGTGGTTTATGACTCCTCTTAGAACATATCATCACTTTTCAATGTTGACCAATAACAAGAAGTTGAATAAGTTTTTGAATGATGTGGTTCCCATAAAAAAATAAAAAAGAAAGAAAACAATGAGAATTCAAAGTACATCCCTTAGACATAGTAATGGGCTATAATAACTAGTTATGGGGATAGAAAGACATGTTACCCATGCCTAAAGGTATCCCTCTAACTAAGGCCCTTTCTTCATCCTTATCTTTTTGGAGTAATGATTGTTCTTTTAGGTGGTTGTAGACTCATGATGGTTAGTAGGAAGGAACAAATCAATGCGAGGTCACTGTTCATGGTATGGACTTGGTCTAAACTTGGACAGATAGGTATGTTGATCATTTTAATCACATTTTTCATAAGAACCTATTATGGACATGGTCAAGTACCTTACATCTTAATCTCTATAATCCCTTCTCATCTCATTATTCACCTCACTACTACATGCAATTACGAGCCTTTTGGTTTTCTGTAGTATAGTGTAACATTTCAACCATGGTAGTTGTGTGTTGTTTAGAACAAAGGCATGATATACATTTAACTTCTAGGATGCCCATGGACATCTATAGAAGTGGTTATGCAAGGGCATTATGGTAGGAGCCTGGTTTGGGGAGGACCCACTTGCATAACTTCTGTTGATCATGGCTTTGAACTAACCTTCACATCTTCCAAAACATCTGTGATAGTTTCTCTAAATTTATGCATAATTTTGGAACTACTTTTCATCCATTTCAATTAATTTTTTACTTTTTCCTACTATTTTGTCAAAACATCCTTCAAGTTTAATATTTCTTCGCCATGTTCTGAATCAGACCTTTGGTTTTAATTGTTTGAAAACTTGTATGTTTTCAAAGTTATGCTTATTAGTCATGGGAGCTAGGGATGGCTACTTTGAAATTTTTAAAATTTTTTTGACATCCTATTTTCAAAAATTGTGGTAACAAATAATGTGAATAGCTTGATGATTTTAGTTATCTCATAGCCTTGTGCATAGTATGCTATAATCACCTTGTGCTTAAATGAAAACTAAGGGATCTGAAAAGGGTTAATTATTAAGGAAAATTCACCAAAACTAATGTTGATCCTTTTTTGACTATAGGTGATGCTAAAAGAAATGCCTAAGGAAGAAGGTCTTTTGGTAGGCCCAAAAACAAAGCCAAGAGGGGGACAATGGAGGATATGCCCATGGAAAAATGGTAGCACATACAAGATAGCAGCTCAAACTTTGAATGTTTGCTAGGATCTATGGGATGATGAGAAGAAATTTCAGTCCATCCTTTAAGAATGCTCTGCATAACTAGA
Source organism: Gnetum montanum (assembly GCA_015680685.1). Classification (NCBI taxonomy): domain Eukaryota; kingdom Viridiplantae; phylum Streptophyta; class Gnetopsida; order Gnetales; family Gnetaceae; genus Gnetum; species Gnetum montanum. The sequence continues at coordinate 392,449 of MNCI01027315.1, forward strand.
GAAGCATTGATATAACAATCGAGGTTAAAAGTTTGCTACCACTAGCAGTAATAAGAAGAATCATCTTTAGCAGATCCTTAAAGACCTATACAAATTTTGTAATCTTCAATGTCTATCTAGTCTTTTTGTCACTCTATCATTTTGTATGCATATACTCAAATAAAATTTTGTAATGCGGCACTCAAAGTCAGTTAGTAGTTTGCATATCAGTTAATAATCCCATACCTTCCCAATATTTTGTACGGAACTTGTTCCTCCTTTTGGTCACTCGAGGACAAGTTTTCATTTAGTCATGGCGGTATGATGAACTATATTTTGCTTGGCTCTAATATCAGATACACCATATTAGGGCAAAGATGCATTATTAGATATCTAGTATCACAGGATGTGTGCCGACCTATAAATATAACACTTGGGCACACGGTTTGGGCATATGTTAGTCAATAGAGTAGCTGAACTCTTGTAGTTTTATTCCATAGTCTTAGAGAATAGTCAGTGAGCATTTGTAGTGTGGATCTAAGTTAGTTGTATGGTGTCTTATTCAAGTGGCAATGTACCTAGACACATTCCATGAATGACAACAAGATCAAGATTGATTCTTATTCATTGTAGCACTTTAACTTAGATTAGATTTACTTTCCATGCAATTTACTTTTCATGTACTTAGTTAATATTTACATTTCCATACATATTAATGAATTGGTGGAATGAGAGTGACCTATTTCAAGTGTAAACACGTATTCACTTAGTAATCCCAACAATGTTATTGCTTGGTTTGCCCAGTAGCATAGCACTTGGTAATCTCAATAGTGGATACATGGGTTTAGGATGTGTACGGCAAGCTCAAAATGGATAGTCATTGCCCATAGGATAGTTTAAAATTTACTTTCCATTGTTAATTAGATTAAATAATTAATTTCTCAATTATCATTAGGAGTAGCATAAGGCCATAACAACATCAATTTTCATATGCCTCACTTTGCACTAAACCATACGTGACAAAGCTACCACTAGTCTAAGTGGGAAGATAGCGAACTACAATTAAGACATAATGATCTAGATGCCCAACTAGTCCAATCCATGGAATTCAACCAGATTGTGCATGAACACTTATGATTTGTATGGTTAGGTGTAGGGGTACCTCATTGCTCATCAACATCCATTTTTTTTGTTTGAAAGTTCCCAACCTAAGCAATTCTAACTAATGGATAAGCCCTTGCAACATAAAGAATCATTGTAATTGTATCCATTAACCTAAGAAACCTTAGATAGAGATGTTAACCTATAAAAAAAGAGACATTATTCTCTAAATTGGTTATGATTCATGTTGGGGCAAGCAAGGCATAACTAGGGGAATCGATATATATAGCCATCAATTGGTCAGATATTACATAAGTGGAGACCTTATTTTTTTGAAGAAAGACAAACTTACATCTATAGTGGTAGGGGCACATTTGACAAAAACACACAAAAGTAACCATTGCAACTTGGAATATAAGATATCTCTATTAACAAAGGATCAACATTAAAGCTTCCATAACCATATAGACCATAAAAATAATTCAAAAAGAATTAAAATATCAAAATATTTAAATAAAATAAAAAAGGTTGTCACTTATTGGAAACAATTTTGATAGTTGGAGCCAATATAGAAAACCTTTATGAATAATTAAAGTGTATGTGTCATTAGCTATGGTACAATGTCATAGCCCTTACTATAAAGTTGTAGTTATACTACATTTGTGACATCTTTGGTCATTAATTGCAATTAGACTCTTGTAGTTTGTTTTCATAGTGTAGTAAATAGTCAACAAGTGCTTGTAGTATGAATATAAGTTAGCTGTATGGCGTCTTATTTTAGTGGAATGTACATGAACATATTTCATTATCAAAAATAAGATCAATATTGATTTTCTTTCATTTTAATACCTTGACTTAATTGAAATTTACTTTTCTTTATTGTTTATTTTCTAATGCAACTTAGCATAATATTTACATTTTCATTTTATATTAATATATTAGCGAAATTAGCATGATCTCATCTCAATCATAAATGTGTACTCCCTTAGTAATCCCAACATGCACTTGTCTAGTGCACCCAGTAACTAACATAGCACTTGGTAACCTATGAATGGGTATACAAGTGTTGGATGTGATGATAAGTTGGCAAATAGACACTCATCATGGTAGGCTAGTTTATGATTTATTTTCATTGTTTATTAATTAAATTAATTAATTTCTATATTTTTAATTAGATTAATTATAGGCCATACAACATTAATCATTATATGCCTCACCTAAACTAAACCTTACAAAGTATAAGGGCTACTATTGATTTAGGTGCGAACATGGCAACCTATGATTATTTAAACTATATTATACATAGTGCTAGTCCTTCTATGGGTTATGACATAGTTTATCATGACACTTGTAGATCGTATAATTGGGAGTTGGGCATACTCGTCATCCATCACCTTTTAACAACCAAAGCTATATTCATATTTAAGTGCAAATGATAATTTCACAAAAGTATTTACAATAGTCATCTATTACTTTTATAAGTAATTCAACTAAATTAATATCCACTTAACCAAAACTTGTTGCAAAATTAGATAAGGGTTCCACTATTTACCAAAAAAGAAAAACCTATTGTGTCCAACTCAAATTACATGTAAATTTAGAAAGAGAAGGATTTTAATTTTTTGCATTTTTCATTTCTCTTTTGGATTTGGCTAAGCTTGAATAATATCATTGAGAGAAGAGCTTCATAATTTCCTATTCATGATTTTTTAAATCTTCTACCAAATGCTTCTTACCAATGTAAATTAAAAAAAATAATGGTCTAATTATTTTAATAACATCTTATAATACACACAAAGATCATCCACAATTAAACCTTGTGATGTATTAAAAACTTTATTAGAAGTTTACTACATATATATTTAGAAATGAAGATCTTATGTTTTGCAATACTAACATCTCTTTAATATGATTTATAAAATATATTCTTATGAGCTGGAACTAAAGAAAAGATGTTATGAGATATGTGTTAAGTTCTAGTTGTTAGAAGCGAGATGCTAATATAAGAGTAGAAGACTCCTTGTAAGATCCACTTATGGTTTCATTAGCTGGTATGGTTATGTGCAATGTATGTTGTGTGATTTAAAATTGTGATGTTTATGATGTGGTTGTGTTGTGATTAGATGGTAGTTGGTATTTTATTATGTGTTAGTATATTACTAACATGATGAATTTGATGTTGTTTCATATGATGCTATTCCTGTGAGATTGTATAAACTCATTTTCACATGTTTTTTCTTGTGTCCAATAGCATAACATGCTGGGAAATAAACATTTAGAATTTGCAACAACTTTCAATCAAACATTAATAATATTATTCTTGGTAATCAACCTACTTTGTCTACTTCACTTATTTTTATTTAAAAGTGTCTTTGTTCACTTATTCTCTATGCTATTTTAAAGTCTTAATGTGTATAGTTATTTTTCCACATCAAGAGAAAATATCAAATTCTCAAAAATGTTGCTTTTCAATTACAACTTCAAGCTAAAAAGCTTCTAGTAAAATTTGAAAAATTAATTTGTTTTTTATAGTACTAATTTCTTTTTGTTTTGGAAGCTTTAGTTGAAAAAGCTATCAATTTCTATTACTATTTGTTTATTATTTTTGATTGATGCTTTTCTTTATCTTTAGAAAGAGCATTTTTCTTGTCTTTACAAGAAATTATTTATTAAGAAGTAAAAACTTATGAGGGTACTTCTCAATAAAGGTAATTTATAATTCTTTTTCTACCCTAGATGGAAGTTTTCTTTGATTGTTGAGTTGTACAACATTGATAAGCAGTGGAGCAATCCAACAACCAATCATACAAGTTATGAGTGTTCACGCATAGCCCAATCATAATTTGTGGATGAGGGAATGTGATTATGCTAGTAATTTCTTTGAGTTTGTGACCGTTGTCTTCCCATGTGGAGCTACTATAATCTATGTGTATGGTTTAGCTCACAATGAGGTATATGATATGTTGATGTTGATTGGCCATCTGGCTCCCAGCATACATGATAAAGTGTGAAAATAATTCTAAGCTTAAAGAAAATAGTAAAGAGTCTATTCCAACCTAAGGTGATGGATATCTGGTCCTGATTTGTCTTACACACCTTGGACTCATGCAGTTACCATTGGGATTACCAAGTGTACCATTACTCAGCAAATCAAGTGATAACACTACTGGGTTACTAGATAACTACACTTAGCCATGGAAATCATTCATATCTATTCTGCTTAACAACAGTGAAAAAAAAGTGCATGGAATAGTAAATATTAACTAGGAAAACATTTAAGTGAAAATGATAAACATTATTCTAGGTAAACAATAAAGAAACTAAGTGGATGTTGCGATGGTAAAAAGTAATCTCAATCTTTATTGTCGGTTGATGCGTGGCGAGATACCCTTACACTCAACCATACGAAACAAGCATAGCACGCATGATTCGATCGAACTCTGCAGACTAAGTGCCTACATGCCCCATGGAACACTTGGGGTTAATCATTCGTTGTCTTCCCAGACTTACTTGTAGTTGTCACAGTGTATGGTTAAGTAAGTCCGAGGTATATGATTTTTATATCTTTTTATGTTTTTCTTCTATGCTATCGAGGTGAAGGGTTGAGAAACTAATTACTACTCTAACTAATGACTAAGTCTAAATTACCTAGCGTCAGCATCCATTCCCACTTACCGTACACACCCTGAATCGATGCAACGACAACTACCAAAAGCTAATCGTTGTTGGGAACACCACACGTAACGCACGTGCTCGAAGTGGTCGTACTGAGGCACTTAACTAGGAGGAAAGGGTTGAGAGAATCTAATCTAGCCTAAGTGTGATGAGCGGTTGATTCCTTGACTAACCGTACACATCTTGGTGCACGACTACCACTAGGATTACCAAGCACAGATCCCGAATACACCACTGGGTTACCAAGTAGTCACACTAAATGCTCATAATCAAGTCGTACTCATTCCACGTTCTAGGAGATAAGGGTTGAGAAGGAAAATAGTAAATAATAATAAATAAAATCCTATTCCATGCACTACAAGGTTTATCCAAGAAGTTCATCTTTATTGTTGTACACAACTTGTGTTCAGGTACAATGTTGCTCGAATAAAGATCTGTTCACTTTAGGACTCCTACTATGGGTACATGGAAAATATTCTATCTCTGGAGTGATCAATTTGCCAGAGTTTTCCTACTTCTAGCCCAAGATTAGGAAATAAGGAAGAGCTGCCTCTTATTTATAGACTTGGCGGCAGACCGCGATATCGCGTACACGATATCGCAGGGGAAGACGTGATATCACGGGGGATGCGATATCACGTTGGACGCGATATTGTGAGGGATGTGATATCACGTTGAACATGATATTGCATACACGATATCGCAGCCCATGCGATATCGCGTCCCATCATACCCCCATGACTGAATGAAAACTAGTCCTTGAGTTCCTTACAATAATATCATAAAGGTATGGGATTATTAAGGGGAATGGGACTAATGGGATGACATGTGAACGGATCATCATTACAAGAATTAACAAAATTGGTGTTTATGACAACAAGGGTGAACACCTTATTACAATGACATCAGGCCTTAGTTGGCAGCTAAGAAAGAGAGAAAGAAGTGTTGCTACTACCAATGCCAAGATTGTGCCTTATGTTGTCCATCCATAAGCACATCATCAATCTTACTCCTTGCATAGCTGCTTCAGCACTACTCCATTCCAAGTGTTTGCTCCAGATCCAATTTGTTGTTGCATGATTGCCATCTACACATACAACGTAATCTTATATTAGCAAGGGTAAAGGAATTTCAATGTAGTTAATACCTTGCTTCGGTGTAAGTTCATTCACTAGGTTGTGGTATGGCTGATATGGATCGGGAGATAATATTAATGGTGACTACCGAAGGTGTAGAGGTTAGGAAGAAAATTTAAAAAGTTGAGGCTAGGTAGGAGAAAATTGAAAAAATCGGGCCCCGTACCCCCATGACTAATCGCGAACCTTCGGTAGCGTTAGAATGAAGAAAGGAAAGGAGTAAGAAAGATAGATAAAAAGGGACAACTATGACATCGATGAAATGGATGTCAAGATGGTAATGAACAAAACAAAATTAATTGCAAAAATGTTAAGGGAAAAGAAGTTAACTAGTGCACCAAATAGGAATGTAAGTGGGTCCTCCCCAAAGCAGGCTCATGCCCTTAATGCCCTGACAAACCCACATTCAAAGAGTCTATAGGCTCTGGGAATGTCCTTTCGAACAAGAGTTAAAGTCTTAACCACAAGAATTTACCTAAAAGAAAATAATGCATCAACCAAAATATATACACTAATGATACAACCGGCAATGAGATGAACAATGGAGAGAAGGATGGAGAGAATAGAATGGAATGGAATCTCAAGAACAA
>MNCI01027315.1:417965-496120 GCA_015680685.1 Gnetum montanum
CTTATTTATAGAAATGGCGGCGCGACGCGATATCGCGTACGCGATATCGCAGGAGAAGACGCGATATCGCGGCCTAGTGAAAACCGCGTCTCATCAGTACATCTCTCATCAACTGAGTCCCTCATCTTTGCTACCTAGGCTACTACATTGGCGATAGATTTTTGAATTGGTAGCATTTTCTTTTGGATTATGTGATCCAAGGTTTTCTCTTCTTATGTGTCACAAACTCATGCATCTCTCTTTTGGATTGATGGATCTCTGTTATACTCCTTAGCTAATTCTCTCTTACTTAACTCACCTTCTTCCTTTGCCACTTGGTCAATTAATATCTGGGTTTGATGGGCAGTCAATTAAGATAATTGGCCTTGAGCATAAATCTTAAGGGTCTCTCTAGTTTTGTTTCACAACCCATCTACAATGTGTCTTAGTTGCTCCTATTGTGAGAATCCATGGCTTGGGCATCTGTGCAGTAATGAATAGTATCTACCCATTACTACATCAAGGGTTTCATGAGTGCCTTGTTTCCATCCTTGAATTTATTTTCTTAAGTTAGATACCTATGAGTAAGTTTGATACTTATCATTGAAGATCTCTAGCATGGTACTCCATCGTCTGATTAATTCAGGTTCCAGTGATCTATACTAGCTCTCTATCTCCTTCACGAGTTTTCTTGGGAATAACTTTAACTTTTGCTAATTACTTTCAATATTCTGTAGGATGCAAGCATCATGGAAATCTTGGAGGTAGTGTTGTGGATCAACATTATAACCACCTCCAAATCTTGTCATGTTGTTCATATCAAGCTATTTGATACGGTTGTCCCTCATGTGCCTAGTTGGAATGTGTATAGCTTCCTGTATGTTAATGATGCTTTGAGTAGTCATCAAGGGTTCGTTATCTTGATTAGGTTCATGCACTCAGCTATACTAATAACCCCTTCTGTACTCACCCCTTTCATGATCTTTTCAATCCCTACATCTTCTCTATTCGTATTCTTCATCTTATGAATCAGAATGTCTTAAATGGTGGTCATAACGGTCATGGGTCCTTCCTTCCCTATCATGGTCATTATACTTTTGCCTCCTTTTGTGAAAGTCACCTGATGATTGTGAGGATGTAGATGAGAAAATAGAAGAATGATGTTGGCTTGTTCTAGTTTTTTAACTTTGATGTTCTTTTTTATGAGATCCAATGGAAACTCTTGGCCTTGAGTCTTTTTCCTTTCTTTTGAGTGTCTCTACTAAGTTAGAGTGTGATTGATGCATGATAGGTTCCTCTAATTGGATGATAGACATTTGTGACTGGAACTCATGGTTTTGGTGGAGTTGTTTAGCTGTGAATTCATCTTCATCAAGCTCTTCCAAGATAATAGGAGATTTGACCTTCTTTCCTTTGTTCTAATCATGCTTGGCCTCCATAACATTGTCTCTTCATAACTACTTTTCAGTGGGCTCATAAGGTCTAGTCATGTGTGTGGTCCAATGATACCCTCTAAGTGCTTCACTCAGTTTCATACCCTTGAGAGTAGTTTGAAGCATGATGGATGCTAAACATTGTGATGGTGAAACAATGTTCCATTGAAGATCTCTCCACCTTAATTGGTTGTCTTGATAAAAGATAAAGGTAAAATTAGAATAATAAGGATAGTGATGAGCATATGAGATCCTTGCCTACATTGGCATACTCTAATCCTCTTCTTCTTCTATTTTTTCATTGCTTATCTATAGTTCCTTGGTAGGTAATAATGTATCCTTTCTTGAAGTCATGTTGTATTTTAAGGTGTTTTTTTTAAGTGTGCTCTTCTTAGAGTTAGGAATTTTTAACATTTAATTCTGATGCAATGAACTTTGTGAAATCAATTACTTAGCATATATTAACTTGTCATCAACAATGGTACCAATGATGAGCGGTGGAGCAATCCAACAACCAACCATATAAGTTAAGAGTGTTCATGCATAGGCCGATTGTAATCTATGGATGAGGTAATGTGATTATACTAGTAATTGGTTTGAGTTTGTGACCATTGTCTTCCAACATGGAGCTAGTATAATCTATGTGTATGGTTTAGCTCATAGTGAGGTTTATGATATGTTGATGTTGATTGGCCATCTGGCTCCTAGCATACATGATAAAGTGTGAAAACAATTCTAAGTCTAAGGAAAATAGTAAATAGTCTATTCTAGCCTGACGTGATGGATATTTGGTAATGATTTGTTAGACATGCCTTGGACTCATGTAGTTACCATTGGGATTACCAAGTGTACCACTACTAAGCAAATCAAGTGATAACACTACTAGGTTACTAGATAACTACACTTAGCATTTGAAATTAGTCATATCCATTTTGCGTAACAACAGTGAAAATAAAGTGCATGGAACAGTAAACATTAACTAGGAAATTAGTCATTTGAAATTACCAGATAACTACACTTAGCATTTGAAATTAATCATGTCCATTTTGCGTAACAACAGCAAAAATAAAGTGCATGGAATAGTAAACATTAACTAGGAAAACATTTAAGTGAAAAAGTTAAACATTATTCTAGGTAAATAGAAAAGAAATAAAGTGGATTCTATAATGGTGAAAAGTAATCTCAATCTTTATTGTCAGTTACACTTGTGTCCAAGTACAAGATGCTTGAATAAAGACTATGTACAATCACTCTACACCACACTATGGCCACACATTACTAAGTACTTATAGCTAAAATTGCAAAACAAACTACAAGAGTTATGCTCAAGTATGGATTAAAATTTTGAAGGATGGATTGTAATTTTTTCTTAATGATTAACCCTTTCTCAATCCTTAGCTTAAAATTTGAAAACATTTTAGCATTTAAGCTCAAGGTGATTTCATAATAATATTTTCCAAGGCTCTAAGGTAACTAAAATCATCAATTTGTTCAAGTTATTTTGATTATTTTTAATATTAGTTAGCATAATTTTTGAAAATATGGTGTTAGAAAAAGTTTAAGAATTAAATTCTTAGCCCCCCATAATAAATGAGCTCAACTCTAGAAGGTCACAAGTTTTCAAACAACTAAAACCAAAGGTCTAGTTCATAAGATGGCCAAGGAATATTGAATTTGAAGGATAGTTCAATATACAATAGTAGAAATTAATCAATATTGATAAGAAGTAATTCTAAAATCATGCATAAAGTTCAAGATGTTTTCCATGATGTTTTGAAAGATGTAATGTTTCAGTTTAGAGCTATGATCAACAAAAGTCATGCAAGTGGGTCCTTTCCTAAAGCAGGCTCCTATCATAATTCCCTTGGATAACCTCTTCTATAGATGTCCATGGGTACCTTAGAAATTAACTATAGATCATGTCTTTATTTCAAACAACACACAACCACCTTGGTTTGGATCATGTACTATACTATACAAAACTATTAGGTTCATAATTGCATGTAATAGTGAGATGAATAATGGAATGAGAAGTAATTGCAAAGATTGGAATGTGAGCTACCTAACCATGTTTGCAATAGGTTCTTGTGTCAATTATGATTAAGATGACCATCATACCTATTTGTCCAACTTTCAAACTAAGTCCATACCATTAATAATGGCTTCGCATTGATGTGTTCCTTTTTGCCTACCATCATGAGTCCACAACAACAATAAAGAATGAGCATCACTCCAAAAAAAGAGAAAGAAAAGAGAAGAAAAAGGTAGTTTTAGAGATTATTGAGGAAGAAATTTTGGCCTTATTAAGAGGAGTGCCTTTAGGCATGGGTAACATGTCTTTCTAGTCCTATAACTAGTGCTTGTATCTTAAGATATCTTTAGAGAGTTGTGCCTTGAATTCCCATTGGTTTTTTCCTTTTTTCCTATCTCTCTTTTTTTTTGTTTTTTTTGGAACCACATATTGCAAGGACATACTTCCTTTATGGTCGATAGTAAGAGTGATAATACGTTCCATGAGGAGTCATAGGCAACAAAAAAGGAAGTCAAGAAGAGAACCAAACAAATCCCCTTGAGGTCACACCCTTTTCCATTCCCACTTGATCTTTCTCCTTTTCTTCAAGGCATAATGATCATTAGTTTATTTTAGTTTCATGTGAGAAGAACCATATTTCTTTCATGATAAGGATCTTTTATTTAGAGAAACTAGAAAGATGGATGATATGGTCTCATTGCATTACATAATTATTTACCCAATCATCTTGATAGCATAGAACAAAGACCTAACACATACTGTTGACTTCTATATTATGACTAACAATCTTATCAACAAAAAACATAGGAAACATTCATAAAACATAAAGGAAATGAATCAAGCAAAGAGAAAATTATAAAGAAAAGAGAAAACTATAAAGAAAAAAAGTAAGAAGAAATGAAAAAACATATTAAGAATTGAAAATTTTTGAAGAAATAGGAAAATAATAAAAAATTGTAAAACCAAAAGTGAAAACACACTTATTAGTTCTTGATTCAAGATGAGGCATCTCCCCCATGACTAAACTCATGGGTGAGCATTTATAAAATGGACCACACATTCCTTTGGTTATACACCATAATTATTCCATTTATGATCTTTAGTGATTTATGTTTTTGCTTGTTAGCACATTTAACATTAATGATAAACAGGTTTCAATAATTTGGTAATATATATTTCATTGGACTAGAAGGTATTTTCTTTTTAGGGGGTCTAGATATGTTTCCTTTTTAACTTTTGATTTTAGTTCTTGGGTCTCCTTGTTTAACATCTTCTTTTATTATATAGTTAAAGTGTAAGATGTCTTTCTCTATGTTCTATGTTTGGTTCATTTTCTTAGGACTAGAACTAATAAGTAGGTTGGATATTTCCATGCATCTTTTGAATAGTTTGGTATTCTCATTCTTAAGCCATTGAGTATCTTTTAGTTTAGTGACTATTATGTAGACTTGTTTTTTCATACATACTTGTTCCTCAAGTTTGTTATGGATTGGTATAGGGATTTTTTTATTACTTTGAACTTTTAGTCCATAATTACACCCTTTATCATTATTAATAATGCATGGAATTTTTTGTTTCTCCAGAGTGATAAGTTCATCTTTTATGTACTATGTTGGAGTGATAATGGTTGTTGACTTTTGCATAGGCTTAGGAGACATTTTTTGTGTGAGAAAGAGCATTGCACTAGATTGGCCTTGTGCTAGTCTTGATGAGCTAGTAGCTCTATTAGTTTTATTCACTTCTTCTGGAACTATCCTAAAGAAAGAATGTTTCTAGGACTTATGCTTAGATCTACTAACATTATCATTTACTTATATGTTGATGACACAAGTGGAATTTTTCTGTTGAGGTTGTGGTGCCAATCCTTCTTACGTTATTGCGGGTAACATATGTTAGAGGAGAGTATAAAAGTATGAAGGATGTGATGGATGATGGGAGGCATGAGATGATGATCTCATAACATATGTTGTGGGTTGATGGTATTTAGAAAAGTAGTAGTAATGAGTTGAGGCATTCGAAGTATAACCAGCAAGAAAAACATGTTGTTGAATATAATACCCATAAGGATCCATCTGGTGATAGGGATATTGCTGGTTTATTAATGACATCCCCCATGACTATGGGTTTTACCACTATGATTGATAGTATTCTTGAGGTTGATAAAAAGTCTAACTAGGATAATACTGTTGGTTGTAGGAGTATCCATAATTACCTTGTGGGTAAGGTAATCTCGTAACTTTTCTATGAACTTCAGATTTAAAGAAAAAGCCCCAAAATCTAGTAGATGTAACATAATTGGGCAATAGCCCTTTGGATGTTCATATCGGTAGATGTCACATCCATCTTTCTCCTTTGTATTTGAGTTTGCAACCTCTTATACTACAAGTATTTTTCCTTTTTTCCAATAAGTGTCCTTACTTGTTTACTTTTTCTTTTTCCTCCTTTTATTTTGACTACTTGATCCTATTTCCATTACCTTTGCCTATATGATTTTCAAGTTGATTGTAACTTTTTCATTCATCAACTTCCACATATTATTTACCCTTACTTTAGTCTCAATCATAGACTTTTGTATTACAACGTTTTGTGGAAAATCAACTTATCAAGAGCTACCACTTTTTCTTGATCATAAATATGGATCTCTTTTTTATGAAGAGTTGGATCCCAGTTATATTCCTCTACACTCTCTCTTTTACACAACTCTCTTTCTTCTTTTGCCACCTATTCAATTAGCCTTTGTATCCAACGAGCTCTTAGCTTTGATAATTTTCCTTGGGCATAGATCCCAAGAGTCTTCCTCATTTTGTTACAAAGCCCATCTATGATGTGATGAAGTTTCTCTTTTGAGAAAATCCATGGCTTGGGCATCTATGTAGTAGAGAATAGTATTTTTCTAAGGCTAAATCTAGGGATTTATGGGTTTATTACTTCCAACCTTAGATTTGTTTTCTTAAATTAGATACTCTTGAATAGGTTTGCTATTTTTCATTGAAGAGCTCAAGCATTTTGGACCATTGGTGGGTTGAACTTGGTTCCAATGATCTATACTAACTTTTAGCTTCTTCTATTAGTATCATAGGGAAGACCTTAATCTTTTTCCACTTGCTTTTGATATTTTGCAAGGTGTAGGCATCATCAAAGACATGTAAATAATGTTATGAATCGGAACTGTAGCCTCTCTCAAATTTAAGAATGTTATTCATATCAACTCATTTGATGTGACTTTTTCTTTAATGCCTTTGGGGTATTCTAATTATCTCCATGTTCTGTACCATGCCTCTAGTAGCCAACAAGGGTTCATCATCATCAAACATGTCATGGTGATAATCTCTATTTCTATTTCTCTAATTATGATGATCTTGTCAATGCTCTATTTGATACCTTGTATCTTATCTTTGATTTTCATTTCTATCTCTATTGTGATCCATTAGTGGAGCTCTGTCTTCATACCTATGTTAATCTTCATCAGAACTAGATGCTATAAAGGCAAAGAAAGATGGTAAACTAGGAGACTTGTAATGGCTTCTATATCTTTCCCTATGATCCCTTGGTTCATCTCTTTTAAGTTTGTAGGAGGTCCTAGGCCTTGAGGCCCTCATTATTCTAGGACTTGCTTCATTCTCTCTAGAGTTATTCATAATAGTTGACTGTAGTCTTTGAATATAGTAAGGATTAGAATGAGCATATGAGACCCCTGCTTGTAGTGGTTCCCTTTAATTTTCTTCAATATAGATCCTATCATTACTACTATGAGTGTTCTCATCCTGTGATGGACTAGAGGCCCTATGTGCATGTTCATAATTAAGAATGTGTGTGTGAATTAAAATATTAAATTTTCCTAAAATATAAATCATTAATTCTTTAACAATAATTGTTTATAATATAACTAATCTAGATCACTAGCACCATCCCCAACAATGGTGCTAATGACGAGCACTGAGTATCCCCTATGCACAACCATATGAATTACAAGTATTCACATGCAATCTAGTTGAATTCTGTGAATGGAACTAGTGTGGTATTTGGATTGTTAAGCATTGATCACAAGTCACTATTTTCTCACTTGGACTAGTGGTAGCTTTATCACATATGGTTTAGTCCAAAGTGAGGCATATGGTTATTAATATTATGTGGCTAAGGCTAAATTATATATAAGTATGAAAATCAATTATTTAATCTAATTAATAATAATAAGATAAATCCTAAACTATCCTAAGGCTGATGAGTATCCGTTCTTAGCTTGTTGTACACATCTAAAACTCACATACCCACTGTTAAAAATACCAAGTGTTATGCTACTGGGCAAATCAAGTAATAACACTGCTAGAATTACCAAGTGAATATGTGTTTATGCTTGAAACTCGTCATGTTCATTTCATCAATTGATTAATATGCGTAAAAATATAAATATTACCTAAGTATATTAAAAGTAAATTGCATTAAAAGTATATCTATTCTAAGTCAAAGTGCTACAATGAATATGAATCAATCTTAGTCTTATTACCATTTATGGAATGTGTCTAGGTACCATGCTACTCAAATAAGACACTGTACAGTTGACTCAAATTCACACTTTGGGCAATCAATGACTATTTGCTAAGATTACAAAATAAAACTATAAGAGTTTGGCTACACTATTGACCAAATTATGCCAAATATGTAGCAAGTGCTTACATATCTATAAGCAAATACAGGCATTGCATCGATGGAGATGTGTTAACTCATTTGATTGTGTTAATGTAGCTAAGTTATTGTAGATGTGATTTAGCATCTACGATGTAGCAACCAACTAAGATGCATTGATACAAATGGTACAACTCTAGATGCGATGTAGCATCTACAATATCTTAGTCGACTGATACACTTGACAAAATGATGCTTTATCATATCCCTACAATTTAACTACTTGACATATCAAGTTTTATCACTTGTTCTCTATTCTATTTGAAAGCTTTAGTATGTAATTATTTTTCTACAACAAGAGGATAACTAAGATCTCTGTTTAGGAGTTAAATATCAAATTTTTAAAGATGTTACTTTTAAATTATAGCTTTAAGCAAGAAATCTTCTAGTAAAAGTTGAACAATTAATTTGCTTGCTAAAGGATTAGTTTCTTTTTCTTTTGGAGGCTCTAGTTGGAGAAGCTATTAGCTTTTATTTATTAGTTTTGATTAATGTTTGTTTTTATCTTCAGAGAGAGTTTTTTTCTTCTGTTTATAAGAAATTCTTTAGTAAGAAGTAAAAACCCATGAGGGAGTTTTTGAACAAGAACAAGGCCTAATTCTTTTCCTATCCTAAAGGGAAGATTTTTTAGGATTAGTTATTAGGGTGTGAATTTTAAGAGTACTAGTACTTCTCAGTATTTTTCTACTTGATAAGTTGTTTAGGTCTTTGCTCTACATGCTTCAGTAAATAAGAGCTTAAGTGTAAGATTGCATATCATCAAGAATGACTTCATTGATGCTTGGTTGAAACTTGTTACAAACTTTTGATGTCTATTTTCAAGTATGCTGAGCAACAAGATACTCAAAAAAAAAAGAACATGAGAAAATGATTCTTCACATCTATCAAGAGAACATTAAAGAGAAATATTTTTCACATGTTTAAGATTAGTGCTAATAGGAAGACCTTGATGAATAAGTTACCATAAAAAAATATCAATTTTAGGAAATGTAGGACCTCTCCAAATATCTTTCATTTTCTACATCCAACAATGTAATGATAATTACATTTTCTAGGCCTTATTGAATTTTTATGAATAAAATCATTCTTTGTAAGAAACTCATATGCAAATTTCGAATGAAAAGGAAAAATATATATGCCATTGTTTTAAAAAATACCTAAAAAAGATTAATGCAAAATATTGTCAAATTTTTGTAAGGCATAGGCATTGTGGAAAGCTTGTAGATGATTCTGCATATCTAAGTTGCATCCCCCCTCAAATTGTGGAATATTATTCATGTCTAAGTGCTTGATCCAACTATCTCTCACATGCCTGGTTGGGATTTTTACTGCCTTTGTAATGTTGATCATGCTTCGAGTCTCCAATAGAGGTTCATCATCATGATTATGTTGATGACACCGATGATGGTTTTTGTCACCTCTATGTTATTGATGGCCTTAACGATCTCTATTGTCTCATTGATCATCTTCATCATGATTATTTTGATGATGACTTCTATGAGAACTTGAAGATGAAGAGGAATGTTCAGAATCGGATGAAGAGAATAAAGAGAAAGGTGGACTATCACTGCCACCACCTCTTCATCCAATATGACCACCATCCTTAGATCCCTTACCATTATGATCCTTACTCGAGTCCCTACCTTGATTGTCACTTTTTTTCGAACCTAGTTTATGAATAGTGGATCGTAGGTTCAGGGTCACACCCTCATCACCAATAATGAAGGGTGGAGTATTTTCATATTGAGAACCCTTAGGGGGAGGATACAAATTGTCATCTTGGTTTAGCAGGAACAAGGGATTAGTGAAATGTTTTCCCTTTGTAAGTTCATGGTGCTTCGTTTGATGTCAATCTCACTTACATTGTGTTCCTGTGGGATGGTAATCCTGAGTGTCATGATCGTTCACAACATATTCCTTATGAAGATTTGAGATGCCTAACTTCTTAAGGGTTTGAAACAACATCCCTGGCACAAATCACTCGAGAGGAAATATGATGTTTCCCTCCATATCACACCATCATAGTTGTTCATCTTGATGTAGGAAGAAGATGAAGTCCAGTACATACTCATCTAGATGAGTATATACCACTTTGCACTCCTATGGAACCAGTAATTTAACATCTTCATGCCTATGGGAAGAAGACATTTTGCAACAAATAAAATTATTAGTGTGCTTAGTAGTTATATGTCATTTGAGAGTGATGTTGACCTTGAATTTGTCCAAAGATATTAATAATGTTCACTAATCCTAGAGAGTACATGTTTTAACAAACAAAGCCCTTGGCAATGACACCAATGATGAGTAGTGAGGTACCTCTACGCTTAACCATACGAATCACAAAGCATTCACACATGATCCAGTTGAATTCCATGGACTTTATAGTTTTCAGTATACTAGTCTTGTAGAAGTGAACCTTGTCCTAAGGTCATTTGTTTTCTTCCTGATTACACTTATGAAGCATAATGTTATGGTTAAGAGTAATTGAGGCATATAATTTTTATCATTCTTTATTTTATGGTTTGGGTACTTAAAGAGAGATAGAGTAATTTAATAACTAATTTAATTTAACTAACTAACTAATCCTAACATAAGCATTTGGTCCGACTTTCTATACATTTCCTAAACCCACATATCCACTACTAGGTTACCAAGTGCTATGCTCTTGCGCACACCAAGCAATAATGTTGCTGGGATTACCAAGCAAATACATGTTATGCTCGAAGCAGTTGTACTCATGTATTTAATCTATTTAGCTTATATTACTTAATTAGCTTAATTATTGAAGAACATTAAATAATTAACTAAAAGCATTAAATGCATAAATAAATATCTAAACTATCCAAAATGTTGCAAGGTTTATCAAAAAGCTCATCTGTATTACTGTACACACTATCATGCTTAGGTACAACAATGCTCGAATAAAGATCCATACACTTAATGACTCTTGTTGCAGGCACTTGAGAGAAATATTCTAACTTTCAAATGTAAAAACTATAAGAGTTTGAATACTACTATGAATATTATCCCCATAAACATGGTTGGGAGCTTGTATTTATAGTTTTTGCCCTAGGGTTGTGTCAACGAGACCCCATCAACATAGCAAATGCTACGTTGACATGACCCCATCAACGAGGCAACACCACGTAAATGGGGCCTCATCAATGGGGGCCTGTTAATGAGGCCATGTTAATGGGGGCCCATCGACATGGCTTATTAACACTTCATCACCATACCTTCCCAATATTTTGTAAGGAACTTATTCCTCCTCTTCTTCACTTGAGGACAAGTTTTCCTTCAATCATGGGGGTATGATGAATCATGTTTTAACTAGCTCTGATATTGGATATCTAATATCGGAGCCCAAGATGTGATGTCAAATATCTGATATCATAGGGTATATGTTGGCCTATAAATATGGCACTTGGGCTCACGATTCTGATATCAGTTTTTGTCATAGATAGTGAAGCTCTTGCAATTTGTTTTCTTCAGAGTTAGAATATTTTTTGAGTGCCCGCAACAGGAGTCTAAGTGTGTACAAATCTTTGTTCGAGCATTGATGTACTTAAGCACAATAGTGTGACAGGAATAAAAACAAATCCTTTTGATAATCCTTGCAACACCGAGAATAGATTAAATTTTCCTTGATGCATTTAATATGCATGCACTTCACTTTAATGCACTTTAATCAAGCAATTAATTTCTAGTTTTTAATGAACACATACGTGTAGCACTTGGTAATCTAGAAACGCTTAACATTTGGTAGCCTAGTAGCAATATACATGTCCAAGATGTGTCTAGAAAGTGGAAACAGGTACTTGTGTTAGGCTAGCTAGGCAGTAGATGAATTAAATCTTAAATTTCTCTACCTTTCATTCTTGATGTAGGTGATTAAATTCAGATAACATAAAATGATAAAAATCATGTACCTCAATTACACTTAAACCATATCCTTAAGCTTCACAAGTGTAGTTGGGAAGACAAGGATTGTTCCAATTAGATTTCATGTCTTAGAACCAGTGTACTTAAGAACTTAAGGTTTGCAGAATTCGACTAGATCATGTGTGAATGCCTTAGTGATTCGTATGGTTGGGTGCAGGGGTACCTCATCACTCATCACTAACGTAGGTTATGCCTATATAAATGTGCTCACCACTTACATTTATGACACTTTTGATCATTATTGTAGCCATGCTCTTGTTGTTTCTCCTTTTGAGAGTTAGATAATTTTCCATCTAAGTGCCTACAGTGTGGATTTAAGAGATTATATGGTGCTAAATTTGAGTGCCTACGTACCTGAATGCATTAGCATGAACGACAATAAAGTTGAGATTTCCTACATCCATTGCAACACTTAGACTAGTTTACTCTTTACATTCAACACTCTACTTTTTATGCAATTTACATTTATGGATTTAAATAATTAATGCAATTAATCATAACTATGTGAGTACAAGTACTTTAAGCATAACATATTGCACTTGGTAATCCTAGTAGTGGATATTTGGTATACCCAGTAATAGCCACTTAGTAACCCAATAGCATTAATATTAGTTCAAGATATGTATGAAAAATGGAATAGATACCCTACATTCTGGTTAGTTACTAGATTAGCTGATTAGTTAGATAGTTAATTATTAAACCTTTATTCACTCATCTAGCTGTTAGGATAATAATATATACAAAAGAACTTATAAAAATATACATCTTGTGCCTTAACTCATACTTAACCATACATACTGATAACACACAATATGAGTTAGGAAGATAATAATTGTACAACTCCATGATTCATTCTTTATGACTATAGGCAAACTTAGGAGGCTAAGTCTACGAAATTTGATCAGATCGCTAGTGAACGCTTATGATTCATATGGTTGGGCATAGGGGATACTTACCACTCATCAACCTCATTGGTATGAAAGCATATTTTTACCATATAAGAGAGCTAGATAAGATGAAGTATTCCTATACTCTAGTGAATAAATATTGATATTCTATAAAGAATTTTTAATCATAAAAAAATCATTTACAAAAGTGCATGTTAAGGAATTGCATATCTTGATCATTAATTGAAATTTCCTATAATATTCCTTTGCATATTATAATGCAAATTATACAAAAGAAGGTTTGTAGCAATAATAAAAAGATAGGAAAATAACCCATACATCTAGGTATGATAAATATTAATCATCTAGGTAATGACCCTTTATCCTTAGCACATATAGCCAAAATAATATGTTGGAAGAACTTGTGTAAAACATAACTGTATATTAAGCCTATATTTGTAAGATAGTCTATCCCTTAATAATAATAGCTTTGTTGGTTAAAGTATATGACTTGTTGTTGTGAAAGTTACCGATTCAATTTTAATAAGTATGTTAAAAATAATGTGGATTATTAAAGAGAAAGGAGAAAGAAGGGGAATAGCGGGTGGCTGATAGAAGTGTTATTAGAATTGAAATTAGATATTGGAAGAGGAGAAGAAGATTGTGGGATGTGAGGATGGAAATGTTGGAACTCAAAATAATTGAAATATAAGTACACCCTAGTATATATAGTCCAATTAGAACTTTATAACATAGCATTACCCACCAGAATCAAACCCATAACTTGGACTTTTCAAATCAAGAGTTGTAGTACTAGGCTAACACCTCCATGTTAGCCAACACAAAACTTTTATAGAACTAAAATAGAACTTTATAATTCAACACTATCCATTGGAATCAAACCCATAACTTGAAGTAACTAAATCAAAAGTCTTACTACTACACTAACACCTCATTATGGAGTGTTAAGATAAGATGTAGATGTAAATTTTATAAAAAAAATTTGTGTGGTCATGATGTGTAATAATTATAAAATGGAAAGCCATTCATGGAGAAATAACTAATTAATCCCAAAACTTGATGTTATATGGAAAAATACCCAACAAGTATCTGTATGATTGGGTGTTGAAAATATAAATTATTTGACTATATGTACCTCCCAGAGATATAGAAAACTAAAGTATTTGTAAGATTGATTATTCATGATTAGTTAATTTATTTTAGGATTGACACCCCCTTCCCATCATTAGTTAATTTCATTTTTAGTATATTATTATGAAAATTTTTTATTGTTTCTAAAACATTAAGGTCTTCCCATCCATACTTATCTTTAGCATATGAAAATTATTTTTCCTTAATTTCCTCTTTGTGAAAGTGAAAACTCATTTTCATATATGTTTTGGGGAAAGGCAGGGGGCCCAAGGGCGGGGGGTGGGGGGTGTGTGTTGTGGGGGCAAAGGGAGGGGGTGGGGGAAGGAAAGGGGGTGTCAAACTGAAAAAAAAAGAATAATAATATAAGAAAAATTCAAAGTACATTAGATCATCAAAGAAATAGTCTAAAGAAAAAGCCCAATGCTTTTGGAAATGCCTTTTTAGATTTTCATCCTTATAACCAATCCTGAAATACCTCCTTTCTGGATAGGAAAAGGATTAGACCTTGCCCTGATTCAAAAGCATCTAGTTGGACAAGATGCCTAGAAATGGACATCTAGAATTTGAAATAATTTTTAACCAAGGATTAATGATATCATTATTAGTAATCAACATCCTTTTTTTACTTCATTTCTTTAGAAGTGGGTTTACTCACTTATTCTTTATTCTGTTTGAAAGCTTCATTCTATAGTTATTTTCCAATAACAAAAGATTAATTATGATCTATCTTCATGAATTAGGTATCATAGTTTCAAATATAACTATGCCAATGCTAATCCTAAGCTCAGATATGAAAGGAGGAGGGTTACTGTCAGGTTGGCAGTTGAATGTAAAACCTTGCCAAATCTCATGGATGAGTTTCTTTTTTAGGTTTTGTAGATGCTAGCGAATTTCCTAGATGCAATGCATAGTAGCCACATGATTAAAGATAATTTGAAGAAACTTCAAATAAACAAAGATATAGCTATTCATTAAGGTAAATGATGAAAAAGAACTCATGTAGCTAACCCCATTTTGTTGGGACAAGGCTAGGATGATGACGATGATGATTTTCAAAGATGCTTTTTTTTTCATAGGAAGAATCACTTGGAGTGATGGTGAGGTACTTGTTTCTCAAGTTGTAAGATTTGGGTTTGAGGTTGGACATAGCCACCTGAAAGATATTAGATTTTCACTCATTGATCACCCCTCCTAGGACCCCGCCTTGGTGGGATGAGCATTAAGGCTTTGGATGATGATCCCTTTTTTCATACTAATTTATTTTTTTTGTAAGATTAATTTCCTTTTATTTTGTGGGCTTAAGTTGATAAAATTTTCAAGTTTTTTTGTAATTTTCTTCTTAATTTTGATTGTTACATTCTTCTTCTTCTTCTTCTTTTAGAGAGAGTATTATTCTTCTTTGTACAAGAAATCTTTTAGTAAGAAGCAAAAACCTATGAGGGTACTTCTAAATGAGGGCAAGGCTTGATCCTTTTACTATCCTAGAAAGAATGTTTTCCAAAATTGGTTGTAAGGATAAAAACCTAAAAATGCATCCCTATAACTCTTGATTTTGGGATAAGGTTTTTCAAGATGAGGTGTTAACCTAGTGCTAGGACTTTTACTTTGGAAATTTCAAGTTATGGGTTTGATTTTGATGAGTAATGTTGAGTTACAAAGTTTTAATTTGAGTATGTGTATTAAGGGTAAATATTATTTAAAAATAATTTTTTGGTTCCTCCATTCCCATCCAATGTTTAAAACAAATATTAAATACTGATTTTTAAATATGTTTAAGGAGATGCTAAATTATAAGAGGGAGTTCACTTTCAAATAATTAATAAAGAATGAGAATGATTGAAAACACCAATATTAAGGACCATAGAAACCATTGCTAAATCAAAAAATTCTACCAACAAAAAAATGTTTGACAGATAATATGCCTAGATAGCATCCAATCCTAGATCTTTCCAAATTAGATTAAAATAACTCAAAAAACTTGAGGAACAAGGTAAATAACCCAAAATTTGCACAAAAACATGCATTTCAAAAATTTCCTAAGTAATAGATTCATATAAATCATGAGGGAACTCATAGAATGACAAAGAAGTGGTGAATCAGCTTAAAGGATCACTTACTAATTTTAGCGATGATGAGCCGCGATATTGCATTCACAATATCAGGTCCCCAATATCGGAGCCTACCATGCAATGTCGGATACTTGATATCAAGACCTGTCTCCTTGCCTATAACTAAGAGGCAGGCACACTTGGTTTGCAATAGATTAGTTAGTTCCTTAGCCAAACTCTTTCCCTTTCTCCCTCTCAGAGTTATAATTATTTCTGCGTGCCCACAGTAAGAGTCATAAAGTGTATGGATCTTTATTCGAGCATTGTGTACTTGAGCATACCTTGTGTACGACAATAAAGACGAACTTTGTGATAAACCTTGTAGCATTCAGAATAGATTAATTAATGTTAATTATAGTTATTTAATTCTTTCCTAATTAATTAATGATCTCTCTCATCCTATAACTCTCCTAAGTAAGCACACTCAGTACGATCACTTCGAGCATGCGTGTGACACTTGGTAACCTAGTGACGATCAGCATTTGGTAATCCCAATAGTATTGTACTGGTTCAGGATGTGTACGGCAAGTGAAAATGGATGCTGGTGTTAGGATTAGTTAAATTAGATTAGTTAATTTAGATTAGCTACTTATTTATCTCTCTCCTCCCCTTGTAGCACTAGGACATAAAAACAAAAAAAGTATAAAAATCATATGCCTCAAGTTTACTTAACCATACAATTGTGACATACAAGTAAGCTTGGGAAGACAACGATTGACTAACTTGTCCTTGTTCCACAAAGGCACGTAAGCACTTAGTCCTTGGAATTCGACTGGATCATGCATGTACGCTCATATTCGTATGGTTGAGCATAGGGATACCTTGCCACTCATCATTAGCGCTGTTGCCAGGGACTTTGTTGTTTATGTGCTAATTAGAACTTAGGAAATCTTTCACATCATTGGAATAAACCCTTAGGGTTGGTTAAAGAAAATAATAATAATATATAATAATACATTGCACACTGAATCAACAATTATGTCTCCTTCTTTGTACAAAAGTGCTTCACCACCTAGGTCTGATACAGGAAACAATCAAAGGCGTAGTACACATGATGTTGATTCGCCAGTACCCCAATAGTTTCATGTGCTATATATTCATCCTGATGAGTATATATCAAACTTCACCTTTATCCTTCACTAGGATGAACAACTACGTTTGCGAGACTTAGAAGGTAACATGTTTGTTACCTCCTTATCACTCAGTCCCAAGCATGCTTCTTCGTGCTCTCACACGAATTGGCATGCAACACTTACATGCGGAATACATTGTGCATGAACGTAACTCAAGGGAGTATCACCCCACAAAGGCACAACATCAAAGAAACTTACAATAGGAGAAACATCACAAGTCTCTGAAGGGTAAGTGGTCCCAGGATGTCCCACACATCTTAAGTGAAAATGAGGCTCGTAAACTTGCCTTAGGAGGTTCCCCATGAAATGATGTTCCTCCCATTGACTTTGGCCAAGGGGTTGTGTATCAGAACCTTCATTCAACCATCCATAACCTAGGTACTGATACCAATAAACATAAAAGGTCTAAAAAAGAAACACAACAGCATGATAAATATGGACATTCTAATCACAACTACGATCAAGGTCGTGATTTTCGAAGGGAAGGTAGTAGGCACCAACATGGTGATGGTCCACCTTCCTCTTCACCTTCATCATCTCCTTCACCCTCTCCTTTAGGATCTAGATGCAATTACAAAGAAAAAAACCATGAGGATAAGGGTAGGCGAAATAGGAGTCATTGACAAAATAGTCGAGAAAGGGATGAGGGCATTCTAGAGAATCACAACACGAAAGAAGGGAGAGTAGGGAACAACATAGGCATCATAGATGCCATAGACAGGATGATCACGATGAACCCTTACTCACTACACGAAGTATGCTAGACATAACTGAGGTCGTTAGAATCCAAACAAGGTATCAAAAGGATAGTAGGATCAAGAGATTAGACATGAAAAATATCCCATGATTTGAAAGGGGATACAACGATGATCCTCAAAATTATCTACAAGAATTTCATGATGCATGTGCCTTACAAAACATAGAAAATGAATGGCAAAAATTAAAGTTGTTTCCATGAATGCTAATTAAAGAAGTGGAAAGCTGGTACCGGTCTTTAGAACCGGAATCCATTCGTAGGTGGAGTACCATGTTAGAATTGTTCAACAATAAGTACCAAATGTACTCCTAAGTGTCCAACCTACGAAAGCAAATCCAAGGATGGAAACAAGGAGGACATGAACCCTTGGATGCTGCCATGGGCTGATACTATGCATGTTACATCATTGCCTAGGCCATGGTTACTCATAGAGGGATCAACTACACCATCTCGTAGATGGGCTTAGGCATGAAACATGAAGAACCCTTGGGACTTATGCCTAAGGAAGATTATTTGAGCTTAGGACCCATCAAGTTCAAAGATTGTTGGAGCAATTTCTAAAGAGGAAGGTGAGCTAAAGAAAAGAGAGAGTGCGGAGAAATATAACAGAGATCCTTCCCTTCGAAGGAAGGAAGTAAGATTTTGTAAGGATGAAGAAGAGTCACCACTTGAAGAAATGATGAATAGGAAAACTTTGCCTATTCAAAAGTTGGAATCAGAAGTATTGGCAAAGGTAGACCAAATGTGGGACTCCCTAGATGATAGATTTCAAACAGTTCTTAAAATAGTAGAGGAGTTTAGGAAGTAAGGTAGTGATCATGAAAAGAGAAAAAAGAGAGAAGCTAAATATGCACATAACAAAGGTAAGGGAAAAGTTACCATGATTGAAGAGGTTGTGGATTTGGATACAGACAATGATAGTGGATGTGAGATTTGCCAATATTACCATCCTAAGGGATGTTGCCCTATAATCTCACATCTACAGGAGTCTGGGAGTGTATGCACTCAACCCATGATTAAATAGAAGGTAAACACCTCGAAGGTTATCTTATCCTCAAGGTAACCCAAGACAGTTCTACCAACCCTTAACGTATTATCCAAGTGGAACTCCACCATAGCCGATTGAGCAATATCAACAATGACAGCATCCACAATCATGGGGAATGCCACCACTAGGGCAACAGTATCCTTACTGGCAACCTGACTTGTATGGAAATTACGTGCAACAGCCAATCTCTCCACATGACTCTACTGGTCACATCACTCCTCAACCTCACTACCAAGCCCGTGAGTACTATAGGACTCCTTCTCCTAGGGGTGATGTTTCTTAGACATACTATCATTCTCATCTGACTACACTTCTTCCACCCATATCTCCATTACCACCTACTCCAGCTATGCAGGGTGAACTCCCTGCCAACCGCAGTAACGTAACGCTACAAGGACTGTTAACTCTCAATCTACCATTGGTTCTGACAACCACATGAAGAAAAGACCTTTCTTCAAAACCAATAGTCCAACTAACCCCTTGTAACCACAAGCGACTAATCCTTTAGATGCCTCATTACCATTCAAAACTTCGAAACTCCATTCAGGCCAAACACCATGCCCAATGCATATAGTCATGTTAACCCATGCTATCACTAATTGGATTAAGGCTAGCCATCTTCCTAGGAAATTTTCTGATCTGGAAGTCCTCTTATATATTTACAAATCGTTGGGAATGAGTTGTACAAAGCTCTTTGGATTCAAGTTTTGGTGTCAACCTAATCTCTCAAGAAATGTACAAAGCCTAGAACCTACCTCCACTAAAAAAGAGTAACATTCATTTAGAGTTGGCTAACTAGTCCATCACTGTCCCATTAGGGCTAGTGGAGGAGATTTTCATCATTGTTTGTGGGTGGTTGTATCTACCTGACTTCCTCATGATTCAAGTGAACAATGGTAAGGGGGACCTCCCAATCATAATGGGGAGAGCATGGCTAAGCACAATTGACATGCGCCTAGGAATCTGTGATCTTTCCCTAGAAATATCAAAGAAAAATACGTTTGGAAAGATTGAGAAGAAGAAAGTTCCATGCATCGTGCACAGTGACACAGGGTGTAATTGCGTGCAAAAGTCTTGATTTGTGCAAAGTTTAACATTGCTTGCATGCAATCAGTGTGCACAAGTGACTAATATACAAATATGCATGTATGCAGCAGCCACAAGATAAGAAGACACCCAGTGGTTGATAGCTAATCAAGAGAGCAGTTCAACTATATGCATGGAACCAACTGAGGGTTTGACTTATGCTTACATTTATAGCGTAGACACATTAGAGCAAGTCCATCACCAACTTCCAAGTCTTGACATTGAAAATATCAACTAGGAGAAGTTGGAAATCCTTGATAGGTTTAAATAGGAGCCCCTTGAGCTAAAACCATTGCCCACCGGTATGGAATACACGTTTCTTAAAAATGGAAAATCGGTAATTATTAATGCAAAGCTTGCTCCTCAACAAAAAGAAAGACTACTGAAGGTAATAAATAGGTGGTTGAAAGCCTTGCTTGGTCATATCCTAAATTAACAAGAATAGATCCTAGGATATGCCAACACAGAATTTACACCAACCCCTCCATGAAGCCTTGAAGACAACCATAGAGGCGATTGAACCCAAAGCTAAAGCAAGTGGTTAAGGAAGAAATTGAACAGCTTCTAAAAGTTGAGTTCATCTACACCATTGCTGATAGTGAATGGGTTAGTCCTTTAGTAAGTGTGCCAAAAAAGGGAGGTAAATGGAGGGTGTGTATAGACTTTAGGTTACTAAACATGGCAACATTCAAAGACCACTTTCTGTTGCCATTCGTTGACCAAGTCTTAGAAACCATTGCAGGGCATCACTACTATAGTTTTTTGGATGGATACAGTGGGTAAAACCAAATACAAATAGCCCTAGAAGACCAAGCTAAGACTACATTCACCAGTCCTTGGGGAACATTTTCATACAAACAGATGTCGTTTGGCTTGTGTAATGCCCCTACAACATTTCAACAATTAGTTCTAAGCATCTTCCAGCAGCAAATAGGAAACGGTGTGAAGGTCTTCATGGATGACTTCTCTGCTTATGGAGAAAAATTTGATCAAGCCTTGGACCGATTAGAGCAAGTACTAAAACAATGTGTAGAAACCAACTTAAGGCTCAACTGACAAAAAAGCCATTTAATGGTCCAAGAAGGCATTGTACTAGAGCATAATATTTCACAAACAAGGATAGAGGTAGAGTAGACCTTGAAAAGATTAAAGTTATCCAAGGAATCACCCAGCAACCTGAAACTATAAAAGATATTTGGTCATTCCTTGGACACACTGGCTATTATAGACACTTTATTGAGAACTTTTCAAAGGTTGCAAAATTGTTGGTGGAACTATCGAAAAAGGACGTACCTTTCGAATAAACCAGGGAATGTGAACTAGCTTTTCAAACCTTAAACTAGAAGCTCATAGAAACACCTATTCTACAAGCTCCTGACTAGTCCGGGACATTCCATATAATGATTGACACGTCCAACTTTTCTTTAGGAGATGTACTTACATAGTTAGATGACCAAAAACATTCTTATTATATCCATTGTACAAGTAGAATTATTGCTGGTGCATAACTTAACTACAGTACAATAGAGAAAGAATTCATGGCTGTAGTGTTTGCACTAGAAAAATTTAGGCACTATGTATTAGCTTATAAGGTATTTATACATATAGATCATAGTGCAATTTGGTTCCTAATGAATAAACCAATGGTGAGCCCTCACATCATACAATGGTTCGTAATCTTACAAGAGCTCAATCTTACGATGATTGATCATAAAGGCACTGAGAACGTAGTTGTTGATCATTTATCTCAATTACGATGGGAAAACAAAGAGGATGAGTATCCAATTTTTGATCATTTCCCTGATGAACTCCTCTTTGCAAGTGTAGTAACTAATCAATTGACCATGGAGACAAATTGGTATAGTAGTATTCTCACCTCTCTCCTTACACAACAAACACCACAAGGGTTTGATGTTAAAAAGAAACAAAAATTTCTTCACTGAGCCAAGTATTTTATGGAAATCAATAGGCAACTTTACAAAGTATGTCCTGATGGCTTGGTCTAATGGTGTGTTTCCGATGTAGATCAATTGCAAGTTTTCCAAGATCCTCATGACGATCCTTGTGGGGGTCATTACGCTGGGAGATGTTAAGATCTTGCTTGCAAGATATTATTGGCCTACAATGTTCCAAGATGTCCATCAATTCATCCAATCTTGTGAGTGCTGTCAACGTGATGGGGGAAGACTGCTAGAATGGTGGGTCTACAATAATGGATTCAACCTTTAAAACCCTTCAACATTTGAGGAATTGATACTATGGAGCCGAATACACCAATGTCCAATGGAAAATCTTATATTATTGTTGATGTTGATTACTTGACAAAATGGGTAGAAGCAGCTGCTATTAAGGATTGTACATCATCTACAACTGCATGATTTGTTCAATAACAAATTGTAAATAGGTTTGGCATGCCTCGTGCACTTATTTCAGACAATGGTACATACTTCACAGGTGCAACTTTTCAAAAATTAATGCAATGCTTAGGGGTTGAGCACAAACTGACTACACCATACCACCCCCAAGCAAACGATCAAGCCGAAGTCACCAACAGGGAGATTACAAAGATATTGACAAGAACCATTAGCAAGTATAGGTGAGACTAGAGCACTAAACTAAATCACGCTCTTTGGGCATACCGCTCCACATGGAAACTCCCTATAGGGTACTCTCCCTATGAGTTAGTGTACGGTAAACTACCAATGCCTCCTATTCAAACTGAGCTCCATACACGATCCACGACATGTTACCTCAACCTCGACCTCGATCTAGCACAAAAACAATGGTTAATGACCCTTAACTTGGTAGATGAGAACCAATTAGCCACCTTGTCATCTAATGAATTGCACAAGGCCTTCAATAAACAACGTCATGACCTAAGAATTAGGAAAGATAGATATCAACTAGGAGATAAGGTTCTGTACTAGAATCCCACACATGTGCCACAACGCACTAAATTTCAAATGCTATGGGAAGGACCTTATGTCATTCATGCAACTTTTCCTTCAGGGGCCATGATGATATATAAACCTAAGAGCTCGGATAAGAAATTGTTAGTCAAGATCCAACAAACCAAACCTTTCCATGAGCTTAAAACAGCTAGTACCAATACTATCGTTGTTGGTGGAAAATCCTGCTCGTTATTTCAGATCTCCTCCTTCCAACTCAATCATGGGGGAGAGGGCCACCTATGCCAACCATTCTAGGCCCTCAATTCTTTTTGTATTTTTGTTTTACACGTTTTTGTTTTACACATTCCTTTAATCTTTCTTGCTTTTGTTTTATGCCATCATTCACATTTTTATTATTTCTTTGTTTATTTAATTTACTTTTATTCATCTTACAATAAGTNAACTATACAGTTCCTTTTTCCTAAATAAACTTATTAATGAATTGGTGGCTTTGTATTCTTCAAACCAAGGAAGGACTCAATGGTTGAAAAGGGTGTGACTTCAAGGGGTTTCAATGTAGTTGTGCCAACTATTCTCTTGAGTACTTGAGTGCTTTTCATGGGTTTTCTACCATTTCGTCATTCACCTACTATCAGGAAGTTGAGTTTGCATGGTGTGGTTCTCATAAAAAAAAAACAAAAAACAAAAAATAAACGTGAGAATTCAAAGCACATCCCTTAGACATAACAAAAGAACACATGGGCTACAAAGCACTAGTTATGGCAATGGAAAGACATGTTAACCATGCTTGAAGGTTCCCTCTAACTAAGGCCCTCTCTCGCTTCCTACTTCTCCATCTTGCTCTCCTTGAAATGGTAGTGCCTCTCCTTGCATTCTTGTTGCTTCAAGTGGATGAGTTGATCAACTGTGTTGATGCAAGGTCACTGAATGTGGTTGGTTTGAGTCCGAATTTGGAATGAGTTCTACTTAGTCACCTTAACCACAAAATACACAAGGAACTTTACACAACCGTGCTCTTGGGATTCCATTCAATTTTCTCCTCTCCTTCCATACTTCTTCCCATTTTTTCACCTCATTGCTGGTTTTATCATTAGTATATATCCTGGTTGATGCATTGTCATTCCTTGGTAAATTCTTCTAGGTAAGTCTTTAACCATTGCTTCCATATGTCATTCCTAGAGCCTACAGACTCTTTGGTTTGTGGGTTTGTCAATGCATAAAAGGCATGAGCTTGCTTTGGGAAGGACCCATTGACATTCCTTTATGGTGCAGTTGTTAAATTCTTTCTCTCAACCATTCCTTACAATCAACCATTTCTTGTTTCATCCCCATCCATGACATCCATTTTATTGGCATCACCGTTGTTATTTCTCTCATCTTTCTTGTTCTTTATATTCTTTTTCATCCTATCACTACCGGAGGTCGCTCTTAGTCGTGGGGGTCCTGTGTCCCAAATTTTTTGAAAATTTTCAAACTTATCTCACCCCTACATTGTAAACCTCTAACCCAGTATCTGCCATAACCACAACTCAACCAATGCACTTTATATCGAGGCAAGATATCAACTGTATTGTGGCTTACCTATCCTTGCTCATTTGTGACTGTGTTGTGTGTGTAGATGGTGATTACACGAATAATGGACTAGGATAGGAGGGAGCACTCAGGATGGACTGGAGTTAGAGCATTTACGCTGGGAACAAGTTTGATCGTGTGGCTATGGATAAACAATGGAATGTGCAATCTTGGCATCGGCAACAATGTGCCTCATTTTTTTTCTCTCTCCCTTTCTCTTCAAGTTGTCGAATGAAGGTCTAGATGTCATTTATGTACAGTGTTCACCATCATGGGTATGAACACCAATGTTGTAATGTATTGTCAATCCGTTCACTGGGCACTTAGAGTCTGTCATCCCGTTTCATTGTTAGTTGTCATTTAGTCAATAATCCCATACCTTTCCAATATTTTGTAAGGAACTTGAGGACGAGTTTTCATTCAGTTTTGGCGGTATGATAAGCCACGATATCGCATTTGCAATATCAGGTCCTCAATATCGGAGCCTGCCATGCGATGTCGAATACTCGATATCGGGACCTATCTCCTTGCCTATAACTAAGAGGCGGGCGCACTTGGTTTGCAATAGATTAGTTAGTCCCTTAGCCAAACTCTTGCTCTTTCTCCCTCTCAAGGTTAGAATTATTTTTGCATGCCTGCAGTAGGAGTCATAAAGTGAATGTATCTTTATTCAAGCATTGTGTACCTGAGCACACCTTGTGTATGGCAATAAAGATGAACTTTGTGATAAACCTTGCAGCATTCAAAATAGATTAATTGATGTTAATTGTAGCTATTTAATGCTTTCCTAGTTAATTAATGATCTCTCTCACCCTATAACTCTCCTAAGTAAGCACACTTAGTACGATCACTTCGAGCATGCATGTAACACTTGGTAACCCAGTGATGATTAGCGTTTGGTAATCCCAGTAGTATTGCACTGATTCAGGATGTGTACGACAAGTGAGAACGGATGCTGGTGTTAAAATTAGTTAAATTAGATTAGTTAATTTAGATTAACTACTCACTTATCTCTCTCCTCCCCTTGTAGCACCAAGACATAAAAACACAAAAAGTATAAAAATCATATGCCTCAAGTTTACTTAACTATACAATCGTGACATACAAGTAAGCTTGGGAAGACAACGATTGACTAATCTGTCCTTGTTCCACAAAGGCGTGTAAGCACTTAGTTCTTGGAATTCGACCGGATCGTGCATGTACGCTCGTATTTGTATGGTTGAGCGTAGGGATACCTTGCTGCTCATCAAGCAATATTACATGTAATTCTAAATAGATTTTCTAGAGAAATATTAGATTCACAAGAAAAAAAATAGATTTGGTAAAGAAAAACAAAAAATCTTAATCATAGAGATTTGACCACAATTGTTAGCTCATTCATCAAATTTGTTAAAATGGCAACTTGGATATTTTTCAATATAGTAGATGAACCAAAATTCAGCTCAGTTTTTTCAAGATTCTCTTAGCGAAATTATAAATATATATTATAAATATATAACTAAGCTAGTAATGCTACAATGTTACCACAAAATGATTAGGCAATCCATTAATAGGTGACTCAAGTGGTTCTTGTTAGCAAAGACATTGTTATATTCTTCTATAGTTAGTTAGCTATGGGTTGTATCAATAGTTAAATTATTTTGATCCCTCAACACAAAATGGGTAGGCAAAGTGTAAATAATAATGTTTAAAAAAATACATTTTTTTTGTTTTTTATTTTTTAAAAGATGGTGTGGTGGGTTAAGGTTGGGGTTTGGTTGGAGCCTCAAATATCATCATCATCATTCTAGCCTTGTCCCAATAAAATGGGGTACCCTACATGAGTTCTTTTTTGCAATTTGCCTCTATGATGAACTATAATTTTGTTTATTTGTAATTTCTTCAAATCATCTTTGTTTTTTCCATGTCTTATTTGGTTTTTATTTAGATGGCTTTTTTGGAACATGGGTTGGAGCCTCAAATATTTTTTAAAATAATATTTACCCCTAAGACATATAGTCCAATTAGAGCTTTCATCATCATCATCATCATTTTAGACTTACCCCAACCTTTATCTCAACAGAATGGGTTGGCTAAGTTCAATTAGAACTTTCTAACTTAGTATGGCCTACCAAAATTGAATCCCAACCTAGAGTTTACAAATGAAGAGTTTTACTACAACGACTTTTGCTATCTAGGACCAGCAAACAACTTATAATTTATTTATAAGCCCGAGGTTCAATTTCACCCGGTGTAATTGCAACAGGTTCAATTTCAACGGATTAAACACACCGTGAAAGTTAACATTCAATACATTTCCGCTACATATTTCTTAATAAAAATAAAGTAAACATCAGGTACAGAAATGACCGTGGGAGGAGGCCCTGCAATTTTGCATTGGAATTCAAAGCCGAGTCCAAACTGTGGGAGGAGACCGTGTAATTTTGCAGCGCAATTGAAGGCAGAGAACAAGCACCCTCAATGCTACATTGAAAGCGTGAGTTTCAATAAATTTATTTATTTCGTTATTTGCATTGGAATTCAGCTGAACTTGAGGTTACAAAGGTCAGCGCTAAGGAGGATAGAGAGCTCGGTAAGCTGTTTAAACCCGCACAAAACCTCCATCAGCGACAAAGTCGACTGTTACAGTTCCTATTCCGCTGTTCGTCTCGATTCTTACTGCGATGCCCAGTGACCCAAACGCCCTCAGAAGAGCCCTGTCGCTCTACTGCAACAAATGCTTTCAATCTCTCCCTGGCTGCACCGCATTATGCCAGTCCCAACAGGTTCCATGCTGCACACAGAATTCTGCTGCTCCAATTTCTTCAACCGAAGTCTCGAATTTTTTCAGCAATTTGTGGGTTCGCGGCTTTTCAAGCTTCCCTATGATAGATAGGGCCGATCAATCCGATGAACCCTCAAGCTCATGTGCCAGTGATCCTGAAGCTGAATCCAAAACCACCAAATTTAACAGTAATGTGTGGAAGAAATCACACAAGTATTGGGGACAGGGCGGTGACAGTAATGATCGGAAAATTAAAGACAAGACACAGCATCGGAACAAAGACATTGGTTGGAGAGAATGGAAGGTGAAGGAGAAAGAAAAAGATAAGCGCAGGGTTAGTTTTAGCAGGAATAAAAATGCTGTCAAAAAGACACTTAGGATTGAGCATGTTAAGGAACGGTCGAAGCAGGGGGAGGTGGAGGAAGTAAAGGGTACATTAAAGTCTAAAAATTGGAAGAAGAAATTGAAAGCAGGGATGGTGGATGAGGATGAAGAAGAACTGGATGATGACATTCCTTTTGAGAACGATGTATGAATAGAGAAATGGTTTACTCCACTGAGTGCCGAAGAGAAAGAGCAGAGGACCCAGGATTTGGAGAAAGCATTTTTGGAGGTTTCTGGTACAGATGCACAGGAGGCTGCAAACTCAATTCAGAGTTGTAAGAAAAGGGCCAGGATTGATGCCTCCAAGGTTGCATCTTTGTGGGATAAGGTTTAAAGGGCCAGGGCAGATGAAGAGAATGGCAGGTTTGTTGGGGATATTGCAGGAGACAGTGATATTGAGGAGAAAGAGGAAGAAGAAACGGAGAATCCTGGTGAAGTTCATGAGGTAAGGGATCGGTAAGGGATCAGTGGGTTAGTCCAATGAGTCCAGAAGAACAGCAGAGGAGGACCCTGGAACTGCACCGGGCATTGCTGGAGATTTCATTAGGACGAGCTGATTATGATGGGGATGTTTCGGAAGATCCCAATGGTGTTAGGAAAGAGGATCAGAGGTCTCTGAGCGTTGGAATAATAGGAGCACCGAAGGTCCACCCTCACTAATTTCATGGTGAGTTTTGTATAATGTTGATGGTTTCTTGCTTGGGGAACATTAATGGTTTGTTACTAGTGTTTGATTGTTTTATATTGTTATCATATATAGTATGTATCCGTTCCCTAATATGACTGATCTGATTTGATAGTGATATTTTACAGGTACTTATAGTCGCTATTATTCAGGTGACTGAGGTTACGGTATATTATTTTGATTAGCCATTAATAAATTTGTCTTGATCTATCATTTTTTTCCAGGTTGGAACAAAAGTTTCTGCAGTTTCCCGAAGAGTAATACTACAAATCATGAAATCTTGGAGTTATGACCAAAGATAACACCCAACTTGTATGATTATTTTATGTCATGTATCAAGAATTTTCATTTGTTAATGTAGTACAGTTATCGATGCAATTCATCATTTACAGATTATAATAAGTTTTATTATTAAATAGATGTTTTTTTAAACCAATAATCACGTTCCTTTCACCTAATGTACATCTGATTAGATTTAATAATTAATTTCCTGTTTATTTAACTACTTTATAAAAGCAAGACCATTCAACTATAATAAAATAGATATCAATCAACAGGATGTGATTTATATGTGGAATCTGGTGCTGCTGTCTCCAAACATGATGACAGTACACTTTCTAGGAAACACAGGCAAGTAAAAGCAATAGAAGATACAGAATGATGATGATGTCATGAAGGCTCCATGTAGGAGGAGTTTTAAAGCAACAATGCTTCATGAGGAAAAAAAATCCGCTCGAACTTGTGGTCCAAAAATCAAGAGTGCCTTCTCGAGTGCCTTCTCAAGTTTTAGAAAGGGAAAGCCGAGACCGGTAAATGTTACCCGACCGAATTCATGGGTCCCTTCGGACAGACCGCGAAACAGTCGATTTACCAGGATATTGATTCGACCCACTACGATAACGGATCGCGCCGAGCCGTAGCCACCTGACTCCCTCCCACCGCCGCACATAGAAAGGCGTAACAATTTGGGCGCTGTCCGCTGGAAGCTCGATGACTAGAAATGGAAGCTGGAATTGGCATTCCTCAAGGCGGAGCGAGGACACTGTTGCCATGAGGACGGGGTAGCCCCGACTTCCGCAGGTCCTTGGTTAAACCTCCTAATGGGAATTTAGGTTCTTGCGCGGGCGACTTGCTAAGCGCCGTTATCCAAAGCATATTCCCCCGGCGATTTGGTTTTTGCGGTAACATATGACGGGCACAACACAGATAGGAACAACACTTGGTCAAACAATGTTCACATCTTCAATTTGCAATTGATACACGATCTTCAATTTGCAATTGATATACGATGGAAATTCTACCCAAACGAAAACTGAGTTTAAATTTGATAATGAATGATGCAAAGGTTGTGTTGTAGAGGCATCACTTCACAGATTGCAAACATGTGAGCAGCAGGCTTGTATTCAGTAAATTGCTCTGAAACTTTAGTATAACTAGAAAATTAAAAAATATATTTAACTTGAAATAACCAAGGGATGTGAACAAACATGTTCATCATTACTCTACCACTACCGTTATTGGGCATGAAACAACGATATAGCCATCTAGGTGCATCATAGTAGCAATCTATCCTACTGCAAGACATACTAATTATTCTTCCCTTCTACAATCTTTACAGAAACAATTGTGAAAAAGGTCAAACATTGACAAACATTTAGAAATACTTGGAATGAAAGGATAGCAGAAAATATCACTCACCACTTGGTTATCGGTAGGACCTTTTCATAGAAGATAAATCACTATTCCTCATATGCCAAACTGGTTTAAAATGTTAGTTTAGTTACAACATAGAATTTCATGTACTTGGGTTCTTCTATTTGTTAATAGATATAGTAACATACCTTTGATTCTTCTGATGGAAATCAGCTCAATTAATTTATTACAGGCTAGATCCTACGGTGATAAAGCTTGTGGAAACCATGGGAGAAAAAGAACACCCTCACTAAAAAAGAATTCTGTGCTTGAATAAGGTAGATTTAGTTGATAAAAAGAATGATCTGCTAACAGCTGCCAGTGAATTTGGAAAGCTTGCTGGATATGACAAGTAATTCACTATCTCATGTTACAATTGTTTATTCTTGTTCATTATTCATTTGTTTGCAGCCTTTTTAATGTTCATAGTTATGCAGATTTTTCATGATATCAGGAGAGAAGGGATCTGGTGTGAAGGATCTTATAACTTATTTAACGGATCAGGTAATAAATGTTGCTTAATTTTTCCATGATTGAGAACACATGAATTGATCCCATTCATCTAGCATAGATGGTCAGTTCATTAGATAGACATATTATTTTAGAAGTACTGCTTATGCAGAGAACATTAATTTTTTTGTAAAATTACTGAAGGTTGGAAAAAAAATAGAATACTTTTTTAGTTATCTTATTTTCATTTAACTTAAAATGGGTCCTTTATGTAAAGTTAAGGCTGTTAGAAGGCCTTGGGATGAAGACTCGCTTACAATGGATGAGGAACATGTAAAGCATTTGTCATATGAAGTTGTACGAGAAAAAATGCTGGATTGCCTTCACCAGGTAAAACATGTGGTAATGTAAACTGCATGTCATGTGAGCACAAATCTGAATTTACAATCAATATTTATTAACAGTTCCCTCTTTTAGTAAATTCCTTATGTAATGGATCATCAAATAATTGACTTGAAGTATATGGAAGATGGGTCTTTGCGAATTGAGCATCCCTTCATTGTGAGCAAAGTTGGTCACCCAAACATCATTGTTGGGAGGAACAGATCTAAGATAAGCTAAACATCTCTTCAAAGAAAATCTTTAACATTATCTTTGTATTGACCTGAATGACAGAAGTCACTACACGGTGTTTGACACTTTAGACTGATGATATCCTGAATCAAAGTTTGGTAGTTTTATAGACGTGAATCAATCCAGCAGTGTAATTTTATTTTGTTTATGAGGCCCGAGTTACAGTATTACTGAAACTGAAATGGAATTTTTACTTACTTTTATTAAGATCCTCTTGGATCTGTTAGACACAGTAGTTTCAGAGTAGCTTTCATGGATTTTTTTTTAAAATTCATTACTCAGTAGTGGCCACTGGAATCAAACTTGTGACCTGGAGTTACCAGTCCAAGACTATTAGAAGTAGGATCCTGGTATTGCCAAAAAAATAAAAAATAAAAATAAGGAGAAAATTATATTATATATCTTCAACAATGTTTTTTTTTTAATTTTTTGTCCATAATAAAACAGAGAAACATGATTATTTGAGTTGCAAGACATATACAGTAGGCAAACACATAATTACCATTTGCAATTAGCGGAAGTGCCTAGCTCCCATTCACCTCCGAAAAAGAAGAAATAGTCTTCATTTTCCCCCTTTCTTGCATATTTTTTAAAATGATAAAATGGAAACCATGGTTCTTCATTGGCTGGATACATAGGCAAGGAGAAAAGGGATTGATAGATCGACTTGTAATAATAGGCATACAAAAGTTCAGCAACCACATCTATGTCATGGCAGCATTAAAGAACATGCATCTTAAAAAAGGAAGGTATAGGAAAATTACTAAGTACAAGTGTACTTCTTGGGTTGTTGAATTAATGTTTTCCCTACAGCTTTAGTTGCATAATATGGAATGGTCAAAACTTAATAGAGATATTCAAGTTTGCTATGTCTTACACTATTCTATGCGTTGTAAATCGTTTGTTATGTAATTAGTGGATATTGTAGAACTTTGGTTTTGTGCCATTTGAAGTGAAACAGTGGCACGGGTTGTTGTATCTGGGATTGTAATATGCTGTGTCGTGTGATTTTTCTTAAATGTTTCACATTTGAAATGTCAAACATTACCGTATACCGTATCGGCATTGTTACAGTTGTCTCTGTACTGTAGTTAAGCTTTTGTTTTAATGTTCGTTGATATTGCTCTTCTTCTCACCATACCGATGGGTGTTTATTGGTTCTTGCAGTAGTATGGAACCTTGGATTAAATCTCATGTATCATGGTTCTTGCATTCTCAATGTAAAATAAACCTTTTTCTGGATTATTATGGGAGTAGCAAAATTAGAAAGGGTTGCATCTATCTATTTTATGCAATGCATGAACTCTGACAAAAATAAAAGATTAACTGTTCTGGTAATACTTCTAATTGCTTAAAAGTCTTGCTATGCATGCCCAGCAGAAATCAAGCTTTGATTGAAACCTTGCTGACAGTGTGGCAGTGCAGAACGTGTTAGGAGGAACAAAGTTACTGGTGGCGTATAGTATATGAATAGTTAAAAGTTAGGAGTTGCTCATTATTACGGAACTGGCATCTTCTCTCTGCAATATTTGGAGGAAATGCCATTCCACAGGTTTTATGTTGAATGCTCAATGAGATAATTAGAAACAAAAGAAATAAGAAGTCACTAATGTTTAGTTTGAGGGTTGTAAAGGGTACATTAGTACCATATTCAATGCTTTGTATCATCTATAGCTTGCATGTTTTTTCAGCCAAGGAGCATGCACATAACATTTTAAGATACAAAAAATTTGCATGTTTGTTTTTGTGTTGCTACATGCAGTTTATAACTTTATATTGCATTGTTGATTCTGTTTTTATGCCAATGTCTAAGGATTTGTGGATGTGCTGTAAATCTAAATCTTCTGAAACTTTTTTCACCTGATAAAGAAAATGAAGAAACTAAATTTTCGTTTGTTCACTGCCAGGCAAATCGGAATAGCAACAAATGAAGAATTGAGAAAGCTGTTAAGCAGGACTGTTCACTTAATAATTCAAGTGAGGGTGAAAAGTTGAAAAGGCACCTGACGCAAAGCTATTCCTGAAAGTTTTGAAATTGCCTAAGAAGGCAATGCTTGTTTTGTTTGTTTTATTTTTGCATGTTTGAAATTGGTGCATATCTGTTCTTCGTATGAAAAAGGGAAAGCATTACTTAGAGGCTCAAAGCTCATCCTGCCAAGGTGGGTTCTTTAAAGGGTTGGTGGATAAGCAAAATCCTAATCTCGAGTGGCTGTGGCCAGGCTTGAACTCAGGTATTGTGACTTGAGAAACAAGCATATCTGTTGTTCTTCTTATTAATATAATACATCCCTTATTTAATGTTAACTTCTTGTTTTTATTTCCCTTGAACTTAATATTATAAAATTAGAATATATATTCTCAATTTTTTGTTTAGCTTCGGTTTCTCAATCAGTGTGAAGATCCTTTGAGCATGCTTTCTGAATAAAATGCAGCTTTTTCATTCAGTGTTTACAAAGAGCTTTTGCATCGGTTTAAATTAAATGGCTATTATATAAAGACAATTTTAAGTTAAGAGAGTTTGGATGGATACTGCTAAGAATTGATTTATTCATGTATATTTAGATTTTCTAAGATCTCTATAAAAAACCTAAAATGGAAAAAATTACATTACTGAAACTAATGTAGGGAACTCTATGCTGCGGTTACTGTGTATTATCTGTTGAAGCATGTCTTTGAATCTTCAAGAGCAACTAATGTAGGGACGTCAATTTGTTGTTGATTTGAGAGACACTGTTAGCCAACTGCAAATGGATGTGCGGAATCCATAATTATGCATGGAGACGTTTATTTCTTAGAGGAGAATTATAGGAATAGCTTAACAATTACAAAAGTTTTAGAGCTTGCAAAAATTGATAAAGGTTAGGAAATCCACTGCACAGTGAATTGAATATTCTGTTTTCTGCTAGAGATGTTGAAGTGGGTAGGCAACTAGAGAGTCATGTATGTCAAATGCTATTGCTACCCCTTGGGAAAAGCGGGAAATTGTTCAGGCAACATTCACCTTGAGTACCTTATTTATCAGAAACACTGTCGATGAGTACAGTGCTCAATTCTGATTTGGAAAAACAAAACTGATAAAATACTCTTGAACATACGGTGGTTTACCTTTCGCCATTCTTGCAGTTGCAGCTGTTTTGAATTCTCAGAATCCTGATGAATTGTGCTCTCTCTCTCTCTCGGTGTGTGTACGTTTGCATGAAATTGCTAAATTTGTATGGTTTTGGATAGCCAAATCATTGTATTTCTGTGTGGACCTGAGAGACACGCTTTATTATTGCTATTTCTTTGTCTAGTATTAGCTCATCTATTTTTAAAGTGTACTCTATCCAAATTCATGAAGTTTTTCATGGGCATCATTATACATTTATGTTATTAAGCAGACCCTTTTATTGGATCTCATTATGCTACTGCATTTTCAATTGTTAACCATGTTTTCAGAGAAAGCTAATTGGGCTGCAGAAGTGGGGAAAGGACTAGGGAAAGACCCTGTTTTTAGCATACTTGAATGCCTTTTCCAGAGATCCTATCATTGAAGTGGCCGTGTTCACATTTTCAATTTAAGAAATAAGAACCTTACCATCACCTTAAATAATAGGCCTAATTGGTATTTTTGGAGAGATTGGATGTAAGTTATGTGAGCACTTCATTATCAACGTATGATCCATAAAGAGATCATGCATTGCATTCCTGGCCAGTTTCTGCAAATAAAATCCGCCATTCATCATGGAAGCTCGGGAATTTTATTTGACAGAGGATTTCAAGTTCAAGATGCCCCTGCACTGAGCCCGGATACAAAAGCCC
Source organism: Gnetum montanum (assembly GCA_015680685.1). Taxonomy (NCBI): domain Eukaryota; kingdom Viridiplantae; phylum Streptophyta; class Gnetopsida; order Gnetales; family Gnetaceae; genus Gnetum; species Gnetum montanum. Next base: position 453,099 of record MNCI01027315.1, read on the forward strand.
TTATCAAAACCATTATCAGGCTAGTAAATTGAAATATTCTTTGTTATACAGCGAAATCATGGAGATATGTCTTGTTACACATCACATTAAAATATCAAAAATAATACTTTAATTGCAAATGGCGGATCCCAATTTATTCATCTGCCCCCTTGAGATAAAAGGTTTGCAGCAAAAGGCTTTTAGAGCTCTTCTTTCTTGTATTTTGAAAACCAATACAAAGAACCAGCACACCATAAGGCATGGAACATGTTTGCTGGTTAAGGGACAAGTTTCTGGTCAGGTTATATACAAAGATTGAAGATGGTTTCTTTTTATAATAAATGCAGACCAGTGATACCCTTCAAATATGAAGTTAAAATTCTTATTGATGTAATTAATTTAGTGTTCACAAATAGAGGTCAACCTTAAATGTAATAGTAATAGTATAGGTGGGATAGTACTTTACATGTTGTGCTAAAAATTAAAATTAGGGTATAAAATTGAACATTTGTAAATTGAGAAATGTGATATTGTGGGGTAAAAATTTTAATTAAGTTTATATGTATTTTAGAAGTTCTAAGTTATGTATTTGATTTTGGTGGACAATGTTAAGTTATAAAATTTTAATTTGACTGAGAAATATTGGTAAAAGAAGTTCCAGGTTGCATCAATCCCCTAAATTAAGTTTATAAAATTAAACATGCACTTAATACAACATTATTATCATAATTATCCAAGCCTTACCCCAATAAAGTGGGGTTCAATTTTTTAATTTTTATTTTTTATTGTCATTCAATTTTATCAACTAGGATTCCAACCCCTCTATGGCTAAAAAAAAAAAAGAAATAAGATCACCTTGTTGTAACCTTGTTCTTGCAAAATTATTCTTTCCTAACCTCACAATAACACCTCCATGAATTAAGTGTGTAATACCTAACTTGTGGCCATAAACAATCTTCAATTCAATATAACCTTCGATCAATCAACAATTATGAGACTACAGGGAACAAATTTTTAATTGAATGTGGACATAGCTTACCACCCATGCACTAGGAATGGCAAGGGAAAGATAAAGAAAAAATGGGTTTGAATCATAAACTTGATTAGCCTAGTCAATGCAAATAAAAACTAAGTATAGAAATGGATTATCTAGTGATGTGAAATCAAATCTAAGTATGGAAAAGTGAATAGAAGAACATAAAACTAATAAAAATAAAGAACCATAATATATAGAAAATGGTCTTAGTTCCCTTGAATAATAAAATGCTTGATCAGAGGAATACAAAGTGTTTGCCACCTATGGAGGGCCAAAGCTACAAGTCTTGGTGAAAAACGTAAGGGAAATAAAGTTGATAATGGAAGTTTTAGTACTAGAATTGAACCTTTGAATGATGAATATGTAAGTGGAAAGTCTTAGGAGTAGTTTAGAATCTATTTGGAGCCAAAATGGAGGTGCTTTGACTAACTATCTAGCAAGTGATGCTAGAGTTGAAAAAATTCCAACTTTGGAACTAGTGACATTGATGCTAAAAAATCCCAGCTCTGGGATAGTGATGTAAGAGCTGCCAAATTGATGCTAGCGCTAGATTGAGCTTGTAGACTATTAGACAAAGTTGTGGTGGCTGTAGAGCATGTGGGGGCTACTAGAAGTGTAGATGCTCATACTCTTAGTCTTTCCAAATTCAAAAAAGTGCTCTAGTTCTCAAGATATTAGCCTTAAAATTGGGGTTCAATATGATATTTCTAGGCTTAGGGTTTTCAAATTTAACCTTGGAATTAAGTGAAGTTAACCTAAAGTTTGTTTTTGGCAACTTTAACTCGAGAGACTTAATGGTGCAAGTGATGCAGGAGGTGATGTTGGTGTTAGCGTCAACTACGTGATAAAAAATTTTCAACTTCCTTCCAAACTATAATCCCAAGTCTTTGGGATGCTCGAATTGATGTTGAAATGTATTGTAATGATGTTTATAGGATGTCAAAGAGCTCATGGACATGAGGAATGCTACCGAATTCTAATCTTGATGATTTTGTTTGATACTTATGTTACCTTGGGTGATGCTAATGTTGATGTTGATGTTAGTGTTAGTATCACTTGAAACACTTGGAAAAAATTCCAGCTGTGACCCTTAAAACTACCTTCAAACCTATTGAAATTGACATTTAATACCTTGGAAACAATGTTGACTGGTCACAAGAGAGTCCAAGAAGCCAAGACTAAAGCCAAAATGCTAGTTTTTACAAGAACTATTAGGTTAATGGTAGAGATGATGAAGTAGGTGCTAACACTAACTTTGATGTTGATGTTAGCATCAACATCACCACCATACTTAGAATAATTTTGCTTTCCAGGTCCTAGGGTCAACTTTTCATAGAGCCAAAAATTAATGTTTGCCATGTCGAGATTGTTGTAGATGAGTCATTTAGGATCTTGTGGGGTTGAAACAAAGGCCACGAAGCAGTTATAGTGTAGGTTACGTGGGCATGGTGGTCCAAGGATGATGTTGACATTGTGTTAGTGCAACCTTTGATACTTACAAAAGTACCCTTTTTTGAACTTTTTTGGGTTAGCTAAAAGTGATGCACATATGCTGGGTTATGAGCTAGAATGAGCCTTGAAGGTATTTGAAAGTTCGAAATGTGTTTTATGACACTATTTTTTTCACCATTTTGATGCTCAAACTTGGATAAAATAATCTCAAAACAGCACTTAGTCTTGGTGATCACAAAACTGAAAAATAGGTACAACAAACCCATTTGAAGATGAAAAATTCCCAAAGCAATGAGCATTTATAAGAACGAAAATCTAGATCCGTGGTAGTAATCCTCAAGCATATGTATCCAATGATTAGGAAAGGTTATTTTTTGTAGCACAACTCTCATGTAGCTCTAATTAATTATATTATAAGCTTTTAAAATATTAAGCTCTAAGGCAATGTTAAGAATTTGGTATTAGATGATACTATGAACTCATGTTTACACCATCATGGTACGATCACTGTCACATTGATGTTTGTTATTTCATGTTGGATAATTAGTTATTTCTTTAAGAACTTATTAATATGTTATTAACTAAGAATCATGTGTGTTCCTCTAAGCAACATAACAATTTTATCATAACTACATATACTTCTAGTTTTTATGTTTAAGATATGTACATTATGTTGACCTTTTGATATGTCAAAACATTAAGACAGATGGAGTACAAGGATTTTTGTATGATTGTTGTGTTTGTAGGGCAAGAACTTGGATTAAGACATCTACAAGGTTTCAAGAAAGCATGTAAGAGTTCAAGAGCATGGACAAGGAATGAAAATTTCAAAGTGTAAAAGAAATTGAAGTAAGGTGTCTCCAAGAAATAGTAGACGTCTTGGTCGAGGTGAAGGAGAATCAGTAAAGATGTCTTTTAGAAATAGTAGATGTTTATCATCAAGTAAAGATGTCTCCAAGAAATAGCAGATGTCTTGGTTGAGTTGCAGGTTGCTTAGAAGAAGACATCTTTGATAAAAAGTAGACATTTTTTTAGTGAGAAAGACGTCTACTCATGAATTAAGATGCTTATCTAATTTTTCCTACAATGTGGCAAAGACGTCTACTAGTTGTTTTAAAACGTAGATGAGACATCTTCTTTTTCATTCAAGGCCTCATTCACTGCTACTATTAAAGTCAAAACCCTCATTCCTGTATCATGTTTTTCCAAATTGACCTCACAGAGATGACTAGGGCTCCACCATCAATAGCGATTTTGTCAAAAATGGCCTACAAGAAGGTTGGGATGTCTAGGGTGCCACCAAAGAAGAAATCCAAGGGCAATTCTAGCAATCTGCTATCCTCTTATGTGCCACAATTTCAAAATTCAAGCACAACATAGGTTTGAGGCAACTCGAACCACGAATATTATTACTAAGTGCTCTCTTTCCTTTCTTGCACATAGGTAAGCTACTTTAATGGATTATTTCCAGGTGTTGAATTAGGGAAACCTTATTGCAATGAATTTTTTGGTCCTAAAATGTTGATTCATGATTTTTATTGCAATATTATTGTTTCAAATGTTGTTGTTGGAGCATTCACTTTCATGGTCAGGGGTCTTCTCATTGAGGTCTCTCCCCAACTTGTGAATGCAATCCTTGGGATCTCTAGTGCAAATGTCTTTTGGGTAACCATTGATACCATGCATGAAATTTATACAAATGGTATAATGCCCATAGGACATGATGAATTTTATGATGTTTTGTTTGGGAAAGATGTATTCTTTGACAGAGGTCATATTGAGAGGAGCATGATGATTCCTAATGCTTCCACCTTGTCTCTTATCATGTTGTATAACATTATGGTAAAAGAGGGGAGTTATAGTTATCTTCTACCATCCCAATCATTTGTGCTTTATTGTATTCTCACAGGACGACCATTAGATTTGGGACATACACTCTACTGGGAAATGTTGAGTCCATTTGCCAAGGAAAGAATCCTTGGACATTCTTACCTCAAGAACTTGTTGATATGTTAGAAGAATGTGCCTATTCTAGAGATGCCTTTGCTCAAAGGAATGAGCAACCTTATTGAATATGTTAAGAAGATAAGTGTTTCTCATGTAGTTGAAGCAAGACTGAGTACTAGATTGTAGAAGAAGAAGGAAGGAAGCATTATCATCAAGGACCTCTCACTAGCTGGGCATATCCAAATCCAGTTGTGCCTAGATCAGTTCTTTATTGATGAGGCTTCTTTGACCTTTTTTACAAGCCATCAGGAAGCTTGGGAGAAGCATCTCTTACTTGCATGAGAGTTTGGATGCAGCTAGTATTCCTCTCTTTTGATGGATAGAAGTTTGAGGAGGTTACTATTCCTCCTATTTTTGATAGTGAGGAGAACATTTTTGTTCCACCANCAGGAGGTTACTATTCCTCCTATTTTTGATAGTGAGGAGAACATTTTTGTTCCACCAAAGAACTTTGCATCAGTGGAACCTTCTTGTGCACATGATTTAGGGATGGAATCAAACTCTAAGCCTGAGGCATCACCAACTCATGTCCAGGGAGAGCATCATGTTCCCATGCAACAACCTCAGCATCATGATCTTACACCACCAGTACATTCAATTCCTCCATTAGCCAATGCTACTAGCTCATTTGAGCAGTAAGCTATGGAGAGTATCTTTGGGACCACATCCCAATGGATACTAGCTCAATAGCTTCTAGTTTAGCCAGAACCACTAGCTTTATCTCAATTTTGATTGAAGCTTCATCCTTGGCGAGCTCCCATTCAAAAACTTGAGCCATTTGATGAGGATGAGCATAGGTTGATCCAACCTAACACTAGTAGTGATGATGATGAGGAGAAGACTTATTGTCCATCCTGAGCAGTGGAGGGATTTGAATTTGAGGATGTGACCAAGGTTAGTAATTAGGGACCTTGGGTGATCACTTTCTCTCTCCTTTTTTGTTAATGTCCAAAAGGGAAAGAAGTTTTTGATTCTCACATATGTGATTTTTGGACTTTCACATATGTGCTTGATTATGTATGATGCTACCATTTGTATAGAAAATTGGTTGTATTAGACAGTTACAGATTTATGTGGACAATTGGATATATTGGATAGTTGTGGATTTATGTGGATAATTGGTTGTATGGACAGTTGTGGATGAGTTAAAGACTGATGGTGCTTCCTTTGTTATCTCTATGTGGTATACTTTTGATATTTACTTTTGCATCATTTCATTGTTTTCCATGTATTACTGAACTACCTTGAAACTCAACACTTTATCCTAGTCCCTAGTTGCCATAGGAATTTATATGTCTTAATATTTTTATTGGTTTTTATCTCACCCATTTCTTAAGTTTTGTACATCATCAAAAATGGAAAGATTGTTGACCTTTTGGTATGTTAAAACATTAAGACAAATGTAGTACACAAATGTTTGTGTGGTTGTTGTGTTTGTAGGGCAAGAACTTGGATTGAGACATCTACAAGGTTTCAAGAAAGCATGTGGGAGTTGCAGAGCATGGACAAGGAACGAAGATTTCAAAGTGCAAAGGGAATTGAAGAAAGACATCTCCAAGAAATAGCAGACGTCTTGGCCAAAGTGAAGGAGAATTAGTGAAGACGTCTTGTAGAAACAGTAGACATCTACCATCAAGCAAAGACATCTCTAAGAAATAGTAGACATCTTGGCCAAGTTGAAGGTTGCTCACATGAAGACATCTCTGAAAAAAGTAGACATTTTTTTGGTGAGAAAGGCATCTTCATGAAGACATCTCCACAAAGATGTCTTTCCTATGGAGAAGATGTCTTTCCAAAATGAAGGTCTAATGTAGAAAGATGTCTTAGTCTTGAAGAAGATGTATCCAGTGATTGTTAGATAGCCATTGCATGAATTCTGAGGTGTTTTAGAAACATCTAGGCTATAAGAAGACTTCATTCTCTTGGAAAATATGCAAGCATTGTGTACCATCAAGTGTCATTATCAAGCAATCATTGTATACATCATTCTCTTGTTATTATTCCTCATTGTACTATCTTTTGTCTGTTGTAAGTGGTTAAAGTGAGTTATACCTCAAAGTACAAGGATCAGCAAATTAGTTGCATTCTTTCCATGTAATTGTTATTCTCTTTTGTTGTCTTATGGGGCTGATGTGCTTCTTGCAAGAAGGCATCTTGCTTAAGCATGTTAGGCTCCTGCAGGATTGAGTGTTGGTGTAGCACCATAACACTTTGGAATGGAGCTCAAGTTGTAAAGGTTGTGAGATCCTAGAAACACATTCTAAGCTTGTTGAGACCTTGCGGGATTGTGTAGATTCATTAGATTGAATCACTTTAGTGCAAAGCTTAGAGCATGTATAGGGTGTGGTACCCTTCAAATAACATTTGAAGAGCAACAAAGTTTGGAGGTGTGCTAGCAAACTATCCTCTGAGTGTGGACTACCCAAGTTGGGGAACAACATTAATTTTTCTATGTGATTTATTTCAAAGGATTTTTAATTTGGGAAACTTATTCTTCCCTATTATTTTTAATTTGGGAAACTAAGTTCAATGATCCTCACATTAGATACATATGAGACTGATTAGTTACTTACTTAAACATCTCTAAATATATTTGTTATCTTCTAAATTACACATAATGTAATATGCTGAATATTGTGGTTTTTAACACTTCAAGGTGTGTTAAACATCAGTGCTTCTATATTAATATATTTCAACATAATTTATTGTATATTGCCTTGGAGCTTGTGATCTTATTGATCACAAAACTTGACATAGTATTAGATCAAATTTTTGTTGACCTATATCACCATTACCATGAGTTTCATACATTGATAAAGTTAGGGCAATGAATAAATGTGATGATAAGTATAAAAATTGAAATTGCAAAATTTCATTTTTACCTTTGTAAACTGCAAGTAAATGACATACCAAACCTTGTTATGTTATACTCCAAATTGTAATTTTTTGCTTTTAGAGTGTTTCTACTAAGTATTCAAACCTTGTTTATTCTAATTCTGAAAAATTTCATTTGAAATAGTGCATGAATTAGGATTTTTCCTATGTTATGAAATTTTGCATAATGTAAAATTGCAAACTCTAGATTCTTTAGAACATGAAGTAGTGACACAGTGTTACCATTATCACCATTGACATTGCAACTAAAAATTCATAGTGATACTTTCCATAGTGAAGCTTCACCTTTCATAGTAAGGAAAAATGTTAAGAAGATCAAAGTCTACTTAGCAATGATACCTCATTATGAAGTCATGGTGAACAAGTTGTAGAACTTTGATTTTCTACTATCAAAGGAGAAATATGCAAGATATATAGCACCAAGAATTAGTATATAATATCATCACTTTGATTTAAATCTAGCAACATAGCTAGTGAAAAATGGATTTGAAAAAGTTAGGGTTAACATAGTTCATAGAGTTTATGGTGTTAAAGGATTAGTCATTAGTTGAAAATTTTATTTGTATTTATAATAATGGTTGGTTTATATTTTAGTTAAGAAAGACTTGGTAGTTCTCCAGAATTTAAAAGACATTTCTACATTTTTGTTTTTAGACTGTGAAAATAGATTTTGCCTTTATATAAGTCATGTTTTTAAGGCATTTGCTTATTGAATGTTTTATAAGGAGGATTGGGGAAGGCTTGTACCATCTTCACTTCCAAGATTTCAATTGTATAGTTAAAGATACCATATTCTAGCTTTGTAGAAATCATTGCCTATCACACATGTGTTAAAGACAAGAAGAATGTCATTTAATGGCCTCTACTGAATCTGCTCGCTACCACAGTGAAGAAGTGGTGAAGGAAGATAGCCAAGTGGATTGGTTATCAATTTTAAAAAAGAAATTAAAGGCTTAGGAACTTAGCTATTGCCATTTCTCATCCCTACTTTTTTATATGGTTACCTTCTTTTTAGTTTTGTTAAAGTTTTTATTAACTCTAAGTTATTACAAGTCACTACGATGTTGAAAGATAGAAATAAATAATTTTTATCAAAAGTATTTATCAAAGTGTTTGAAAAATAAGAGCAGATAGTCATGGAGCTACCTGCATTGAAGTAGCAAGAAGGAGTTCAAATAGAAGGTGGGTATGTGCCACAATGAGATTATTTGTTATCATCCATGATGAATTTAATTCTGTACCATCGCAGGTTTGAGCATAAGATTTCTCATTATGAGTCATCCATAAACTTCTTTAAACCTTTAGTGAAGAAGAGCCCTATGAAAGAACCTTTATATCGTGAGGTTGCATGGAAATATATTGAAGTAGTAAATCAAGACAATTATCTAGCAAGCATGCAAAACATTATCATAAATAATATTAGCCAATTGACCAAATCCTTCTCCATTGAAGTGAGTAATGATTTACTTTATGAATTAATGGTTTTGAATTACACAATGATAGGATACTACTTTAAGACTAGGGTTTTTTGAACAATGCTAAACAACAATAAGTAGGTCTTTAAGAATGCTCTAGCATAAATAAGTCCTTAAACAAAGATTTGAAGAAGACTCATGAAGATAAAGAAACATATGCTAAATCCTTTAATAAATATAAATATGAGGTAAATTAAACCCTAAAATTAGCCAAGAAATAAGCCAAAGAGTTGGAAGAGCTCAAGTAAGCAAGAATCACTGTAGGATCCAACATTGATCCTAAGGTAGTAAATAGTGTTTAGAACTTAATGGTAAAGGTGATGGAGTTTGAAACTAAGAAATTTTTAGTGAAAAGAAAAACTCCACATTTCTGCAAGATCTAGAAAGTGTGCAAAAGAAATTTTTTTATTTAATTATGCATAACTCTAGTTTGAGAGAGGATTTCAATGACGAAAGGGAAAGTTTAAATGCCATGGTGAAGAAGCTACAAGATTAAGCAATAATTGAGGAGTTTATTGCCCACTATAAAGAATTGGTAATGTCATTTGCATTGTTGGATCATGAATTACCAATTATTTTCATTGTGGATCCATTGTCATTATAGGTTGTATAATGAACTGAAAGAAAAGTTCTTCAAGAAGCCTAGTATCAGTTTCTACTGGTTGGCTATCATAAGAGATATTTAATTCTTTTTCCATTTTCTTCAGAGCTTTTAACTCTACTTTCTTCTCATTTACCTGTTTATCTAACTAAATATAAATAGTTAAATCATCTATAGGTGTACGCTTAAGTTTAGCTTTTAACCTATCTAGCTGTATCCTAGTGACTATTATCTGATCTTGTATCCTCTTGGTTTCGTTGGATGTTTGTGTAGGTTTGGAGGTGGATGCACGGTTCATATTACAATAATATACATCTCCGTCGGAAGAATCAGAAGGATACGAAGGCTCACCGTATTCAGAAGTATGTTGCCGATCGTATTCTTTCCAGTACTCATCCTCACTTTCACTTTGTACTGAAGGAGATGAAGGACATATGTCACTCTGTGGGTTGTAAGCAATATCTGTTTCCTCGGGATCAAATATCCATTCAAAGTGTGTTTCCTTAATATTATGTTTTTGTATAAAATGAACCTTTTTCTTGTCCTTATCTTTGTTAGGACAATTTGTTGCTAAATGTGGACCTCCACAAATGAAACATTTTATATTTTTGGGTGACATCCTACGTGGTCGTCTACGAAAGAAACCTGGATACTTTCTAACATGTCTACGCGAAGGAGGTGAAGATTGTTTTCTCAACCATTGTTTACATGGTTTGGATCTTGAAGAAGATCCTCTGCAAGATTTACATATTTTTTGTGTTTTCTGTTTTTCCTTGTTTTTGTATTTTTCTTCTGGACACAATTCTAAACACAAACTCTTTCCTAATCTATTATTTAGTTTCTTAACTAATTGCTGGGTTTCCTGTGTGTAACAAAGTTCCCTATTTGTCTATTCTAAAAATTGTCTTATCTGCCCAAAGCTCATTTTTGCTACACATAGATTTTGTTTCTTGAGTTCAGCCATATAGGTGTTACAAAATGGTTGTGGTAGACACCCTATCAGGTGTTCTTTAGCAGCTGTCTCATGTGTTAATTTCCCATAATAGTACCATGTTTCCATGGCATCCAGGAATCCAGATAACTGTTGGATTTTATGTAACCTAGCTTTGAAGAAGCGGTCACGATATACTTCTTCTAGGTTAGCTTTATACCCTATGAATTCCTTGATGATGGCGTTAAGGAAAATAACTGTAGGTTGAGATATTAATCTTGTTTTTATCACAGCTAGTATATGACTCCACCATCTACGTAAATTTCCTTGGAAATTATACGTTGCGTTCATTATGGCTTGTAACGTAGATTTCTTTGCAAAATCTATCTGTATAGTGAGGTATGATTGGATGGCGTCTAAGACATCCTGTCTTTCTTTGAGGTTTTTTTTGTCCATGTTAAATTATGGTTGAATATCTCCAGCCTTCCTAGATTAGGTTAACATGGCTTCTGTTGCTCCTTGTACTTGCTCATCAGTTCTTGCTAATAGGACGGCTTCTTCAGCCTAATTATCATCTATATCAGAGACTGCAGGTTCTACAGCTTCTGATCCAGAATGATATTCAGAATGTCCTTCATTCATCAGAACTAATTTTCCTTTTCCTTTTCTTATCCTAGATGCTCTCTGTTTTTGTTTAAATTCTTCTATATCTTTATGTGTTACAGCAGGAGGTGAAGAGGGAAATAGTAAGGAAAGATCTAAGGCTGATGAAGGGACTGGAGGAGCAGTTGGCTTGGGAGTTTGTACTTCTAATGACCCAGACATTCGTTCTAATTTTCTATATAGTAGACCTATATTTAAGTCTGTATTAGCATTCATCGTGTACATACTCTCAAGAACACTCATTTGAGTCTTGTTACTATAAACAAGATCATTTAATGTAGTATTTGTCCAGTTAAGCATACAGATCGTATCAGCAGGTATGTCTGCTGACTTCTTAGTATGTAAAGTGTATACATACTCTTTTGGATCTGTTTCCCCTTCTGGAGGATGCTGGACAAATTCATGTTTCTTTTGGGGTTTTTCTAAAGCTGTCAGACGTTCTTGGTGTTGTGAGAATGTACTCTCTGGTAAAGTCCTATTCATTTCTATCCTACAGGTTTTTAATAAAGCATCACATTCTGTACAGTGATACTTGCTATCTACCTCTTTTAGTATTCTATTCTGGCAAGAGGGATCTTCTGATGTTTCCTTAAACATGGAGGATTTCATAGATGTTGTTGATTCAGGGAGAGATTCCTCATTAGAACTTACTGGATCTAGTTCTACAATTTTTGTTTTAGCCTTGTCCTTACAACAGATTTTTTCCATTTCTAATTGTAATGTTTCAGTTTTCCTCATTGACTGTGTCAACTGGGATTGTAAGGCTAAGATTGTATCTTGTAGAGATCCTAGATCTATTCTTGGTTCTACTTGTTTTGGTTGTTATGGTTCTCTAATTCGTAAAGGAGTCTGAAATAGCCTAGGTTTTGGTTTAGTATGAGCTGCATTCAGAGGATCTATTTCAGAGAATTTGGGTGGTAAAAGGTTGACCTTATACCTACGTTTGGTGTTTTTGTTCCGGGCTTTGTCAAGTCTAAAATGTGTATCAATAGCATTTGATAAATCTGGGTACTGTGTATGGATCGGCAGGCCTTCTGTATCAATATCTAACCCATATTCTATGTTTGGAGAACCTACTTGGGTTTTTTGTTCATTGAACAGATAGAGAGTTTTTATAGGAGTATGACTAAAAACTTTAAATACTAATCTAGTAGCAATCGTTGCATATATAGATCTAGGTAACATATCAACAGGCATATAAACAATAACCATTAATGATTTATAAAGATGAGGATCATGTAATGACAACGTAAAGTTGGGGATGGTGATGATCACATCATGTTCGGCTAGGGTTCCTTTGGCCTGTGTTACTATAGCTTCTTCAAATGTCTTAAACCTACGATCTATTACAGCTATCCAGTATGGAGCTTTTAATCTATAATTAAAATGTGGATGTAATACTACAGCTAACTCTGCGAGATGTATATAATGGAAACCTCTTTTTATCCATGTAGCTACTTCAGGTTCAGTAAAGAAAGATAGAGCTACAGGTCGTAAACCAGTTCCTGAGATTTCTAAATCACATTCAGACATGTACATCTCTTTCCATGATTCTATAACATTTAAGGAAGAGCGATCATAAATTTCAGTTCGCTTTGGAATGGGTAAAGGGCTCGTACCGCTAGTAGACGCAGAACAATATTCATTAACTCGACGAAAGTAAGAGTTACCCATCATTTATGAGGGATCCGCCATTACTGACTAATGTGTTGCTTAGAATTCTTGAAATCGTGTATCTGGACTGCCTCGCGACGTGACTTACTCTCAAACGCTTGAACCACGGCAACAACGATGCGCGACTTACAAATCGGCGATCTGTCTGTTCACACGTATCACTCCTCTTCAAGAATATCGGCCCATCAACACCGGAAGATGTCAGACAATAACCCTACAGAAACACCACAAATAAAAGTATAACACTCCCCCCCCTTGGGAAAAAGAAGTGTCGGGTCAGTAGCGAGAAATGAGGCACCACGGAATGCACGGGAACGGAACACGGGCTTTGATACCACCACTCTCAAAGTCACTCAGCGAAAGTATGGCTAGAAATAACACTCATAGATAGAAATAACACTCATAGATACAGCACACTAAAACACATGCATACTTATATTAACAGGAATGCTTTCAGATGAGCACAGTGCATCAATTTGAGTTTTCTCTATTACAGACTATAGCAGGAATGCTTGTAAAAGGAGCACGGCGCATCACTCTTACGATATCTCTGCTAAGACACTAGACAGCATATCAGGAATGCTTTACAATGAGCATGGCGCTTCACTTGCAGATCTCTCTGATATGGGACACTTTGCACACTTGCATACAGATTCTTGCAGAAGGACTGAAGGACTGACTCTGAAGGACTGACTCTTGTAGATTGACTGTTACTACTTTCTTGGGCTCTCTTCTATCCGATGCTATTCGATGCCCTTATAATGAGATAGGGGTTCTTTATATAGGAGAAGAACCACCTTAGGGTTAATGGAGGATGACTCAGCATATCGCACTAACGGATATGCATTGATTACAGAGTCCACTATCATGGATTTACTTTTACTGTACAGACCTACTTTTACTATGCACTGTCATCATCACTGTTCGAGTCATCATTATCCCTTGGTGTAGTAGGTGCCTCAGATTCGTTTTCTGGCTCGTCTTCTAAGGTAGAATGATAAGAGACAACTGGCCCTGGATTATGCCATCTGACCCGCCACGTACCACCTTCTCGATGAAGTAGCTGAAAAGAAGGATCATAATTATATGGCTCCAGCGTGGAAGGATAGATATGATTTTCTTGACAATGGGCGAGGATGTCATGTGATGTAGCTGTTAGTATGTCTTGATACCAGGCAAGCCCCCATGGATTCTACCAATCTGCTCACCGACATAGACTTGAGGTAATGAAATACGATGGATTATGATCTTGGAAGGTGAAATGAGCCATTGTTTCTAAACAGGTAAAATATTTAAAGTCACCATGTGGCATGGCTCTTAATCTTCTGATCTGGGTAGGATCATAGTTGGTTGGATAATGTTTTACTTGATGGCCGTATAATGCCCACCATTCCCAGAAAGGATGATCATCAAGAGGACAATCAAGTGGATAAGTAAAATCAATATGGTAGACATGACAATCAGAGGGTTTATACCTAGGCCAATGGTTTATTGGTGCAGGCTCTTCATCAGGTTCGACAAGATGCACGACATCATTGACAAATAAATTAGCATGGATACTAGTTTTGACGTGGATAGGTGGATATAAATCATCTAGGATGGCATTAGGATGACCAAAATACGTATATGAGATATGTGGGTTATAATTCCGAAGATAGGAATTATAAGCATATACATGCCATTCATTAATATGACTAGTATGAACACCTGTTATTTGTGATTGGGTTAGGTACAGACGAGAAAATAAACATGGGAGGACTCTTTGGCTCGAACGAAGTTCCCATCCTTCATTCAAGTATGTGGCTGCAAAATAAAACACACTATTAGTATTGAAATTCTTGGGTTAAATAATCCGCGAGATTATTATCTTTACCATTAATATACTGTGTTTTATAAGTAAAATTTGCAAGAAACAAAGACCATCTAATTAGCCTAGTATGAGCAACTTTATTTAAATGTTTGGTCTGCAAATATTTATCAAAATATTTCAAATCTGATCGAATAATAAATTCTTTTTCATGGAGAAAAATACGAAATTTCTCTATGCCACAGATAATAGTAAGGAGCTCTTTATGGGTTGAATGATAATTGAGTTCTGCAGTATTAAACTTACCACTGGCATACCTGCAGACACATGTAACTCCATGAAGGTATTCTTTTAAAACAGCACCCCAAAATTCTTTCGAAGCATCTGTTTCTAGGATCAAAATGCCATCAGTAGGAAGACGGAGATATGGTAATTTGGTGCATTGATCCTTTAGACATTGTACTGCTTCTGTTTGTGCTTGCATCCAAGGTTGTGGAGTTTTTGTTAACTGCTGGTTTAGAAGTTTTCAATCTTTGGCAAGATCTTTATAAAAACCAGACAAGTAATTTAAACAACCTAAGAATCTTTGTAATTGGGTTTTATCCGTGATTTTATCTGGAAATTTCTTAATATCCGTAAGGATGTGTTCTTGCAGACTAATCTGCCCATTCTTAATTACTACCCCTAAGAAGTTTACTTCATCAACAACAATCTGGATTTTCTTTTCTGATGGAGAAAGTACTAATCCATTGGTATAAACTAACTCATAGATTTTTTTTAGATGCTGTTGGTGGTCTTCTACAATTTTAGACATAACTAAGATATCATCTATATATATTAATATAAACGGAAAATTTTTGAAGATCGAATCCATGCATGCTTGAAAAATGGATGGAGCTATTTTGATACCAAACGGTAAAACAATCCATTCGTATAATCCTTGTAGTATTGTAAAAGTAGTTTTCCATCGATCTTCTGGAACTATTTGGATTTGCCAAAATCCACTTTTAAGATCAAACTTTGAATAAATATGAGTCCCTTGTAAACGTTGGAACAAATCGTCTTTGCTAGGGATCGGATGTTGTACTGATTTAATAATAGCGTTTAGGGGTTTATAGTTGACCACTAAACGTTTCTTTCCCCTAGTTAATTCAGCTCGTTTGTTCACATAAAATGCTGCGCAAGAAAACATACTAGTACTTGGTTGGATCATACCCTTTTCTAGGAGTTGAGATATTTCTTGAGTGCATTCTTCTTTGAGTTGTGGAGACATTCCAATATGGTGAGCTTTAGCTTCTGGATGCACACCATCTAATAAGTCTATATGACACCAATGTTGCTTTCGTTGCCTAAAGGCTGTAGGGTCTTCACTAGCAACCGTGAGAAGTTTGGTGCGTAGTTGGTCAAAGTTTGATTTATGTGTTTGAACTTGGTTGACAATCCACTGTGTTTTGGGGATCTTATACTTAGATCTAGTAAACCTATTTACTGGATGGAAAGTCCTATTAAATCTATAATTACCTAAACACACATACGTTGGGTAAATCATATATGGTTCTAATAAGGCTAAATTATCTACGCCTATGACCATATCGTATGAGAGCCAATTAATTGCATTGATTTGCAATGGTAGAGTAGAATGGTCTGCAAGCAGAAGGGGTAATGTATACTTACGGTTTACCGTTGTTGCAGCTTTGTTGAAGTTCACAATTAGCTTCTCGCGGTCTTCCCATAAGTATGAAGGAATAATGGCTTCATTAGCCAATGTAATTTCTGCTCCTGAATCTATTAAGGCATCAACAGGATATGGTTTAAAACCTTTTAATTTAATCCAAAACGTACATAAAGGAGTACATACCTTTTGTCGTTCATTCTGATTCACTTGAATCATATGTACTCTTGAGATTTCTTCCTCGTATTCCTTCTGGATTTCTGCCTCTTCTTCTTCTTGCAATTTTTCTAACTCCTTTTTAGCTTTCTCAATAAAGAGTTTTAACTTATTTATTCTAATTTTCCTATTGCAAGTCACCTATTGGAAAACTACCTGTTGTTGATGACTTTGTTGCTTTTCTTCTTGTTGCAACCATTCTTCCATTTCTTCTTGTTGTTCAGTATCAGTTTCTACTGGTTGGCTATCATAAGAGATATTTAATTCTTTTTCCATTTTATTCAGAGCTTTTAACTCTACTTTCTTCTCATTTACCTGTTTATCTAACTGAATATAAATAGTTAAATCATCTATAGGTGTACGCTTAAGTTTAGCTTTTAACCTATCTAGCTATATCCTAGTGACTATTATCTGATCTTGTATCCGCTTGGTTTCGTTGGATGTTTGTGTAGGTTTGGAGGTGGATGCACGGTTCATATTACAATAATATACATCTCCGTCAGAAGAATCAGAAGGATACGAAGGCTCACCGTATTCAGAAGTATGTTGCCGATCGTATTCTTTCCAGTACTCATCCTCACTTTCACTTTGTACTGAAGGAGATGATGGACATATGTCACTCTGTGGGTTGTAAGCAATATCTGTTTCCTCGGGATCAGATATCTATTCAAAGTGTGTTTCCTTAATATTATGTTTTTGTATAAAATGAACCTTTTTCTTGTCCTTATCTTTGTTAGGACAATCTGTTGCTAAATGTGGACCTCCACAAATAAAACATTTTATATTTTTGGGTGACATCCTCGTGGTCGTCTACGAAAGAAACCTGGATACTTTCTAACATGTCTACGCGGAGGAGGTGAAGATTGTTTTCTCAACCATTGTTTACGTGGTTTGGATCTTGAAGAAGATCCTCTGCAAGATTTACATATTTTTTGTGTTTTCTGTTTTTCCTTGTTTTTGTATTTTTCTTCTGGACACAATTCTAAACACAAACTCTTTCCTAATCTATTATTTAGTTTCTTAACTAATTGCTGGGTTTCCTGTGTGTAACAAAGTTCCCTATTTGTCTATTCTAAAAATTGTCTTATCTGCCCAAAGCTCATTTTTGCTACACATAGATTTTGTTTCTTGAGTTCAGCCATATAGGTGTTACAAAATGGTTGTGGTAGACACCCTATCAGGTGTTCTTTAGCAGCTGTCTCATGTGTTAATTTCCCATAATAGTACCATGTTTCCATGGCATCCAGGAATCCAGATAACTATTGGATTTTATGTAACCTAGCTTTGAAGAAGCGGTCACGATATACTTCTTCTAGGTTAGCTTTATACCCTATGAATTCCTTGATGATGGTGTTAAGGAAAATAACTGTAGGTTGAGATATTAATCTTGTTTTTATCACAGCTGGTATATGACTCTACCATTGCAAATCAATCCAATTAATTGGCTCTCATACGATATGGTCATAGGCGTAGATAATTTAGCCTTATTAGAACCATATATGATTTACCCAATGTATGTGTGTTTAGGTAATTATAGATTTAATAGGACTTTCCATCCAGTAAATAGGTTTACTAGATCTAAGTATAAGATCCCCAAAACACAGTGGATTGTCAACCAAGTTCAAACACATAAATCAAACTTTGACCAACTACGCACCAAACTTCTCACGGTTGCCAGTGAAGACCCTACAGCCTTTAGGCAACGAAAGCAACATTGGTGTCGTATAGACTTATTAGATGGTGTGCATCCAGAAGCTAAAGCTCACCATATTGGAATGTCTCCACAACTCAAAGAAGAATGCGCTCAAGAAATATCTCAACTCCTAGAAAAGGGTATGATCCAACCATGTACTAGTATGTTTTCTTGCGCGGCATTTTATGTGAACAAACGAGCTGAATTAACTAGGGGAAAGAAACGTTTAGTGGTCAACTATAAACTCCTAAACGCTATTATTAAATCAGTACAGCATCTGATCCCTAGCAAAGATGATTTGTTCCAACGTTTACAAGGGACTCATATTTATTCAAAGTTTGATCTTAAAAGTGGATTTTGGCAAATCCAAATAGTTCCAGAAGATTGATGGAAAACTGCTTTTACAGTACCACAAGGATTATACGAATGGACTGTTTTACCATTTGGTATCAAAACAGCTCCATCCATTTTTCAAGCATGCATGGATTCGATCTTCAAAAATTTTCCGTTTATATTAATATATATAGATGATATCTTAGTTATGTCTAAAACTGTAGAA
Organism: Gnetum montanum; assembly: GCA_015680685.1. Classification (NCBI taxonomy): domain Eukaryota; kingdom Viridiplantae; phylum Streptophyta; class Gnetopsida; order Gnetales; family Gnetaceae; genus Gnetum; species Gnetum montanum. Next base: position 471,759 of record MNCI01027315.1, read on the forward strand.
GACCACCAACAGCATCTAGAAAAACTCTATGAGTTAGTTTATACCAATGGATTAGTACTTTCTCCATCAGAAAAGAAAATCCAGATTGCTGTTGATGAAGTAAACTTCTTAGGGGTAGTAATTAAGAATGGGCAGATTAGTCATTAACTAGTGCTTTTGACAATTTGTTGAATGCAAATATAGACTCTTTTACTAACTAATGACATTTTTTATAAAGCTCTCTTGGTTTTATCTTATTATGTTTAATACTTTTGTATTTGAGGGTGAAGTTAAAATATTATTGAATTTTCATGGCAATCATATTTTCTTTCTACATGGTTTATATTTTCCTTATAATATATTTTGAAAGAGATAATATCTGTAATGTCTCTAGTTATTCTTTCTTATATTTCTAATGAACTTTAAGGGCAAAATAATTTATAATATGATTCTAGGAAAAGAAATTGCTCACTATCATTAATATTTTTCTTAAGCCAATTGGTACTTAGTTGAAATGATTATCTATAAGGAATTTTTATTAGAGCTTACTACTCCACAACCATTGGTAGTGGAAAAAAAGTCTTGATTCTTTTTGTTGTATTGTGAAAAAGCTAAAATAATATTCTTTATTTGTTAATCATTTTCTTTTAACTCATAGAATGATAATTAGATAGTTAAGTACATTAAAATTTTGAATGGTAAGCTTGAGGGATGGTGTTAAGAATTTGATATGTTCTATCAAGTTTAATATTTAAAATAAGGTCTATATTGGGTGATGTCCTAAACTCATGTTTACATTGTCATGATGATGTTTGTTATTTCACATTTAATAATTAGTTATTTCTCTAAATACTTGTTAATATGTTATTGACTAATTGTCATATCTATTTCTATAATCAACATGATGGTTTTTTCATAACTATATATACATCTAGTTTTCATGTTCAAGACGTACATTAAATACATTAGAGATTGACTAGTTACCTAGCTAAACATCTTAGAATATATTTTCTGTCTTCCGATTTACACACAATGTATTATAAACAATACCATGATGCCTAAAACTTTATAATGTTATTAAATATTAATATTTCTTATTAATTTATATTAACATAATTTTTTATTTATTTCTTTGGACCTTGTGATCTTCTTGATCACAAAATTTAATAAAGCATTTATATCCAATGATTAGGAACAGTCATTTTCTATAGCACCTCTCTCATGTAGCTTCAATTGACTATATCATATACTTTTTAAATATCAAGCTTTAACACAATCCTGGGCTATTTTTACAAAAAAGTTAAATAAATAATCTCTTGCACTAGAAGCATTTGACCTAAGATTTGTCTCCCTTCTACAAAACTAACTTATTCTTTAGTAATGAAAGGAGGTGTCATCTTTTGTAATTGAAGCATTATAAGTTTTGAACAAATTTCATAGAAAGAAGTACACAAGTTAATAGGCTGATAATCTTTATGATCAATATCATCCATTTTTTTTATAGTAGAATCATCCAGGTACATTCCATTTTGATTTCATCCTAGTTCTTCAAAATTCAAATAAAACATTATAAATATCCTTTTGAATAATCTTTCAAAAATGTTTATAAAAACCAAATGAAAAACCATCCATAACTAGAGCTTTTTATAAATCAATGAAGAAAACCATTGTTTGAATTTCCTTTATAGTAGGAGATTAGTTGAACAATAGGATATCCTCATGTGATAAATAATGATCAATGCTTGGTATAATTTTCTCCATAGCTTGCTTATGTGAAATGTGAGTTATGTTAAAAAAGTTTTATAAAATTGAATAGTAATTAGTATAATACGAGTCACTTCATGTACTAAGTCTTCATTCTTGTTTCATAAGGCTGATATGCAATTCCTCTTATGTTGTAGTGAAGCATGCATATGAGAAAATATGGAACAAAATAGTTTATTTGAGATCTTTGCCAATGATTTATCTTTCTTGATGTTGAATGTCATAACATTCTTGAAGATAGTTCATCTCTATTTTTGATCACTTGATGTCCAACCTTCCTCATGCAAATGTATTTGGGCTTCTTGAATATTTTACAAACACTCATGTTTCATTTTCTTTCAATTTCAAGGATTAAGTTACTTCTAAGTAAGGATCTCTTGTCTCAAAATTTGGAATTTTTGCAAAACCCTACATTGAGAAGTACCTTGTACAGTAAATTATCATTATTGTTTTGCAATCTTATGCATATTTCAAAAGTAATTATAGTTTTCTTCTATTTAAAAATAGGATTTAGTTATTGTAATTATTTTATCCAAAAAGTAGAGGCCAATGATTAGAAGAGGTCCTAGTTAGTCTTTCAAGTTTTGCACATGAAAATAAATTAACCCAACTATCATCATAATGTGATCTACCTTACTATTAATATAATCTTTGTCTTGCCTCATGTTTATTCAAGTATACTCATCTTGAAACTCTAGAAGATCCATAAAACCTAAGCTATAAATTACTATTACAAAAATCTCATTACCTACATTCTAAATTCTTTCATAGTCAGTTTTCTTTAAAGGATGTAAAATGATATTAAAATCTCCTAAAACACATAATAGTTTATTTATAAAAGCATAAATATTAGAAAAATTCTACCAAAATGCTTTCTTTCCTTGTAGCCTCACTAAACCATAAACATTAACAACATCTATTTCTCATTTATCTCAATAGCTATCATAGTAGCATTTTAAAAAAGTAGATGTTCCTTAAAATATCTATGCTAAACTATTCAAATTTTGCTAGATCAACCCTATATTGCATAGAAAACATATCTCACGTTACCAAAAATTTTTCTCCACAAAAAATACTTCATTCTTCATTGTTTTTCTTGAATGCACATTTTATTAGAAATTTCAAAACAACACCAATGTTAAATGATTTCCTAAACTAAGGGATTGTTGTAACCCTCACATTCTAGCAAATGATCTTCATTTGGGCATGGAGGCTGAGGATCATCTATTCCATTATCCAATAGATTAAAACACATAATAGTATGTTGAAGTTACTCATAATTAATTCTTAGTCATGTCTTTTGGTTAATATTTGTTAGTTGTGGCTTGTCGAATGGGATTGGTAGCAATAGTATAAGTGTTGCCTCTATTGCTAAAAAGGATCATTACCTAGAGCCACAGTACTCATCTCACTAAGTGGAGTCCCAAGAGGGTGGGTAGATGAGTGAAAGCCTAACCTCTTCGAGCGCTTGTGCCTTTGCTATTAAAACTAGAAAATCATCCTAATCTTTCTCTAGTTCAAACTAGGTTTGAATGTTCCAAACTATAGTTGGATCTATTGTAGAATACTAAGATCTGAGAATCCATCTATTAACTTCCCTTTTTTTAGGTTGAAAGTGCAAGACATAAGGATCGTACCAATTTAGTTTGAGATCCATCATTTCTTTGACATTTATATAAATATGTATTTTAAGATTTGTAGCATATGGATCAAATTTTCACCACACAAGAAATCCTTTTAGCCACATTGCAATATTGAGAAACTTGATGTATCATAATTAAAATCCTCTTTTGTTATAGCGAAATAACAATATCCTCATCTTGAAAAATATTTCTTATTCTACACATTGCATCCTGAAGCCTAATGATGAAAAAGCCAATTATCATCAAGGTACTTGTCTGCCTCCATAAAAAATGAGTTGCCTTCTTTCTTGGTTTGACATTGAAAAATCTATAAATGATCAGACAACTTTCAAATAGCTAATGAGTATCCCTAGATATGTAAAATATTCTTCATCTTGATAACTATAAATACATAATCCATCCATTCAACTAGAGAATTATGAATGTATACATGTTGTTGTTCATTTACATTACTATCTACTTCAAAAATACTTACATCAAGAGTTACAAATGTAGTACATTTAGATATATTATGCTATTAGATCCCCTTGCTACAACCTCACCAATGCATCAAACCCTTACTACAATCTTTGTTGAAATCCTCATTGATACATCAACTCGATGCTACAATTTTCATTGAAATCCTCACTAGTGCATCAAAATTTTATTATAGTCTTTACCAAAACCCTCATTGATGCATCAATCCCTCATCAACACATCAAATGCTTATTGCAATATTCATTGAAATCCTCAAAATTAAAAGTTGTTGATAGGTGGTATTGTGTATAAACAACTTAAACCTAAATATCTTGCCTTCAAATATTTTGCTAAAAATAATATTTCAAGAATGGAATGCTAGGTATGCGGAGGATAAGGTCATCTTAATTTCAAATGTCCTCAAGCTACTCAATTGTAGGAAATTTGATATCATAAAGAATTCAAGAAAAAAAATTCTTTCTTCTTTGGTGGAATGATGACAATAACGAAGAAGAAGTAAGTGACAATGATGTATCTAAAGAATAACACTTACTTTGCATGGCCATAGCCCATTAAATCCCAGAGAATGAGATGATGAAAATGATGGGACTTTACAAGAAAGTATGATTACTTATGTGATGAATTTATTTACTTAAATAAATTATGTGATAAAATGAAGAAATTACTACATCATAGAGAATTAGCTTTTGAAGAACTTTAACTTAAGCATAATACTTTGGAAAAAGAAAACTCAAACCATATGGTTAAGCTTGAAAAACTAACAACTTTGATTAAGTAGCTCAACAAAGAACTTTTAATAAAAGATTCACAAAAGGAAAGGAGATTAGATCAAATGCCATAGGTAAATCGAGGTGTGGTAGGCTAAGGATTATGCTTTGACAATGAAGAGATCTTGATCATAAAAGAGAACTTGAAAATGATTTCTCACATTTTACCTTTACTCCAAGCATCTCACCTAAATGGAGATATGAACATAGACTTCAACATTTTACAAGAATGAAAAATGCTATATGCTTTTATTATGGTATATTTGGACATATTTAATATAGTTGGCATTGAAGATTGAAATATTACTTTAGTACCTCTAACTTGATTTAAAAGAACCTAAGGTTGAGTAGAGAAAATGTGTAGGTCAAGAATGTATGAAAACCAAAATTCAAATCCCAAGAAAAAGGAATGTTTGCTTAGGTGGCTCTTGTAGCTCTAAAACAACACATGTGATATATTGATCATAGATGCTTACATCACATGATTGGTAACCAATCTTAATTCATATAATTCCTTGATTAATGAGATGTTAGCCTAGTAGTAAGAATCTTGATTTGAAAGCTCTTAGTTATGGCTTTGATTCTACTAGGAAATTCTAAGTTATAAAGTTTTAATTAAACTATATTTCTTGGGGATGTACCTATATAATTATTTAAAGAGAATTATTCAATTTCTTTCTCAACAATCGTATAAATGATATGGGTCCCATCATTTTTGGACTAATGGAATTTATCATACATAATGCAATGCAATCGAGTTGTAAGCTTAAAAGGTGACGTTGAGTGGATTACCAAGAATACTCATGTATATCATTACATTCAATAAACATAAAATAGATTATAATACATATGATAAAGGGAAAATCCTATGTTGCCACGATATGGAGTAGAGAGAATATTTATGGTTTTATGTCTTGTAATTTTTATGGATTTCATGATTATAAGAAACAAATGAACAAACATAAACACACATTCATTGCAATCCCTCTTAGCAATAGGTGCAATGCTTGTGTTGCAATTCCTATTAGGGACAAGTACAACACTACACATGAAAAGCAATTAGAAGCATTAACATATAACTACTAATCTCTTAAATTCTACATTACTAGTCTCAGGTACTTCTTATATTCCTCTTCATCCTTAGAGTAGATCAAGATGTCCTCAATGAAGAAAATGATGAATTAATATAAATAAGGATATAACACACTATTCATCAAGTGCATGAAAACTATTGATGCATTAGTGAGTCCAAAGGGTATGACTGATAACTTATAACATCCATATCTTATCTTGAAAGCTATTTTAGGCATATCCTCCTCTTACATTTGAACTTGATGATACTTAGACTTCAAATCAATCTTAGAGAACACCTTAACTTCCCTTAGCTAATCAAATAGGTCATCAATCCTAAGTAAAGGGTATTGATTTCTGACTTTCACCCAATTCGTTTGTCTATAATCTATACACAATCTTAAACTATCATCCTTCTTCTTCACAAAGAGCATTGGTGCATACCAAGGTAAAACACCTAGTCAAATCACACCTTTATCCAATATCTCCTTTATCTACATCTTAAGGTCTATAATCTCTATTGAAGATATCTTGTGAGGTACCTTGAATATTCATTGAGTTNGCTCTATTGAAGATATCTTGTGAGGTACCTTGAATATTCATTGAGTTTTAGGCTTGAGTATAATCTCAAATTCAATCTCTCTATGAGAAGGTACTTTAGGAAGTTTCTTCTCAAATAAATCTAGGAACTCTTGGATCATTGGGATTTGATCTATGTTCTACTTAGGCTCTTCATGCATAGAGATCATGAAATACCTATGACCTTTCTTAAGCGACTATTGAAACTTCTTAGTTGTTACCAAGTTAAGCTTAATTTTTCTTTTACTTATATGAATTATAACTTCCTTTTCACTTGTGAAAATAAGCGTGAGAGTCTTACTTTTACAATCCAAATGTCCATCATACTTAGCTAACTAGTTCATTCCAAGAATTACATCCTACTCTCCAAATCTCATTACCATAAAATCAATGTGCCACTTGCTACCTTGTATGATCATCTCGATAGAAGGACACATGTCAAAAATTATAATACTAGGAGAATGTATTATTTGAACTATCAAAAAAGAAGTCATGGTTAAATGCTCAAGTTGCAAGCAAATCTAGGTTTCATAAAAGAATGACTGGCACTAAGGTCAACAAGATCAAGATAGAAGATCCACCAATATTACCTATAGTGTCCATGATAGTGTTGGGTTACTCATCCAATGGTTGATTTATTAACGAATAAGCTCTTTCCTTGCACTTTAAATCCTTATTATAAACTATCATATGTTTCTTAGGCTTGGTTGATTCATTAGTAATGTTCTCAGCTACTCTATTGGGATACTTCCACTATCTATGTTTGGACCTACTATAAGTATGATAATTGAGGCACTTACTCTTGAAATGTTTACTTTGACCACAAACATGATACTTGGGAGGATTAAGAGGTTTGCTACTACCTCCAAAAATCCTAGTCTATGTAGAACTATTGGATTTGATCATAGATTAGGATCTTTTCTTAAGTTGAACTAGTCTCTGTTTCTTGCTTGAACCTATGTCTTGTACTCAATTGAAGTAGGAGATACTAAGCCTACATTGATGGGGTCAATTATTCCACCAAAGAAATGATTGGATATCTCTTTCTCATCATCCTATAGGTGAGGATCAAACCACACCAATTGGAGGAAATTTGCATCATACTCAAACATAGTAAGATCATCTTGCTTTATGTTGGATAACTCATTGGCCTTAACCCTTCTAAACTCCTTGGATACATATCTCTCTTTGAAGGCTTTAACAAAGTCAATTCATTCCATCTATTTATGCACCTACCCTCTAGAATCCTAGTTATTTTTCACTAACAATTGGCTACACCCTTAAGTTGATGAGTAGTCAAATGAGTTTGTTACACTAAAGCATAATCCATGAGCTAGAAAGCTTCTTCCACCTCATGTAGTTAGTTCAAAGCTACTATAGGATCTTCAACACCATTAAAATATGGAGGTTTCAACCTCCTAAACAACTTCATGAGAGCTTGCTCAATGGACCTTCTACCACAAATGTTTGAGTTGTTAAGTTGATGTTCATTATTTCCAACATTAGATTGATTCTGAATCATTAAATAAGTGAAAATTTCCTATATCAAATAATTTTGAGAGACTTTTCCACTAGGTTAATTAGAGTTTACCCTATTCAACCTTTTAAAGATTCTTCTTGGTAGCATCCTATAACACAAATTCAAAAATACTTATCTAAACTTCAACTCTAATACCAACTTTTAACACCCCATTAACTAGGTTTAAGCTAAAAGGACATTACTTAAATAAGAACTAAAATATGCAAAAACCAAAATTACTACTTAAGAAAAACTAAATGGATGCCAAATAAATTAAAATTGGTAAAGTACTAGGCATCCATAAAACAAATGCATAAGGGAAAAATGCACAATAAAAAGATAGAAACATTGTGAAAATAATGACAATAGCCTCACGTGTTCTAAATTTAACTTGTTTACTAATAAAAGTAGGAAAAACCTTATTATCCAAGCCAAATATTATAAGAATAGGTATTCACTTTCAAGAATTGATGAAATTTTGATAAAAGTATTAGGTTGTCAACTATACTTTTTTTAAGGTGGATTTTCAAGTTATAATGAAATAATAGTATACAAGCATGATAGATAAAAAATGTCATTCATCACAAAATGGAGAACATTTGGATACAAAAGAATGCCCTTTGGCTTATCAAATGCAAGTGATACCTTTCAATGAGATATGGATACTACATTTAATGAGCTCATTGGAAAAATGTCAACATGTATTTAGATGATATTACAGTTTATTCAAAGGATAAGTTGGATCATATATTTCATTTGCATCAAATATTTAGCAAATGTAAAAAATTTTGAATTTTCTTAAATCCCAAAAAAATTGATTTTGGGAGTAAAATCAGGTAACTTACTCAGGCATGTAATTTCTCACAACGGAATAGCTATTGACTAAGCTAGAATAGAAGCTATTCAAGGTGTATAGCATCCTATGAATAAGAAAACATCAAGGTCTTTCTTTGGGAAAGGAAATCTTGCTAAAAAATTCATGTATGGATTTATAGAAAGAACAAAGCCTCTTTCACAAATGTTAAAAAGGGATGTGGAAGTACAAAATATCAAAGAAGCACTTAAGGATTTAAACCAAATCAAGAGATCCATTTTAGAAGCCCCATCTTAGTGAAACCAAAGTTGAAAGAAGATTTCTGGTTATATGTCTTTTCTTCAACAAATTCACTAGCTACAGTATTGACACAAAAATATTGAATAGAAGAAAAGCCAATTGAATTTTTTCGTTTCCTATTAAAAGAAGATAGAAGAAATTACTCTAAGCTTGAAAAACAAGCATTTGTTGTAATTAAATCCTTGGGACATGTTAAGTATTATTTACGAAACACTTTGATTCATGTTATGACTGTAGAGCTAGCTGTAAGATAATTTCTGTCACAAAATGAAATTTGACTTAAAAGAGCTTATTGGATAATCAAACTTCAACAATTTATGTTTACTCTAGAAAGATTCCAACCATTTAAGAATATGAGATTAGTTAGAATGATGGTAAGAGATTCTAGACAAGAAGTATTAGTTTCTCCTGATATTACAAATTGGTACAATGTCATAGTAAAGTTTCTTATTTTCCAAGAAATTCCCAAGAATCTATTGAAAAGTAAAGAAAGAGCTTTCATAAATAAGACCAAGAAGTACATTTACATTCAAGGAATTCTATATAGAAGAGATTTTAGAGGCATCTTGCTAGAATGTGCATCTAACCAAAAAATTGAAGAAATACTGAAGCAATTTCATAATAGTTTGTGCTTATATTATGAGTCTCTTAGAACCAAAATGCAACATATATTGAGATAAGGTCTCCATTGGGCCACTATGTACAAAGATCTATGAGAAAAAATTTTAACTTGCCATAATTATCAAACTCATGAGCCAAAGCTAAAAAGGGCTAATGCTCCATAAAAAATAGTAATAATAAATAGGTTTCATCAAAGGTGGAGATTGGATTTTATAGGAGCTATTACTCCATCTAAAGTAGGACATATATTTATTTTAATAGCTATTGATTATTTTACCAAGTAGCTAGAAGCTAAAGCATTAATAAGAAGTACATCCTATAACGTGATTAAGTTTCTTAAGTAGTATGTCATAAGTTAGTTTGGGATGCCAGAATCTTTGGTTATTGACAATGGCATAACTTTTCAATTAGCTTAGTTTGTAAGATGAGATTAAGATAAAAAAATCTTGATCTATTCATGCTCTAATTATTACCCACAAGGAAATGACCTAGCAAAGTTCAGAAATAAGAAGTTGACTGCTTATATTAAGCCTTCCATGGATAATTATCTAGGAAAATGACATGAGCTTTTTCAAGGAGCTCTTTGAATTGATAGGATTAGAATTAAAAAATCTATAAGAACTACATCATTTAGTTTGGTTTACGAAATTAATGCTAGCATGACTAACACAATCATATCTTCGATAGTAGAATTCATGGAAAATTATAGCTCACGATCAGACAAGGAACATGCTATGATGGCTTTATTATTAAAAATAGAAGCTAAAATTGATGAAGCCTAAAATACACTCTTACAAAATGCATCATTAATGAAAATATGATTTGATCATCAAGCTAGACGGAAAGCTTTTAGGGAAGGAGATTTAGTTTTATTATGAAGAATTAATAGCAAAGATAAAGCTAACAAATTCTTAGCTAGATGGATTAGGCCACTAATAATCAAATAATAAGTGGCTGAAAATACTTTTAAGCTTTCATAATTAGATGGATAGGTCTTATGCTATTTTCTTAATGCTTTACATCTGAAGCATTAATTTGGGCAACTTCCTACTTAGAATAACTTAATAATGGCTGACCAGATTTGTAAATATGTACATAATGTTCCATAACTAATTTTATTAGTACTATTAGGGAGTAGAAGCTAAGATATAAAATCTATAACCTTATTGTTTCATTAACAATCATGGTTGGGAAATTAAGGCTAATGGTAAGAAGAAGACTATTTACGAATCCCAAAAAAGTTAAGATGAAAGTAAGGCCTTTTATCCCATATTTACTTAATTGTTGTCTTGAGTATGTACACAGGATATATTATATGGCTATTACTTATAGAGCATCCTGTAATTGCAGATTCATGACTTGGCTCCTTGACAAATTTTCTACACTTATGAATGACAAATCAATTCATGTTTGAGAATGGGTTGAGATTCTAAAGTGCTCTAATCTTTCACTAAAGAAAAAATTTAATGAAGGGAGCCCAATTCATAATTTTAATTATGAAGACATTTTAGTGAATCAACATGGGAAAAACATTGAAGAAAGGCTTGGAAATTCAAAAAAAGAGCAGGAAGAAGAGAAAGAACCTAAGGAAGACAAAAGTTTGAAATACCCTAAGGAAAGGCAAATTCAGAATGAGGAAGTACAAACTGCTGTACCTACCCAAGTGATAGCTGAGCTTGAATATGATGGATTTGTGTAATGGAAATTTTTAAGAAAAAGCATAATCATAGTATAGTGTTGACTAATATCATCATCTTAGTTTTAGATTAGCTTATTTAAAGCATTATAAGACTGGGGTTTTTTCATTTCTACCTAACCTTAAGCTACAGGGATTTTTCTCCACAAAAAATATTTAAGCTACTTCTATGTCTCTATATATGAATGTCACAAAAAAGAAGGCTGTGTTTATTTGGGAAAATTTTCGTTGCAACAATAGCCACTTTGATGAAACAACAATGGATTTAGATTATCAAGTTTAATTCTTTGCATGCTACCATAAAAGATGATTGGAAAATTTTGGTATACTCATACATTACATATGAGTTAAGACTTGTCTTGTCTTATTTGTGCATGAAAGAAGCCCTAAGTGGACGATAATTTTAGGAGATGTTTGTAGAACTCAAAGAAGGAGCTGAAAATTAAGCATTGTTTGTAGAACTAGGAAATGGTTCTACCAAAATACACATAAGCAATTTTGCCATGTCAGCTCATTTTATGACACAAGTTCATATAACCTAAAAGTGATTCTATGAAAGGAATCTATAAACAAGAAGATTTCATGAAATATATCAAAGAGCTCTTAAAATACATTGAAGACTCACCTCCATCTTTCCAAGTTAGATCACATTAGTTCCTATGTAGAATAATTCTATAGAAGCTAAATTCAATTCTAGAAATAAGCATAAAATTAGTTCTACAAGCCACGTCATTAGAGCATATTAACATAAGCTTGTATGTAGAACTAGAATTTAGCTCTACAAGAAAGCTTTTAGGAAGAGCAAGTTCATGGAACCAAAATGATTCAAAATGGTTTTACAAAATAATTCTACAAGTGATGAAGTGCTAATTAGTCGATGCGTTGACTCGGCCACGTATATGTGGCCCCGTATACACGGCGGCGTTGACATGGCCCTGTATATGCGATGGTGTTGACGTGGCCCGTCAACGCAGCAATGTTGCATCGACGAGGCCTCGTTTAAGCAGCCGCCTATCCCGGCCTATAAATAAGAGGGCCCTCCACCTCATTTAGGCATCCTTTTAGTAGTTGTAGTGAAGCCCTTTCATTTTGTTTCTGTAGGAGTTAGATTATTTTTTCAGTGTATGCCCACAGTGTGGTGGTTGTAATTGTAAGGAACCTTTATTCGAGTGTGACGTACTTGGACGTGCACATGACCGGAAATAAAGATCGAGATTACTTCATCATTGCAGCATTCACTTAGTTTTAATTGCTTAATTGTTATTGTTATTTATTATTTTCTTAGTTAATATTTCTTTATTGTCATTTACTATTCCTGTTGTTAAATGTTGAATGAGTACAACTTAATCATGAGCATTTAAGTGTGACTACTTGGTAACCTAGCAACGTACCTAGGATCTACGCCTGGTAATCCCAGTTGTAGTCATGCATGAGGTGTAAGATGTGTACGGATGATTAAGAAATGGATGCTCATCGCACTTAGGTAAGCTTGGACTTCATTTCCTATTACTCATTAGTTTAATCAATATTATTCTCCATCATCTCTAGGAGTAGCACTAATTTGGGATCACATCATACGCCTCACTCTGGACTAAACCATACGTGACAAAGAAAATACTAGTCTAGGTGGGAAGACAACGAACTGTGATCAACGTGTAACTATCTAGATACCACAACTAGCCTGTCCACGGAGTTCAACTGGATCGTGCGTGAACGCTCATATTCGTATGGTTGAGTGTAGGGGTACCTCACCACTCATCAACAAGCCACATTATTCTTGGAGGGAAAACTTTGCTTGTAGAACTACAAGGGAAGCATATAAATAGTTGTAAAGGTTATGTCATCATAGTACATGAAAGAAAAAATATTAGAAAAAGCATCGTTAATAGAAACAAAATTTTACTTTTCAAGTGCACAATGGATTTTGACACATAAGTTGTCTTGTAGAATATATCTATATAATCTAACTAGGCTCTACAAATAGGTTTTGGTTCTATCATGCTAACTATTACAATAAGGATTCATGAAACCAAATACAAGCCTACTTTTAGGTATGTCCTGTAAGCTTGAAAACTAACAAGTAGATCCAAAATGAGTCACATGGAAAATCTACCACATTAGATTTCATGATACAAGTTTGTAGAACAAAGAAGTGGTTCTATTAAATTATTTTACAAACCAAAAGACTAAACTAGCTAATGCATCAAAAAGATTCTATCGTGTAAGCTCCTTAATTAACCCTAGTTCATAGAACCAAAATTCAGTTCTACAAAGTAAACCAAAATTAATTCTATAATGAGCTTACTTTTGGCTTAACCATGTTACATCAAAAAGTCAATAATTTCATAAAGCCAAAAAAATTTCTAAAATGCACCCTCAAGATACCTTATTATGTCAGTTTTTGAGTAATGCTATTTCCAAGAACCAAAAAACTAGTTTTATGAAATGGTTCTTCAAGGAAGAGCTTGATGTCTTAATAAGTCATGTCAAATTAAATAGAGTTTACATTAGGCCCATGAAAAATTTATGAATTAAGCACATGCACAGTATACTTTTAATATAGCTCAACAAGCTATGAAGCAGAGGTTAAAGAGTATGATGTAGCACACATAACTGAAATTTGATTCTACAAAGAACCTCAAACTCATCCTACCACATCAGCTCCCTTATAAAACAAATTTGTAAAGCCTAAAAATGGTTTTATAAATAATCTCTAAAATGGTTCTAAAAACAAAAATAAAAAAAATAAAAAAAACTAGCTTTGAGAATACTTTGACATGTCAATATAGGAAAAATTGAAATACTAAGGGAAGCTTATTTGTAGAGTTGAAGAATGATTCTACTAATTAGACCCTTTTTGCATGTCATGTTAGCTTTATATTTTCAAGAGAAAGTTTAAAAATAGATTTAGGAGTTAAGAGGAATAGAATCAAGTGATTAGCATCTAAACCCATAAGCCTTAAATAATGCTGGTAGAGTAGCTTAATATCATCAAAGCATGCAACATATGTTAAAAGGGAGTTTGAACAACCTGTACTCAAGCGAGTGAATTAATAAACAAATTTAAGAAAAAATTCAAGTTATAGAGCCATCAACAATCAACATTGAGAATTGAAGTAGATCCATCATTAAAGTGAAGAAAAACATCCTTAAAGCCTCTTAGAATTTTCTACAATCGGCTAAAATTTCTCACAAGGAGAAAGAAGAAGCCCCATGAATTCCAAGATGTTGACACCTACGCTATCTTAGATTATTTGTAGTAATTCAAGCTATATATTTATTAGCTTCAATAATGGATTAATGTTGTGCAACTAGAATTAGAAGTATAAGAGAGTGACCTATTAAGCTTTTATGAGGACCATGATTTAGTAGAGAAAATAAGGCTTCATGTTGTGGAAATAATGGAAGATAGGTGAGAAATATAAAGAAGACAAGACTTCACAAGCTTAAGTTTAGGCTAAGGACAAACATCATCAAAGATGTCTTGAATCACCTAATAGTAGAGACCATATATGAAAGGGATAAGCTTCATTTCAAAAGAAACATAGAATGCTATATTGACATTAGTATCAAGCAGCTATATGAGCTTTATAGCCTTGTGGAGCCTGACATTACAAAGATAGCAACCCACCAATACAATGAAGATGTGCTTAGTGCTAGATTTTGGGCACATTTTGAGACAGGGAAGATTATCAAACTCTCTTTAGCCAATCTAGTAAAAGTCTAGGGCTATCAAAATACCATTCCCAAAGATTTAGAGCTCATGTTTCCCCATAGAATATTTATTTTAGCATTAAATTTTTATTTAGGTTATGAAATAAATTTAGTTGTTGAATATCATGTTTGGACTTGGGTTGCCCTAGAAAATAAGAAGAATTTCTTTACAGAACAATATATGAATGATATGTTGTAACATAGCCTTTCAGAAATTCAAGAGTAATGGGTACAGTTAAATCTCAGTTCATTTTTTCTAGATTGCTTATTGATTGACGTTCCTAAGCTTGAGGGAACACAGGGGAAGGCTTATCTAGAGGATCCCTGTTACAACTTCTTTCCAAATGTTTACCAGTGGAGCTATTTTGATGTGCAAACTTTAGAATTTTTAATGAACTATGTTACTCCCATTTGCTAAAGTTAATTTAAGGAATTTTTCCATCAACATTTAATTAGCAAATAATTAATGAGATAATGGAAAATTGTCATGGAATTATCTTCTTACATGCCTGCTACACTTAGATTTTGATAGCAAAGTTTGAGAAAAAGCTTTGAATTTATCTAGATTTGTGGTCCCTTATTTAGCAACTCTAGAGGTTAAAAGAAAAATGTGAAAAAGCCTCCTAAGACATGATTATAAGATAAAATAAATATTTCCTTTGAAATTCAACTTTTGGAAGTTTACCAATTCAGGGTATTTAAGTGGAATAACAAAAAGATATAAGGAATAATGTGATTTTCTCATGGCTCTAAAAAGAATATACTTAACTACCAAAATAAGGAAAGTTCATCAACCTGATGAAAGAAATGTGGTCTATTTAAAAGCTATGAATAGGGAGGTGAACCGAGCTAAGGATGAAGCTCCAAAATAACTGAAGAGAAGTTTGTCAATGAAACTTGCATTTATTGCCTCTAATTAGCCAATTATTGAAGCATGTAGATGGATGATTGGCAGAGATCATCCTTTAGCAATGGATTTCCTTGATGAGTATTTAGCCCTATTAGAAAGTTATTTTTCTTGGAAATTACTAGAACTAGAAGAAGCTATGCTCGATGAAAGGTTCTCATTACATGAGACAAAATATGTAAGCATAAAAGCCGCCAGGAAAATAATGTAGAAAATAATAATAACAATTAATAGGGAAAAACAACAATAGTAGCTTTAGAGCAAAAAAAATTAAAACATCTACAACAACAACAACAACAATAGAAGGAAAAAGAAAGTTCATTTTCATCCCTCACCATCCTAAATGTTTCATTTGGCTACTTAATGATAGCTCGATCTTTTAAAGTTGCAAACAAAGAAGGACAAATTATGTTAAGCCAAAAGCTCCCTACTGACCCTAAAACAAAAGTTAGTGTTATTTTCCAATATAAGGAAGATGATCCATGAATAGGGAAGTGAAGGCTTGTGATGTCATATCAAGACATGTAAGAAACTATAGCTACTTAAGATATGGGACAAATAGCTAATGGTCAAATAGCCAAACTTAAAGAATTTCTTTTACAAAACGAACATGAGATATCCAAGCTAGGGGAAGAAATGAATGACTGAAGAGAAGAGAATGAATAGCCTAAAGCAATGATTACCATTAAGGAATCATTGTTTGAAAACAAAGAACATACCACTGCACAATTAGATGAACGAATAACCATCATAAGCTTAGAATTGGAACAAGCTAAGAAAGGAAAAGCTCCAGATTATTCTTACCTTGCCTTACCAAAATTCAAGGATATAATTATTGAAATGAACTATAACAAGTAATGGGTACAAGAAACCAAGGAAGAAATTGTAGAAATCAAGAGAAAGAAAGCTAATTTTATGCAAATGGAGAGGAGAGCCCAAGAGCTATATGATCTAGATAGTGAAAAAAGAGAAGTACTGCCACCACATAAACAGGGTTTCTTAGACATGTTGATGATGGTAGTTACAAGAATTATGAATGAAACTGTTAAGAAGAAGCTTGAATTGGAACATGCTTGTTTCAGTGTAAGAGCTATGCTAACTGAAATAATGAATTCAATAATGGAATCAAGTTTAGATAGGTTAGGAGCTGAAGATGTTTTTAAGGGACTTAATAATGCTAAACCAGATGCAATGAATCAAGCCATTAAGTTTCTCCTCAATCATGGGAAATCATCATAGTAGTTATTAGTAGAGGAATTCCATATTCAGAAAATGAGAAGAATTTATTTAGAGACTAAACAACTATTAGATGATTTGCAATTATACAAGGAAAATATAAGGCATATGAAGCCTTAACTTTCGTAACTGTTGTAACTACCTGTGGCTAGTATATAAAGCCTAAAGTAGAAGAAAAAAATGGGGAATAAAAGGATGGAGGAATTCAAAAGAAAGCTTGTAAAGACTATTTATATAATGGTAGTTTAAACAGGTTTTAGCTATCTCTTTTAGCTTTCATCTCTTAACTATCATTTCTAGTTGAATAGTTTTTCCTATTTTGTCTCACTTAAATATTACATAATTACATATGAATGGATTAGTAGTTTTGGAATAAGTTATTTTCTCTATGAGATAAGGTTTAACTTATTTCTATTATTTTCATTAAACAAGATAGCTTCAATAAATGTCAATTTTGAATCATCTTAACATAGGAAATATTGTCTTCTTTATATGATTATGAGCTTCTTAAATAATCCCTCTACGTTATTCTCTTGTTGTATTTAGCAAGTCTATTGTCATCTAGCATCAGAAAATTAGCTAACAAATAGCTCAAAACTTAATATTGACATTCTCTATAAAATTTTCTATTTGTGATATGTGTGCTATGCAAGATTTAAATGCATACTTATTGCAAATCTATTCAATTTCTTTAATTATGCTAAGAGACTATTAGAAGAAATACTCATAGGTATACACAAGACAAATTTTTCCTTAGAAAACTTTATTATTAAAAACACCCAGCCATATTAGTTCACCTAAACTAGTAGAAGCTTTTTGGGGGTATTTGTGTCTTGGTGGTACTAGAGACTTGCAACCATCTAAAATGATTTTTTAAGATGGTTTCCTTGGAGTAGGGTCACATTCTTGTACCAACACCACTCAAAAAGGTTAGGCTTTTGTTCATCTACCAACCTTCCTAGCATCCTACTTAGTGAGATGAGCATTGTAGCTTTAGGTAATTATCCTTTTATCTAAAGAAAAAGACTATTAAAAAGGAGATAGCAAGGCATATAGCTTAAACTATAAAAATATAGTCAACCAAAAGAGAAAGGTTAATAAAGCCTAGAAATATATTAGCAAATAAAATATTAAGAATTCAAATCAAAAACATACTAAGAGGTAAGGGACATCTAAGATAGGGGTATTATATTTCATCATTAACACCTTAATCTACTAATACTCTACCCATTAACACTCTTTCTTTAGAGTTATTATAAGTATGAATCCACTAACAATTACATTTCTCGTTATACTTCACTAATTAGCACTCTATTTGATGCAATCATATTTCTTTTTCTTGAACAATGCAGTCTTAGCCTAGTGGTAAGATATTTGATTTAGAAACTCCAAGTATGTGTTTGATTTTGGTGGGAAATATTGAGTTATAAAGTTTTAATTTTGATTATATGTCTTAGGGATAAATATTGTTAAAAACTATTTTGGATTCGAATAGACATATTTCTTTTTCTTTGAAAACCTATAACATCATGGTTATACTTCTTGTTATAGTTATACTTATTACAAACATGATGAAATATAAATAACATAATCTAATCATGTTAAAACCAATAACATAACATAGATCTAGCCATCGTTTACTCCCATGACCCTTACTACAACTTCTATATCTTAATAGTGAGGTGTTAGCCTAGTAGCACCACTTTTAATTTGAAAATTACAAGTCATAGGTTCAATTCTCATAGGGAATTCTGCGTTATAAAGTTCTAATTGGACTATATATCTTGGAGTGTAGCTATATTACAATTATTTTATGGTTCCAATTCCTCCCTCTAATTATTGCACATGCCATTAATGTTATTTTTCTTTTTAGACAACAATTATATTGTGAGTTCATTACCACTTATGAAGGCTTGCCACAATCTTACTATGACCTTGATGCAACTCATAATGGATCAATTATAAGTGTGATGCAATATTAATACAATCTTTATTCAACAATTAGCAAGTAACTATTATGATGCTACTAAAATATGAATCGAATGCATTTTAACTCTACTATGACATATGGTTAAGGGTTATAAACACATTACAATTT
Source organism: Gnetum montanum (assembly GCA_015680685.1). NCBI lineage: Eukaryota > Viridiplantae > Streptophyta > Gnetopsida > Gnetales > Gnetaceae > Gnetum > Gnetum montanum. The sequence continues at coordinate 490,944 of MNCI01027315.1, forward strand.
GTGCATCAAATCTATTATTACAAGTACTACAAAAATCTCGTAGATCCATAAGACAAATGGGTTAAATCTAACATAAGAATAATGATCAAAGATTCAAAAAGATATTAAATAATAATAATAGAAATCAATAATCTTAAGAGGTCACATTTGCACTATTGTTACAATAGTCCTCAACTAATAACAAAGGCATAAGGCTTCAACTCACATGAGCTTAAAGGCATGAAATCATTAAAACTTTTCGAAAGATTAATGGTAAAGGAATAGAAGTTTGATGAAAGCTAATGTAATAGAAATAATTAAAGTGTCATCCAATATATAAGAAAAAAATCAAGAAATCAACAACTAATTTTAGAAGACTAATAGAGAGTTTAGATTGCATTTGAGTTAATTTATGACTTAGTCCTTATCTATGCTTTCTCAATGACTACATCAATAGTTAGTTAATCATTGGAATCCATGATCTATCTAACACATACTATGATTAGTCATAGCCAAGATCTATAAACCCCTATTAATGATTCATTAATTGACTACACATAAAACCATAAGCACAAAATGACATCAATTCAAAATATGTAATACGTTGATTACCAAAATAGCATAATCATTACCAACATGTGGCTCACATCCATGGAAGAAATATTTTAATCAAGAGATACTAAGGATCAATAATTATTAATAATAATTAAATAGTAAAGAAAATGTTTTCTAAATTAAATTACATACTTAATTTATAAATAAAACAAACACTAAGGGATACTATAGAATATAATTATCAATAAATATGAAAGAATTATAGAATCCAAATCATATATTAAGTTCATATGCAAATTAATAAGAAAACACCATAGTTAGCATGATATAGGATAAAGAAAAAGCATGGTTAGAGATTTGAATCATAAAGAAACTAAGGATAAAATACTAGGCTTTAAATCTAGCACCAAGGCTAGTGGTCAATTAACCAAGAAACCAAGACTAGCAAACCAAGATTCTAGTATGGGGCTTTGAATCTAATACCTTTATGTACAACTTTATATGAGCTAACCATTCAACCATCACCTTGTGCTTCATCCTCTAGTGGCAATTAAATCAAACAATTTAAGTAGCAAAATATCATATGGGATTTGAGTCTTAACATGTAGTTTTAAAAATACGAATTCTGCACACTTCCTTTCAACAATTTTATGTTGAACATAACATGAACTTGAACATCCATAATGTAAATATTATTGAATCTTTATTTTATTTTAGCTTTCTTCTTATTTTTATAACCTATGGTTTAATTAACTTAGATGAAAGTAATTACTAGTAACAATTTAGAAATATTCTTAATGATTTGAGACAATTTTACATTAACAATTATAATATGAAGGGAAAAGAATCCCTATTGAGGAAACGTTAAAAGAAAAAGTATCATAAACTTCAACTTGTTTTAAAAGGAATTAAAAAGCATTATATTACTTCCAGAATGTATCATAATCATTATGATATTAGTATCTTAACAACATGAGCTATTTGATTAATGTAGGTGAAGGACTTGATGATGCTTTTTATGGCTAATAGTTTATCTAATACTATAGTTTTTGAATGTATATTTATATTAAGCCCTAGATGGCATGTCTTTATCATGTTCCCCTTGACTTGACCTTATCACTTACAACTATAAGTCACATGATTTAACAAAGCCAAGTATACCTTATTGATTACTTCAAAAATATGTTATCACCTTGCTACCTTTATATCATTAACATAAACTAATGTATTAAGATTGATGGACAATTTGAATTAATGCAGGCTATCAAGGATAAAAATCACTGTTATCAAAATCAAAATGATAATATATGCTACTAGATCACACATACATGAATTTGTTAGTAAGAGATTGATCACTTGCTTAGAGTATGTGCCTTATAGTTTACAAGCCACAAGTTCAATTCTAAGAAGTATGTTAATGACACCTTTATATTCCCCTTAAATTCTATAAAAGTATCATGTTGGCTATGTCTTGGGATATATAAGGTCAAATAATTTTAATCCTAATACTCCACATACAAATGATTTTTATCTTAGTTTTTGATAAATTATTGTTATTTCCTCTTATGAGTATTTAGGCATTGCATGTTCAAATAAAAATGATTCAAGACATGTATAAAGAGCTACCACAAAAATTTGAACAACTTGTGGAATCACATTTGATTTTCTAGTTATAGTAGATCTACATAAGAATGAGGTGTTGTCCTAGTGCTATATAGTTAGGAAAAAGAATGGTATAATGATGAAAAACTATTTTCAAAAAATAGAATATTTAAGATGAATATTTAAGTTTGAATTTTATAAACTTGAAAAAAATGATGTAAGAGAAGACCTTTAAGAACATGTAGGAATAGACCACATGAAAAAAATAATTCTGTATACATATAATCTTAGTAGAATACTTCGCAGAAAAGCCTACTTATATGTCTTCAATATTTGCAATGCAATTCAAAGTTGTGATTACCCCTACTTATGTAGAATCTTAATCCTAATTAAAGTAGAATAGTGGACTAATATTCCAAGATAACAACATACATGTTAATTATGCATAAAGATAGTTGTAGAGGATGAAGAATATGTATTTCTCATTAAGGCTCAAATATGATATTTAAGTAAAAGTTTCACTCTATTTCTTTGAGCTTGAATTATGAACCTTGGATAACTTCCTTGATGAGGATTTTTGGACTTATCAAGAGTATATTAAAACCTTGTAATATTTCTTTGTTTGTCTAATGAACCCTTTAAGGTCTTAGGAGGATATAATAAAGTGTTTCCATTTTCCATTTTTTTAAAAGGAATATTCGATGAGTAATTTACCATTTGAACCTATAAATTGCTATCTTGACCAGCAAATTACATGGCATTTCATAGATTTAGCATTTAGTGTTTATAAATTTACAGCATATTAAATACTTATAAATAAAACCACCAAACACTTATAAGTAGCAACTAAATATCTATCCTATATATATTTCAAACAAGGTAATTGTGAATGTCTTTTAAACCGTTCTTAAAACTTTTTGGCTTTTTCTATAATTATTAACAATTATTAAAGTTTTAATTTTAAAATTTTAAAAACTAATAAGTTACTTTGATGATAATAATTTAAAAAAAATATTAATCAAAATAGAGCATCAAATACACATGTACATGTAGGAAAAAAACTAGATAGACAGGGTAAAAGATACACAAGTAGCATCGATTGATAGAATACATAGAAATAACATGAAAGGAAAAACTCAATAGATTTGAAGATGCTACTTAACAATTCATCTTTACAAATTTGGCAAAAAACAAAAGAAAGAAGCACCCTTTTGGAAATTCACTTTTCACCAAATATTGATTGTAATTAGTAGTACAAATAGAATGAAGAAAAAATCAAATATAACAAATGAGCCTTTATTGCTTGTAAATTTGAACCAAAAGCAGCAAAAAATAAATCAATTGATTAATCTCTAATTGAACCTTTAAAGCTTGTAATATAATTTGGAAATAGACAAGGTAGAAGATGTTCAATTTTTCTGCAATAATTAAATAATAAATATTTGAATATTTTGTTTTTTGAAAAATGTTATTGCAAAAACTTATTACCTAGTACCCTCCATCAAAAGCCTTATGCCAACAATGCAAAAATTATGCTCCTTTCCATATACTTATCCAAATGTCTTAGGTAAAATTAGACTCAAGCTAATCCAATACAAACTTAAATTATATTACTGCGAAATAAAGTTTCACACAATCATGTCAGTTATACACTTAATATAGCTTCAAAGTGTAGTTTCTTACCAATTGGAGAAGACCACATAAAAGGGTTAAAGATATGCCACTAAAGAACGTGCCCAAAATGTGTTTTCATAATGAATTTGAAAACTGGAAAACTTCCGGCAACTGTGTCTCCAGTTTTGATACTGGATCAACACCCGTAATGTGGACTTCTTTAAGGGTGCGGATTTTGTGATCCCAACCGCAACCTGCTTCTCTTAACTTTTCACAGTAATTTACCTTCAGTTCAGCCAGGCACGGCATAGCTCCGTTATGTATGGCAGGTAGCATGCACAACTCAGAAAGTACTTCAAGTTTAAGGGTCAACAGTTTTGGAAAGGCTGCAGCACTTCCAAATTCATGGGGTAACAACTTACATTTGCTGTTGTACGACAGAGAAAGATGCCTTAATTCGGGAAGTTTGCATATGTCTGCCGGATACTCTTCATACTCTCCCCTAAATGATAACCACCGAAGTTTGAAAAAGCCGAGCGCCTGCCTTGGAAATTCCACGCCACGTTGCAGGGCGAGCACTTCAAGTTTGTGAAGGTGCTGAGCCCATTCATGTGGTATCGTTGCTGCTGCTGCACCTCCTTCTTTAAATGTAACCACGAGCGACTCCAGAGTGCGTGGCGGCAAAACGCCACTTTCAATGTTGTTCCGCACCACTAATTTCACTACTTGCAACTGAGTCAACTCTGCAAGATCTTCCCATGTCCATGTCCATGTCCCACCACCGATCTCAATGTCTATACCACGCACCACCTTTAAAGACCTCGGCATTATCTGATTAACATTAACCTTCTTCCACTTGCAACGAAAATTATAAGTACAGAAATGAGTGAGACTTTGCAGCTCTTCCACCCAGGCTGGAACCTCCTCTTTTATTGCGGTGTACAAGTACTGCAGATGCTTCAGCTGTCTAAGACACGTCGGTAACCTCCGTATGCCGCTACGAGAGATGTCGAGAAATGTTAAAATCCGTAATTGACTGATGCACTTTGGAAGACTTGTCAGGTTATCTCTGGGCAAGAGCAAGGTCCGAAGAGCTCTTGCATTTGCCAAAGTCTCTTCCGGAATATGGCCGACTCCATCGCTGTAACTGAAACGAAGAAGTCGAACAGAACGTGGACACCTGAAGCTGTTTGGTATGTGATCAAGGTTGGAATTGCCAATGTGGATTCTTAAATGTCTCCTCCCACTCTGCAATTTCCGGGCAAATGCTTTGTCTGAGGAGGAACCTTGGCAGATGCCACCGCTTTCTTTGTATACGGTCATTGCCAAATCATGAACCAAGTCATGAACTGTGATGTTGTATATTCTGCTTCTTGACGACCCATATTCGTAATGTTTCATGTTAAGAAGGCATCTGTTGCTGAGAT